>LS819595.1:149479-180851 GCA_900490955.1 Micoletzkya japonica
ATTTGGGGGAGAGGAGCGCTTGGTTAAACTACAAACTACCCCACGAGATTTACCGTATCTCGCACATTCAGATGGCCGTTCTGAACCCTAGAGGGTCATTTCGAACTGGGATTTTTGCACATCTTGTTGTCTAGACCATACTGCAATGTTTCCAATGACTAACTCAATAACGATTTTTTTCGTGGGACAGTTCCTTTAAGCTCGAAGCTTGCAAAGAAACCTATTTTCAGTGTATTTTGCACCTCTTTTGTAATAAGACCTTTGGACGCACTCAAACATGCGCGTTTGCCTTTTCGACATAGTAATTCGCCGTATGTCGCACCCCATGACACAAGCTACATTTTTTGCGGCACGTTGTGCTATTCCGGTAAAGAATCGAGCGTACTCGGTCCTTTGCATTCCTCTTATTGCAATACATACGACACCGGGATATTACAAGTTTCACCAGAGTTGTCCAGAAGTATGCAAATGATTGCGAAATGCCTACGCAAATTCGAGCGCTGATCTACTTTTCTGCTCTTACATTTGTTATCTTTCAAATGGTCTATGTCGTGAGCAAAAGCTAGGGGCCAAATGGAAGCTCTAGCCAATAATAGAAGTTCGGAAATTTTGATAAACAGTTGGCAATCGTTTCGTACTTGTGGGCAACTTCACCGAAAGCTGTAATATCAGTCCTACGTATGCAGGATGGTTTCCGGCTCTGCACTGATTGGTTTGCTGGCTGACATTCTCACTGTAGTGACGTTGCCCCTTCACTTTCGCTTCCTCTATGTCATGACTCATGACAAGAAGAATATCTACGGAATCGATAGCGCCTTTCACAAACTGCTCACTTATATTTGTAAGATCACTTTCTTTTATACTTTTTTGCTTACCTTTTCAGCAATATGCGACATAACCTATTGCTTTACTTTTATTCTTATAACCGAACCTGCAGCGTATGGAGTCTGGCTCAATTTCTATCAGGTTCTTTCATTGTTTTCTCACGTTTAATCAGTGTTTGCAAGGCGAATGCTTCCTGGATGGGAAGGGTCTACATCGTACAGAATGTAACCTTATTCTTTGCCGATCGCCTCTTCCATCTCGGACTCACAATTAACCGTTTGACGGCAGTATCATGGCCTGTGAAACATTCAAATGTAGGTTTATCCCACGAACATGTGGTTTCGAAATCGTTCTTCCCCTTATGACATTTTGTGGAAATGTTGTATTACGTGTGTGCTGTTCTTTTTTACCATGGAATGAAGTCTGCAGGGGTATACTTGATGGTTAAAGCTCTCACCGCTTCTACCGTGGCATTACTCGCCAACTATATAATTGTAGAGTAGCTAGCACAAAATTGAAGCCCTCGCTCACGACCCTACAAGACCGTGCGACTTACGTAAACGCAATCTCTGCAGATATGGCAGGGAAATCAGCGGGCGAAATTCATCGGATTGTCTTGGATACTCTTTGGCATCTCAACGGCACCTCTGCTGTTCACGCAGTAAGAGTAGAGGTCCAGGGCGGATCCAGGCACGAGTGGGTTGAACGAGACGGTTGAGGGGCTCCTGGCTGGACACTCTGTCCCCCTTCGGCGGACCAGGCATCTCCTTCGGGCTGCAGAACCACAGTGCCTCGCTCTATTATCAGGTTTCACTTTCCTTGCAAACACATAATCTCAACATGTTTCATGCCTGTGCCTCGAAACTGCACAAGCAGTAGATTTAGATGTTCGCTATCGTGGCGGGCGTTCTTCTGGAGGGGACGTCCATCAGCTCGTACATCGTAATCTACTCCAAAATGCGGCACCTGAAGGTCGGCTCAGTTCGGTCCTCTGATGACGGCAATGTACAGACGCTGTCGAGGGCCGCGGCGAAGATGACGATTGCCGCCCTCGTCATGTGCTCAGGTTACACGGCATTCCTAGCGTTCGATTAGCGAATGGCGGTTTCCGCCGTGATCTATCGCCGCTGCGGACATTACAATGAGCGAAAAATAACCAATTTAAAAACCTAAGCTCCTCCCCACCAATCCAAAGAACTGCCAAAATTTGGTGAAAATTCATACAGCCATATTGGAGTAGATTCAAAATTAGTGGTCAATTCGCAATTAGACACTTCCCCTTTCGGCCGGAATGCTGTGGTTGCGCCATCTTGCAATCAACTGTTTCTGTGTAGCATGACGAGCTTGAATAACGCAGCCAAACCAGCGTTTCCAAATAGTTGGCATAGACTGAGCTCTGTTTCGGACTATGCCAACTATTTATCTATCTATCTATCTATTTTTTGCTATTGTACATAAAACTATCTATAAACCCCCGTAAAAGTATCTATAAGCCCACCTCATGTTCAATCTCTACTCTTCTGACCTGCCATGCGAAATCGAAAAGCACAAGTGCAAAGCAGTGACTTTCGCAGATGATTTGAAAGTCTATGCTCCAGTCAAAAGCGGTAAGACTTGCCCTGATATTCAAAATGCCATTGACAGCGTTGTGGAGTGGAGTAAGACCTGGCAGTTGAGCATTGCGTGTGAGAAGTGTTCGGTGTTGAGCATTGGAGGCGGTCAAAACAATGGTAGCTACACAATGGGCGGCATTCCCTTACAGTCGGTTTCAAGCATACGTGATCTTGGGGTGATAGTTGACAATAAACTTAAGATGGATGAGAATGCGAGGATAGTGTACAATAAGGCGACTGCTAAGGCGAATCTGGTATTTAGGGTTCTTAGGAATACCAATGTAGGCATATTGGTTAATGCTTATAAGACGTATGTCCGACCCTGCTAGAGTTCTGCCCTCGATTTCTAGGCCTATCAATCAGTCAGATCGGGATAGAATAGAGAAGGTGCAGAATATGTTCACAAGACGGGTATTCTATAGGTGTCTCGGTTACACTTTTGAGAATAGGCCACATACGGTTGAGCGAAACAAGCACCTGAAGTTGCACACTCTCGAGTACCGAAGGAGAAAGTTTGATACACTCAAGGTATTCGAAATAATCTATGGGTGAGGTCGAGTCGGTCGAGTCATTGACTCCTTCTTCAAGTTCACTCCGTCTGCTACCCGTGGTGCAAAGTTTAGATTGGGAGACCAAAGGGCTAGTCATCGCGTGAGATTTGAGGGATTCTCGAGCCGGGTCTCTCCGGAGCTAATACCCATTCTGAGGAGTGGTGATATACCAACAGATAGAGGAAAGCTTCAGGCAATTGTGCGACGGGCTCTAAGTAAGAAGTAGCATAGAGCTTGCACTTATGCCTTCTTTGGTTGCGTTGGTTGGTCCTCCCGTAGTCTAGTCCTTTCATAAAGAGGAAGGAGAATGAGAGCCAACGAGACACTCTCGGGAGCACGTAGGCCTTGAGGCGAATTGAGAGGTCAAACAGGCACCAACCACTAATGGCGGCATGATATGTTATAGTTGACAGCTTCCCTTTTAGCTGTATGGTGTCAGATCGGCGTCGTGGCCTTTTCGATGGTCACGCCGATCATCAACGGACCGGAGCTGACGGCCGACCAATTCTACGCCGTGTCGAAGCTGCTGACGTCGCTGAACAGTGTGCTGACCCCGTGGACGATGATCGTCATCTTTGACAACGTACGCGCCTCCACGTACGCAATTTCAACCACACGTAGGCCGTTCCCGTGAGATGAGACGTCTGTTCAGGTACGCGAGATGGTTCTCGGCATGCGGCTTGAACGACGCACTCTCGTCATGTCGACGTCCAGCACACTCACGGGAGACCCGCAGCTTCACTCGACCACATTTTGACCCCCCCTTTTCACTTACTAATGTCATGGATGTTGAGATAAAGTTTTCTCGTCGACCATGATGATGTTTGATCCTTTACATTGACGATCTTTTGAGAGGTCTTTTCAGTCTGTTAAGTTCTCTAGTCGGGACCATAGTAGCGCTCATTGTTCAGGGTCCACCCATTCAGCCTTCGTAGACCCTCGCTGCCTTTCACGAGGCTGTGTTATGTGCTTCGTACGTGCGACCGTCTTGGTCGCCATTATAATCGTGAACGGGTGAGTTAATAATATTTGCTCGTTTTACTTGATCCCTTTGTAAAAGTAAGTATTCAGACTAGCATTTTCTGTGAGCGTTACTGGCCCACAAAGCACTTCAACACAAGAAACGTCTACAGTAAACACGACAACGTTAGCGGAGACTACATCAGCAGGGGATGGAGCAGCATCGGAAACTGCCAAACCTGACACTACAACCGAGAGCGACTTTGCTACCACGACAGAGACTACGGAAGAAGAAACCTCAACGGATCCCCTCAATACCGCTTATACACTACTTACGGCCGGAATCTCAGATTCGGAATTAAATGAAGCAAGTTCGACTTCAGTGATCACAACTGAAGACGATTCGGCAGGCTCAAGTATGACTGCAAATGGTACGTACCACCCCAAGAGTACCACCCGTAATCAGCTCATTGACGAAAGACTTGCGTTAATAAACTTATTCCTTCTTCGTCTGGACACTCTCCAAACACCTTCGCTATCTCGTGTGAAATGAAAATGAGACCGATGAAACTCGTAGGAAATTTTCCTCAAATGTATCTCCGAATTGTTAGAAACTCACTGGATTTTATTGTTGGATAAGAGCTGACCAGTTTCAATGAATGCACTTGAAAGCATGACAATCAGTGACCAACTGGCAACGAACTTTGAAACGTCTACCACAATTCTAAGCACTGTTGCGCAAATAGCTACAACTGACGTGGCTGCAGCCGAACCAACTACGTCGGAAATGACTACGACAGAGACGAAAATGAGTGCGCAACCAACCACGAGTGTTGAGACATCGTTCATCGCATTGAAAACTGTTCCAGAAACAACTACGTCTGAACTGACTACGACTCAAATCATTACTACAACTACACCAACGTCGACAACAATAACTGTACGTAGGGGCTATAGATAAGTACAAGTCCTATTATGAGATATGCATGCTTTAGACGACAACCCCGACAACGACCACTACTACTGTAACTTTGGACCCAAGCATGGTTTGTCCTTGCGAGTATTCTAATCGGAACCCATATATATTGTTCAACATTACTACAGAAACCGTTTGGCTGCTACAACTATGGTTATTGCGCCAAAAAGGATCGAGTGGGAGATGGTAACGAGATAACTGGCTGTAGCAATTGTGTATGTGCACCTGGATTTTCGACTTCATCATCCAAATGCCAAAATAGTAAGTAATTTCCATGGGAGCGCATAGATTCCGTAGGACCGCTTAACTAAAAACAGAGCCATATGGTCATAGATGTAGTGGAATAATAATGATCATTCTGAATATCAAGCGGAGAGTCTGCAAATGTGAGAGAATCCGACGCATTAGGAATCAAAGTAACGGACGTATCATTTTATTCCACTATATCTCTCTTGAAAGATTTCCCTTTTAAGAAAACAGTAATATAAAAATGGAGAAATGAGGTCACTTTCAGCTGATTGTACGGGTCGCTGTGGAACGGGTGCGACGTGCACAGACACGGGATGTATGTGCAACTACCCACTGTTCGGTCAAGGATGCACCCAGAGTAAGCATCTGGGTGGATACATTAGAAATACCCATATCTGCTATGGTTTCCATGAGCTGAAAATTCGTTGTTAGGATAAGCTCAACCCGCTTTCCCTGAAACCTCTTTCAATAACCAGAGACCAAACATGAAAATCTATGCTTTGGCTACGTCTAGATGAGAAGAGAAATTTACGCCTACTCTGCAACACTAAACGCGAAAGTTGTAATATCCTATTAGATGTATGCGAGGCGTGTCCCTCCGACGACTCTGAATGTATTCCCAACAATGCGGGAGTTATGTACTGTAACTGCACCAACTCTATGTATGGATTGAACTGTGATTGTGAGTAGAGCAGAGCAGTTATCGCCTTCTTATAGCATCATTAATGTAGTGTCGAGCGCATTACCTCTACCGGACGACTGCAACGACGGAGAAGCTATTCTTCCCTTTCCCTTGCAGCCTGCATGCCTTTGCCCGAACGGAACGAGGAACTTGGATTGCGGAAAGACAATGGGTTGGTTATATAGTCGAGGGAAACGCATTATGATTTTATAGTACTACGCTATAGCGGCACCGGAATCCGAGTTTTCCCCGGAACTATGCCAGAATTGATTCATTGCAGATTCCGGCTACCAAATATCCTGCACTCCGACAACGTGCATGGGAGGCCTCTGCGCGGAGCAGAAAAGCGGAAAGAATTTGTGCCTGTGCAAGGACACGATCGGAACCCAAGAGAGTTGCTCATATGCAGAGTGTCTCAATGGAGCGACTGCTGTCAACCTGCCCAACGGAACAGTCTACTGCACTTGCTTACCGTACTTCAGTGGAACACAATGTGAACGTAGGCCAAGTGGAGATGAATAAAGACCAAGAGAACGCGTTGCAGTATACGATCCATGCTATGGAGACCCGTGTGGGTCGGGAAAACCGTGTGTTGGTATAGAGACCTCGGATGCCCTTCGAACAGATGCGTACTGTGGACGTGAGTTGGTCAAAAAATCTACAGATATACTCTTTTGCAGCGTGCGTATCCGTTGAAATCCTTAAAAAATAATCCTTGTGAAAACGGAGGATCTTGCAAGCAGAGTTACGACAGCGGGGTTTTCGATTACAACTGCACGTGCACTCTCGCTTGGACAGGAGTCAATTGCACAACGAGTACGCCATACCTAATTCGAACAGATGCGTACTGTGGACTAGTATCCTAAACATCTCGCAACACAGAGTTGTACTGCGTCAGCAATCCCTGCGAACATGATGGAGAATGCACGGAGGACCTGTATACTAACTTTACGTGTTCGTGTTCTGAACAGTATACAGGAGAGATGTGTGAGACTGGTAAGCAAGCATGCCTTCAAAGAAACAATTCAGCTTTTAGAGCTTATGTGCTACAGCAACCCCTGTGAAAACAAGGGCAAGTGTGCTGAAACCGATGGGGACGAGTTTTCATGCGCATGTTCAGCGTCTTTCACTGGAGAAAACTGCGAATACAGTATCTAATATATCACAATGCAAAACGTCTATTTCTTCTAACTCAGATGTTTGGTGTGCTTCGGCCCCCTGCAAGAACAGTGCCAATTGCTCCGAAGTATACGGAAATGACTATTACAAATGCACCTGTGCAAAGGGATACTTCGGGCCTAACTGCGAAAAGAGTTAGTAACCGGAAAATCATGAAAAAGTCTTGTTTTGCAGAATACGGTTGTATTCCTAGCCCATGCCAGAACAATGCTGTGTGCAACCAGGATAAACTTGAACCAGAACTCTTCACGTGCGAGTGTCCAGTCAACTATACCGGGAATAAATGTCAATATGGTGCCATACTTCGAGCGGATAGTTGGGCAGCAATATTTCAGAACTCATGTGCAACAGGCTACCCTGTCAACATGGTGGAACTTGTTCAAATATTCCAAACAAGAGTGATTATAAATGTGCATGCCCTCCGGAATACACTGGCAAGAACTGTGAGATATGTAAGACTGTACAATCCAACCTGTCATTTACGGTAGTCATATTACAGTGTTTGGCTGCGTATCGTCTCCCTGCAAGAATGGAGCAACGTGCAAGAACAATGCGAATGATCCATCCAACTTCACCTGTAGTTGTCCTTCTGAGTGGGGAGATCGTGTGTGCGACTATCGTAGGAACCTCAACTAGCGAATCTTTCTAATTCATCTTCAGTTCTCAAATGTCCTTGTGGTCCATGCAACTCAGAGGGACTGGCTCACTGTGTGGATGATATTGCATCCGACGATTTCCGTTGCGTGTGTACATCTGACTATACCGGAGAACTGTGTGAAACACGTGGGTCACCATTCTAATTCAGCATTATGGTAGTTAAGTGCTGGGATGTTCGTCTTCTCCTTGCCAATACGGGGGAACGTGTACGGAACCAGCCGATCACCTGGACCAGTTCACGTGCGACTGTATGCCTCAGTATTCCGACGAGACCTGCTCATACCGTTTGTGTTGCTGTCGAATTGACGGATTATGCCTCACATTACAGGGCTAAAATGCGTCGATCCCGATCCATGCCAACATGGTGGAACTTGTTTGGAAGACATGACCGGAGGGTATAAGTGCATGTGCCATGCAAACTACACCGGAATCAACTGTCAAACCAGTTGGTCAAAGCGATTGAACAATATAAGTACTGAGAACTGCAGGACTTGGGTGTTCTCTGTCGCTTTGTCAAAATGGTGCCAAATGCAGCAACGTACCGACCGATCTCTCAAAGTATCAATGCACTTGCCCACCAAATTACACAGGAGACAACTGCGAATATTGTAAATTATGAGATCGTATAATTATAATATTTATTCATCTTGAAGATATGGTCTGCGAAGCTGAACATCCTTGCATGAACGGAGGATCATGCAAAAATATATTGAGCGAAGTTAATTCCACGTTCAAGTGCATGTGCTCTCCAGACTTTACGGGAAATTTATGCGAAACACGTTCGTATTTTAATTCCAATCATCCAACAACAAGATCTGAATCAGATGCGATACAGTTTACGCCAACTTTACATTTTTAGAATACGGCTGCGTTTCGGATCCATGTATGAACAACGCAACGTGTAGTGACATGCGTCCCGTCAACTCGTCAGACTATACATGCCACTGTGACGCCCTTCATACTGGAGAAAACTGCGAATACTGTAAGTTTTGGAGGGCTGATTCTGAGGGAATGACAGGGTTCTTCAGTTCTCTACTGCAGCAGTACTCCGTGCTTGGACGGAGGAACATGCACTGAGCTGCTCGACGAAGAGGACTTCTCGTGTCTGTGCAATACGCAAAGAACGGGGAAGGAGTGCGAGATAGGTAGACGGAGTTGAGTCCTGCTAGAGAAGAATATTGTTTAGTGTACGGTTGTGTGAGTGGTCCGTGTTACGGCGAAGCGACGTGTTCTGATCCCGAGGACGATCCTACAGCATTCAATTGCGCGTGCCCGCCAACCTACGTCGGATCAACGTGCGATTACCGTAAGAATTAACCAATCCCGGGCAATGAGATGAGAAGTTGTGAAGCTTTTACGGTATGAATACGTCACGAGGTTCAGTGCTCAAATGCTCAAGCACACCCTGCCAACACGGTGGAACCTGCTTGGAGATGATCGATGATTCTGACTACAACTGTACCTGTCATCCAGACTTCACGGGAAAATCGTGCGAGATTCGTCAGTATCTGTCTAACTCTTTATTAATTTAATGGCAACGTTTCAGAATTCGGGTGCGTATCGGATCCATGCATGAACGAAGCTACTTGCGCTGAGCCCGTTGACGACCCAGGCAACTTCACGTGCACTTGTACCCCGTCCTACACTGATAGACAGTGCGATTACTGTGCGAACGTAATCTTGTATTATATATTACGATGAGCGCTATTGAGATCTCTCGTGCTCGAGTTCCCCGTGCCTCAAAGAGTCGACGTGTGTAGAAGACTATGTTGAAGAAACGTACAAATGTGCTTGCCAGGAAACTGAGACAGGAACGAATTGTGAAACGAGTGCGTTTTATGATCCTTAGATAAGCGATTTTAGTTTCTCTTTAAAATTAAATGTTCTTTCAGCCTTTGGATGTGTGTCTGGTCCATGTGAGAACGGAGCCACATGTTCTAATCAACCTACCGACGACTGGGAAGGCTATGCCTGTGCCTGTGCTACGAACTACACCGGCGTCAACTGTGAAGCGCGTAAGCTGTGGTCCTTTGGAAACCAATTGCAGGACTGCTGATAGATACCTAACTAAGCAACAAGCGATTTGCAGCGTTTGCGTGTATGGCCGATCCGTGTGAGAACGGTGGGACGTGCACGGACCACACAAGCGTTATGCCGCCCACAAAGACATGTGTATGCCCAACTAATTATACAGGAGCAAGCTGCGAACTACGTATGTTACTCATCTCTATAGTAGAGAAAAAGGGACGATATAATCGTTCCGGGCGTAACTCCGATTCCAAGCCCTCTAGCATAATGCTATCCAATTCTAGCACGCACTATGTGAAAGTCTTGATGGTGGTGATCTCAAAAAGCATTCTCTCATCGATATATTATTCTAGATCGGAATGTAGTCTTAAAGGGACATGGAACCCATTTTCAAGTGAAGCTTATATGAAAGATTTTGTAGAAAAACCAAAAGGTTGCTCAGCTATTTAAAACTAAAAAACCAAAAGGAAAAGTCATAAAAATTAATAGTATTCGAGAAATGCTTTTTTTGAAATTTCGTTCTACGACGGTCGTACTGGATTTAGCAGACGGGGGCCAAGCCGACGGAATCATTACACTGTACTTCCGTCCCTCGGAACGAAAAAAAATTTCATACTTAGAATTTTTTTGAATTTGTTTTATAATTATTTTTATGTTTCTTATTATTCCTAAAGGTTAAATAAAAAGTTTTATTGCAATTGGACGAAATTTATTTATCGCTTCCTACTTCCTTTAAAGTGCGAAAGATCTGCTAAACAGCGGAACTCCTAAAACAGAATTATACATTCCGTTTTCCTCGACTACTACACCCTCGAACACGATGTTGTATGTCAGAGAGCTTTCAGACATGTACTGTGCCCAGGACGTATGCCAGAACGGTGCAACTTGCACGGACCTCTTTCCAGAAGGAGGCATTGACTACACTTGTGCATGCACGGTGCAATACAGCGGGCGTAACTGCTCTAATCGTGAGTTCTGAAGACTCTCCAGGAAAGACCACCTCTCAGTCCTGTTCGGTTGCGATATCATTGGCATATGCGAGTACGGAAGTACTTGTTCATGGCTAAACAGTGCCCATAGTGACTTCAAGTAAGCACTGAAATGAACTTGTCATTATGAGTTGCTTGAGGTGCCTGTGCTCCCCAGGTTGGACGAGTCAATATTGCAATATTAGTGAGTCGGGCGAGATTTTTTCTGATTGTGAGCATTTCGTGCACTAGGCATCAACGACTGCGCATCGAATCCATGTACAGAATTCGACAAAGCCGCCATCTGCATAGATGGATTCATGGCTTATAATTGCACGTGTTCCGATGATTACGTTAACAAGGACTGCGATATGCGTTAGTAATTCAAACAATGTCCGGAGACAAGAACGGCTTTAGTTGCCAAAGTCGCCGATATTATCGCAACTTTCGACAAGCCGGAATTGAAGGATGCCCTAACTACAGTAGGAGAGAAGCTGACTTGAAGAGATAAACCATTTACGTTGAGATGGTGTTGGAATTGGGCGACGATCGAGAACGCGTCAATCTCATGTTCCCATTCACTTTAGGTTCTGACTTAAGCATGACACAAAGGTCAGTGGCTACATATTTCATCAATAAGCTAATGAAGTATCTCAGAGTCAACCTGAGCTGGGATCATAGAGATCTTTTCCTGTGGGCTTCGTACGAGGAAAAGGCGCTTGACTTGGAGTCAGTACTCAATGCCTAGCCCGCTTTAGATGTTCCCTAGTCGCTATTGCCCAGTTGCTAACAAGGAAATTGGTCGTTGTGCTTTGAGGAGAGATCTCTTCATGGACAACGACGTTTCCCTTGGCAACTGCTTTACCTTCAACAGTGATCAGAACAACTTTACTTATCTCAATCGCATGCAAGGCGTTCAAGGAGGTACTGTCAAATTCAATTAGTTTACCTATATTTTAACAGGCCTCAAAGTTATGGCGATGCTCAATCTTTCGGAGCAATTACCATGGGTCAAGTCTTCATCCATATCGGTTAGTATCCATAAGAAACATTCGATTTGTTAAACTAGAGATAATTGTATCAAAAGCCACTATCAGGTATATGTCCACAATATCAACGAAGGTGTCTACCTAGAATCTCCGACTTACAATGCTCAGAAATGTTCGCACAACGATGTGAAGATCAGTCTGGTAATATTTTCCTTTTTTCTTACACTTTTCACCCAACATTACTTGATGCTACAGACGCATTTCACGCTTCTCGGTGGCAAGTACGGATTATGCGTGGACGATGTGTCGGAGGTAGACCACTACTACTATACTGGCACGTACACGACTGAAGTGAGGTGAAGAAGGCTGAAGCGAGCTCTGTGTGTTCATTCAAGGGATGCGTTAATTCGTGCTATCAAGATGCCGTTCACCGAGAGGCTGGCTGCATGGACGCGAGGTTGGCAAAGTTTTCATGATTATGATTGAACTGAACATTCCATCGGCAAGTGTCATTGTACTTCGTCTGCACTCTCTTCATAGCGCGCTCATCCTAAATAGGAATGATGACGACAGACGGAACGTTCCATGTGCTCATCTCATTTTTAAAATTCTTTCCTATTTATACACTGAGAGTATTTTCGCAACCTTTTCGCAATTATTCCGGACCTGAAAATACGTCGGGAATCCATTCCCAAACTATATACACGGAATATTCCGCAGCATGTATGCTCAGGTCCGGAATAAGGAGCTACGGAAACTTTTCTCATTGTCAGTGTAAATTAATAAGCAATTTAAGGTACCCAATGCCATCTAACGTTGTGCCGTGCGCGCTGCACGAAAGTTGGTTTCACAGATTTAGATTACCGTAAAAAAGCAAGATTGGTAGGTCAACCTTTTTCCAGTTGACAAAGTGACCGTCGTGCAAGAACGAGGTGACCCATCGACCTTCCCCGGCTGCAACTGTCCTCCACCTTGCACTTCCGAGTTGCTCTCCATCAAGTGGAGTGTCACTCCATTTCCGAAGTCAAACGTATGCGGATTCCTTTCCTTTATGCGCATAGGTGAGATCTCTTACTGCAGATATCCCGATGTTCGCACATTCCGTTGTCAATTCGACAGCAATGCTACGACGGCACTCTTGTCCCCGTTCTCATATCATTGACTTGTCCATCGGTCTTCATTCACGTCATGAAAGAATCTCCAGCTATGCCGGTATTCCACGAAAAGCATTTTTAAACGGCTCGATATTTTTACGTTTCCTTCCAATTTGATGTTGCACTAATATTTACCAAGCGCTTCAGTTCAATCGTTTCATCTCCAACATGGGCGGGCTGATGGGCGTCTTGATGGGTTTCTGCTTCGTATTTGTATTTGAGGTACTTTTCAGATCGGCAATATCTTGGAACTCTTGTATAGGTGATCTTCCTCATTATGGACCTTACGGTAATCTTAATCAATGCCCGAAGAATGGGAAGTGATCAATCGATACTCGAGACCATGATAAGAAGAAAAGAATTAATGGAGAAGATAAAGGTGAGAGCGAGTAGTTTGAAAAAATAAAAAAGACAATTTACAGAACACAAAAAAGATAAAGCTTTCTCAGCAGGTAGCAAATCAGTCAAGTCTGAAGTCTGATTGCGTTCCTTGATTCACTTGATGTTTCTTTACTTGTTTTATCAGGTTGTTGAATAAAGAAATAATTTAGAGAAGACATGTGTATTTGACTTCCCTTCGTGGCCTGGCCATCGTTAAGAACAAAGACCGGTCACCGAGACTCTATTGAGACCACTCTTTCTCTGACGCACGTACAAAGAGTCCAATTAGTGCTTTTGGAAAAGGAAGCAAAACGAAGCACACCTTGTTGAATAAGCTTGTTCATTATTTCCATTCCATAAGACTCAATCACCCGCTATAATTATCATGAATATATTATCATGAATATATTATTATGAATACATATATGGGCATATCATCAGGCGTGCGTAAAATCTGAAAAAGTGGATATCACTTATCTAGCTGACAGGCAGGTTAAGTGTGCATTGATGAGATATTCTGAAGTAAAGGTAAGAGTAAAGGTTTTCTCTAAGAGTTGTCTCTGAAACGTTTCACGAGCGACCTTTCTCCCCATAGAATAGTCCTTCCTCCCGAGTGCCTTACTCTACTCGAATCCATGGTAGCGGTAGACGCCCATTGCTCATTGACGTCCTCTTCCGTATCCGTAGTATTACCTCCCTTCTGTGTGATGGTGCGCCTACGGGTTTCCTGTCTCATCTTCATAATAATTGCAAGGTAAAACTTTTGTGACATTATTGTCAGCTGGGGACGAAATTCCATAATTCAGGATATCTTCATATACCGTTGTTCAAACTACCGTAGACGCGGAATCATCGGAAGGTGCCACAACTGTGCTTGTCAGTACAGTAGAGACGTCAGCTGCTGAGACAGACAGTGAAGGGTCAACTACAGCATCGACTACCTCTGGCATCGCGACGATAATAGATGGATCTACTTTGGAGACCACCATAGGAGTCATAACTACAAGTGGGAATGCAATACAGTCCGATGGAACGAGTATTACCACAATTGGATCAACAGTCGAAAGTGTCACTGGAGGTACAACAGGTGTGACTACGGTAGATGGGACGACGGAAGACTCATCGACGATATCAAGTACGGATGATGAAACGACAGGAACTAGCGACGTAGAGACTACAACAGAAGAGTCGAGTGAGGATGGCTCTACAGTAGTTGTCACGAGCTCGGAATACACAACTACGGGAGCACAAGACGCATCCTCTGTTGGCGCCACAATAGGTAAGAAGATGGAAAGACAGGAAGATATATATTTTATTCAAAACAATAAATGCATGGAACTTGAAAGTTTTCTAACACACCCACAAGCTTGTTTGCGAGTTTTCTGATTGCTATTCATTTTGCTAAAAGCCAGTTGTCGCAAGAGAATATTAGTCGTCGAATTTCGTTCATTTAGTTTTTCGAGGATGTTAGTATTCATCTAGACGCCGCTACGAACAACGCTGACTCAACGTCAAGCGCGGATGGGAAGTCGACGACAACTTCAAGACGAACGACAACGATAACAACGCAACGGGAGACGACGACCACCACAACGACGACGACAACCTCTACTACTGTAAGGCCCAATAAATGCTCATGTTATATTATTCACAGGACTGATTACTGTTTCTAGCTGACTTGGAGAGAGGGCAGGTTGAGTAGTAATGAACTTACTGACGGAAATCTTTCGTCAATACTATTGTACCGTAGCTAGCCTTGCACTCAATGCTCAATGATAATTTCAGACGACGACGCCTACTACAACAACGACAACGACTACGATGGACCCAAGTCTGGTAGGTGTCAGGAAAAACAGTAGTTATCTAGGGTGGAACACTCCTCGCTCCGTCGAACAGGATTTATGGAGATACACCGCTAACCAATGCATCGCTCTACGCAAATATTAGCAGACGATAAATGATGAAAGGGCCCCTCTCAACATCTCATTCATTTCTAGGTACAACCAATTAAGGGGACATGGAAGTGATGAAGTTTATATGAAAGATTTTGTCGTGATTAGTATAAAACAAAAGGAAAATGATAAAAATTAATAGTATTCGAGAAATGATTTTTTTTTGAAATTTCGCCCAACGACGACGCTACTGTGTTTAGCGAAAGGAATTAAGCCAAAAGCGACATTCTTCTCAACGACGGAAGGCCGAAACGAAAAAATAAAAGATGCGATTTTCGAGATTTTTCTTCGATTTTTAAATTATCACTATTTTTTTGTTTTTCTAGAATTTTAAAACTTTTGTTTAGAGGCTGCTTCCTGTGGTGCGGAGGGGCCTTTAAGTTTCGTAATCATCGCTTGTACAGGAGCCCTTCGGCTGCTACAACTACGGCTACTGTGCGAAGGCCGATCGATCGGGATCGGGCGACGCCGTAACGGGATGCGACAAGTGCGTGTGCGCTCCCGGGTTCTCGTCTCCGGAGACCTTGTGCCAGAGTCGTAAGTCTACTTCGCGCAATCCACAGCGGAGACAATATTAAAATTAGGCTGCTTTAGGAGTTTGTTGTTGCATTATCATTTGTCTATTCCTATAGTAACCTCTCCCAGCCGACTGCTCGACGTGTGGGACGGGATCGACGTGTACGGGAGAAGGCTGTGTGTGCACCTATCCACTCTTCGGACAGGGATGCACACAAAGTAAGGCTATGGAGGCGCCCCCTGACTACTTTTTGACCTATGCTTTTTCAACATCATTGGATAGCTCTCAGTATCCTGAGTTTCCACCAAAATGTAGAAAAAAATGAAACTTCGCCGTTGCTCAGAAAAAGCTGTGTAAAGATTTCTCTCGTTGCTTGCGTCTCTTCATTCCTCTCTTGTCTTTCACAATCAATCAACCGTACGTTAATTAGTTGTACCTAGAAATGAATGAGATGGGCAGAGGGGGCCCTTTAAAGGGCCATGCATGGTCTAGTACTGTGGTTGTTCACATCGGCGACTGCCTTCTTGTCCCTAGAGTAGAGCCCGTCGCGGGTTGCTAGGTTGGCTCACTCCCGAGGTATCAACCATTCATTCCTTAAAGTCTTTCGGAAAAGCTCATAGATGAAACGTGTCATAGGTAGGGCAAGGGAACAAAGTATTGCCGAAATGTTGATGAAATAAGTGCCATGGCGAGCTTCTTTGCAGGTGTTTGCGAAGCGTGTCCTACTGGGTCTGAGTGCATTCCCAACAACTCGGGTATAATGTATTGCAATTGCACCAACTCCATGTATGGACTGAACTGCAATGGTATCAGCCTTCCTTTAGAGAATTTTTATCCTTGTTCTACAGAATCTAGTCTTACGTGTCTCGGCATCTGTAATGGCGGCCAATGCATTATTCCCTTTCCACTCCAGGTCATTCGTCGTTTTCTATGCACTTTTTATCATTTTTGTCATCACCATAATATTCTTTTCCTCATTTGTAGGTCGCGTGTCTCTGTCCTAACGGCACGCGGAACTCGGATTGCTCTCATTCCATATGTAGGTTTTTTCTAGATCACCAAAATGCATAATTCACTTCACAGCAAGCGGATACACGATGTCCTGCACACCCACCACATGCATGGGCGGCTTCTGCGTAGAGCAATCGCTCAGCGATTATGACCACAATCTGTGTCTGTGCCCAGGGAAGGTTGGCGAACAGTCATCATGTTCGTATACTCCATGCCTGAACGGAGCCACTGCCGTCAATTTACCCAACGGAACTGTTTACTGCACTTGCCTGCCGTACTACACCGGGCAGCAGTGTGAAAGTGGGTTATGTTCTTTGTGTGTGCTTAAATTATCCTAAAGCCTACGATCCGTGCTATGGCGATCCATGTGGAGCCGATCAGCCATGCATCAGCTTGGAGACGGCGAGTGCCTATAAGACAGACGCATTTTGCGGACGTGAGTTAGCTCAGCTTTTAGAGACCTCTAAATCGCTTCAGCGTGCATTTCGGGCGATGTTTGCCAAAACGGTGGAGCATGTGAGCAGAGCTTCACGGACGGCGTCTTCGATTACAATTGTACCTGCACGCCAGAGTGGACGGGAGTCAACTGCACTACCAGTTTGTCCTTTTTTGAGAGGTCTGCAGATATGCGATACTTCAGAACTTTACTGCGTGAGCGGGCCCTGTGAAAACGGTGGAACTTGCCAAGAGGATCCAGATACCAACTTCACTTGCACTTGTACGGAACAATGGTCTGATGATGTATGCCAAACTGGTACGTAGCACAATGCCAGATTGAAAGAACCGTCAAAATTAAGAGCTTATGTGCTACAGTCAACCGTGTGAGAATGAAGGAACGTGTGCTGAAGCGGACGGCGATGTCTTTGTGTGCACGTGTACTCCAGACTACACAGGGGACTTATGCGAATACAGTTAGTTGGCCTCTGTTTTCCCGTAGAAAGGGCTATCAGATGTCTGGTGCGCATCGACTCCGTGTCAGAACGGCGGCAACTGTTCTGAGGTTTACGGTGAAAACTACTACAACTGCAGCTGTACCGAAGACTACTTCGGAGTGAATTGCGAGAAGAGTTGAGCAATCGACAGTTCTCGGATAATCCTGGCGTTCAGAGTACGGTTGCCTACCGAGTCCGTGTGAGAACAACGCTGTATGCGTCCAAAATACCACAGATCCAGAGCTGTACACGTGCGAATGTTCCGTGAACTATACGGGAGACAATTGTCAATACGGTAGGAACATCACTCTACTCGGAAATGAGGTGTTTTTAGAACTTATGTGCAATACGCTTCCCTGCCTGAACGACGGAAACTGCACCAACATAATCAAGGAAAGCGATTACTCGTGCACGTGTACGCCTGACTACACGGGCAAGAACTGCGAGATACGTGAGGGCGACCTAATTTCCAAGGAACATTCACCGTTCAGTCTTCGGCTGCGTTTCTTCTCCATGCGATAACGGTGCAACGTGCACGAACAACGCAGACGACCCCTCCAACTTCACGTGTGCTTGTACTCCCGAATGGAGTGATCGACTATGCGACTACCGTAAGAAACGACTGAAGTCTCGCTGTTTGCCTGCCTAGACCTTGTCTTTTGATCTCCGCCATAGCAACAAACATCGGCTCTCACCCACTCACTAGACTCAATTCTTTTGCATTTTTAATGGAAAGTACCTACTTATAACTGGTTCGTTTTAGTACTGGAATGTCCTTGTGGTCCGTGTAGCGAAGCCGGGCTGGATTACTGTGTAGACAACATGGACTACAATAACTTCACCTGCGTATGTACCGCGAACTACACCGGGACTCTGTGCGAGATCCGTAAGCGCTCAAAGGGGGAAATGATTCAGTTAACGTGATTCAGTACTCGGTTGCTCTTCCGCCCCCTGTTTGAATGGGGGAACATGTTCCGAGCCTGAGGGTCACTTGGATGAGTTCGCATGTGCTTGCACGCCTGACTATTACGATGAGACCTGCTCGTACAGTAAGACAGTCTCTCCAGTTCTGCAATCGCTCTTCTTGAAGGACTGCAATGTGTTGATCCGGATCCATGTCTCAACGGAGGAAACTGCACAGAGGATTACGAAGGTGGCTATTCGTGTGATTGCAATATCAACTACACCGGAACCACGTGCGAAACGCGTAAGTTGTCATCTGATATCTGTCACAAGACAGTCATTGATAGGACTCGGCTGTTCCGATTCCCACTGCAAGAACGGAGGAACGTGTACCAATATGCCTTCAAACCTCGCGAGTTATTACTGCACATGTCCCGAAAACTACACTGGCCACGATTGTGAATACTGTAAGTAAAACCACCGCGACATATGAGATATGCGTATTGCAGTCATGATGTGTGAGGCAGAGCAGCCGTGTATGAATGACGGAAACTGCACCAATCTGTACAACGTCGATAATCCCTCGTATACTTGTACATGCACACCGGACTTCACAGGCAATGTCTGTCAAACACGTGAGTATAATAATTCACAATAGATAAACAGAAATAGATAAAGAGGGTTATCACTTCAGAATACGGCTGCGTCTCGGACCCTTGTTTCAACTCCGCGACGTGTACAGATATGCGTCCTGTCAACTCTACCAACTATACTTGCCAGTGTGACGATACACACGCAGGAGTAAACTGCGAGTATTGTTAGTAGACAACTTGGACGAGCTAACAGTTCTCTGTTCAGTTCTCTACTGCAGCAGCACTCCATGTCTTGACGGAGGAACGTGTACTGATTTGCTGGAGGAGGAAGACTACTCATGTGCATGCGATTCGCAACGAACAGGAAAAGACTGCGATATTGGTAAGATTACAAGATTACTTTATGGGACTCTCCTTTCAGTATTTGGATGCGTCAGTGGACCATGCTTCGGTCAGGCTACATGCTCTGATCCTGAAGATGATCCTACCGCATTCGAGTGCACTTGTCCGTCGACGTATATTGGCGATACATGCGACTATCGTAAGTGTCCAGCATTCAGTGCTTACAAAACAGTACTCGTGCTTTAAACCAATCGTCATTAGCATTATTCAATCGAATCGAGAATGTTTGCAGTGTTAAAATGTTCGAGTACGCCTTGTGAACACGGTGGAACGTGTTTCGAGATGATCGAAGAATCAGACTACAATTGCACGTGTAAGCCAGACTTCACTGGGAAGTCGTGCGAGATCCGTGAGTGGAATAATTATCGAACAACGTACTATCGCCCTGGTCAGAGTTCGGATGTGTTTCCAACCCGTGCAAGAACGGAGCTACGTGTAGCGAACCAATAGATGATCCAGGCAACTTCACTTGTGCCTGTACACCAGCCTACACTGATAGACAGTGCGACTACTGTGAGGTTGCCTTTACGGCTATCGATTGTCTTCCCCTTGAGATCTGGCCTGCTCGAGTTCCCCTTGCCAGAAAGAATCAACGTGCAGCGAAGACTATACGGACGAGTCGTACAAGTGTGCGTGCCAGCCTACCGAAACGGGAGCCAACTGCGAGACGAGTTAGAAAAGTTTCATAATTAATATTTAAAAAAATCCTTGGTAAAAATCTTGACATTTACAGCATTTGGGTGCGTGTCCGGACCGTGTCTCAACGGCGCGACATGCACTGACGAACCCTCGGACGACTGGGCCGGCTACGAGTGCACCTGTGCCACCAACTACACGGGCGAGAACTGTCAATATCGTGAGCAGCTAGATATCTATTCCTTCATCTAGAACAGTTGATTGTCGCTGATTCCCAAAGTGACGGTTTGTGCAGCCTTCGCGTGCATGGCCGACCCGTGCGATAACGGTGGAACGTGCACAGACAACGTTACCGTCCTTCCGCCCACGCGGACCTGTGCCTGTCCCGTCAACTATACCGGAGTCGACTGTGAACTTCGTACGTGGGGGGGCTTACAAGAGGACCAGACGCAACAGGAAAGCAAATTCATTGAAAACGAGAGAAATGAGATTATTTGATGATGACCTATCCAAATCCGTCAACCTTCAGATATGTACTGTGCGCAGGACGTGTGTCAGAATAGCGCTACCTGTACGGATCTCTTTCCCGCCGGAGGCATCAACTACACCTGTGCTTGCACCTCACAGTACACCGGCCGAAACTGTGAAACGCGTATGATGACGTGTGCTAAAGGATGCAATGAAAGAGAGATTCAGTTCTTCACGGCTGCGACATTGTCGGCATATGCGCCCACGGCAGCACGTGTACGTGGCTGGACAGCGCGCATGACAATTTTGCGTAAGCTGATTGGACGACAACTATGTATATCTATAGCGACTTTACAGGTGCACCTGTTCTCCTGGATGGACCAATACATACTGCAATATCAGTGAGTAATCCTTTACTACCAGGGAAAAAGAGACCAATCAGGTATTGACTATTGTGCGTCGAGTCCCTGTACCTCCGTCGACAAAGGCGCGATATGTAGCAATCTGTTCATGGCGTACAACTGCACGTGTACCGAGCAATACGTCCACGAGAACTGCGACATGCGTATGCTTTCTTCCCTGTATGAGTCGAGAAGTAACGCCTTTCAGTTGCCACAGTTGCGGAGATCATCGCCACTTTCAACAAGCCGGAGTTGCAGGATGCGCTGACCACGGTGACTAGCTTGTCTATCAATACTATTATATAATTCGCTAAACGTCTGTCCGTGGACATGACCAAAGAACACTCAAATAGATGTTTCGCAAACTTGCAAAAGCTCCTACGCCCAGCGGGGTTTGAACCCGCACACCTACGCTCTATAGTCAGCTAGCTCCCCAATTCAGCTAAACTGACACCGCTGCGAATGGTGCGGGGATTATACATGACTGCAATTTACGCCGTGCGGCCTATTCGCGCCTGTTTCTTTGCATTGATAGCTGACGAAGCTTAAAGGGACATGGAAGCTAAAAAAGATTGGCTTTCATATGAAAGTTTATCGCCTAAATAATATAAAAAACAAAACCAGAGTGCACAAAAATGTCGACTTCGCGAGGTATCCTAAAGATCGTTTCCCAGCCAAGGCGCAGTCTTACGGCGTTTAGCGCATAGGAACAAGGTAAACGGCATCGGCGTATTCCCGGAACAAATAAATATCTCTCGCCGCAGAAATTTTTTAAAAATACTTTTTAAACACTATTATCTTTATTATCGTCTCAGAAACATATTCTAGAAGTATGGTCATGCTCGGTTTCACAAAATTTCTCGCTTCCATGTCCCTTTAACTTTGAGGAAAGAGATATTGGTAGAATAAACGTAGAGGAAATAGCTCAGAGATATGTTTTATAAGACGAGGAGGGGTCTAGCAGTGCCAAGGGATAGAGGCGAAATTTTGAAGAAGTTGGAGGGATATTTTCTAATTGTAATTCGTAAAGTTATTTCTCCGCCGCGACAGCCAAGCCCAGTTGGAGGAAATTCTAGAAAGTTAGACATTGTGTAGGTAAATGAAGAGTTATGAAAGGTTAGCTAAAGGGAAAGGAAGAAAAACTTTTAGGTTATAGTCAAACTTTTTTTCTAAAGTTTCTATTTCTATTTGCATATTTTGCCCCAAATAGTGAGCCACAAAAGGAAATACGGAAAAAGGGAAAAGGAAATAAATGAAACTTCCAGTTCAATAGGTAGGTAAGGGCACTGAGCGAAAACTCACTAATTGTAAGGGTAATTACGATTAGACGCCAATGGAGTTTTGATGCAAGATTCTATACGATATAATTCGAAATTCTATTGAGAATCAATTCACTTGCGGGCTAGGGTATTTTCGCTCAGTGTGTTTGTATGTTTTGGCAGTGCAAGGCAGAAAAGTATCAAAGACAACTACAAACTTTTGGTCTGGATAAAGGGGTAATGAAAGTTTTTTGAGAGTGTTTGACGGTGTTCGAAAGTATGCATAAAGGGAACTTCTATAAAATAAATTAACTGGGAGAAGAGTAGATGAGGATGCAAACGAGTATATAAATTCAACATTTAGAATATTTTATTATGTGAACCCTGTAGTTAAACAAAAAGCCTATGTAGACACACTTTAAGCACTTTAAAATATACAGAAAGCTAGACATGATTTTTTGGACAAGCCAGTCGGGCGAAGCGCCGCGAAGCTGCGCGTAGCCCGGCTGGTTTTAGAATAAGAGAGGGCTAAGATGGTCGAAGAGTTGGGCGACGAACCAGATCGAGTCAACCTCATGTTCCCGTTTACCTTGGCCTCCGAATTCAATACATCCGCGAGGTTCGCCAAAAGGCAATGAGCGAGACAAATGAACCATTGCAGAGCAGCGATGAGTTGGAACTACAGTGACCTCTTTTTGTGGGCTTCTTATGAGGAGCAAGCTCTTGTTCTTGAGTAAGTAGAGTCTCACAAACTGTGATTGCATTGAACTGCAGACGCGATCTGTACATGGACAACGACGTTTCACTGGGAAACTGCTTCACCTTCAACAGTAACATGAACAACTTCACGTATCTCATGCGTATGCAGGGCATTGAAGGAGGTTTGGCAGTTTAAATCAATAATCTTGCCATATGAGTCCCTCATATGCTTTTATCTTTGTAGGTCTCAAAGTCATGGCCATGCTCAATCTCTCAGAGCAACTGCCGTGGGTGATGACCGCGTCGATGTCGGTAAGGTGGTCTTTCTTATCTACATTTCAGGCGAGACACTACAATTAAATAGTTTGTATTGACCTTCTATAGACGTGCATTCCTATAGGTGTACGTGCACGAATTCGACGAAGGAGTCTACCTCGATTCGCCGTCTTACAATGCACCCAAGTATTCGTACAGTGACGTACAGATTAGCCAGGTACGTGAAGGCATCCGCCTTTCTTACAATAAATATCCATTACTCGCCTGCAGGCGAGTAATGGATGGCTATTGTAAGAAAGGTGTTATGATTGCTGACGGAGAAACAGAGGTGGTAGACGCGCTAACAATAAGAATTAGTTCAGACGCAATTCGAACTGCTTGGTGGCAAGTATGGCGTTTGCATAAACGATGTCTCAGAGGTGGTCCACTACTACTACACTGGATCATACACGACTGAAGTGTGTTGCATCTTGACTTACTACGTAACATATTAGTGCACAAGAAATATTTTCTTTATTAATCCTCTTGCTTTTTAGGGATGCGTTAATGCGTGTTATCAAGACGCTGTCGAAGCACTGACAGGCTGCATGGATGCTAGGTACGCATGTCGATCTTATCACGATTAGGAATTGGTGCTATGAATCGGCAAAGCTCTCCTTAGGAGAGTCTCCTATTGGTTCTCTGCAGATATCCGATGCCCGCAACCTCTGTTGCCTGTCCATTGCAACAAAGTAGGCAAAGCTATTTATCTTGAATCTCGCTCATTTCCAAGGCTCAGAGTGCTTTCAGTCGACAACGTTACGATCATCCAGGACATGGGAGACCCCTCGACCTTCCCCGGCTGTACTTGTCCTCCTCCCTGTGATTCCGAAATCCTCTCCGTCGAATGGAGCGTCACGCCCTTTCCCGACAATAATGTTCGCTTTTTGCACTGTTTTCGAAATCGCGGGAAATTTGCATTTATACTCGCGAAAGAACAGTGAAGAGCGAAGAGACGAAATTTTAAGAACCGTAATCCTCTACTCTTGCCCCCTCTTCACATTGAGATTTTGCATGCAGATGACTCGTTGCTCTCACTTCCCTCTCTCCATTCGTCAAGAGTGTTACGATGGCACTCTCGTCCCTGTGCTCATATCGCTAACGTGTCCCTCTGTCTTTATTCAAATTATGGAGGAATCTCCGGCTATGGCGGTATGCGTTACACGGTGTTCTGGATGTTCGGAAAGCGAGCAGGTTTACCTAATTATACAAAAGCTACTGTCTACCACACCACCTTTAGTTTAGTCGAGAGTTATTTTTGTATGAAAATTGACAGTCTTTTCGTCTTCATTCTCAGCTGCTGCCAGTGCGCGATAGATTTTAGCCGTATCGTATTCAAACGTCGGTCGCACGCTCGCTCTCCGAACAATTTGCATTTCTTCAGAACATAGTGGTTAATACAATGTAGCTTGGAATAGTCACATCGCCGACTTCTCACGGGCAACTTATTCTTTCAGTTCTCCCGCTTCATCTCCAACATGGGAGGTCTGATGGGAGTCCTTATGGGCTTCTGCTTCGTCTTCGTCTTTGAGGTTCGATCCCAGTTGGATATCCTCTATTGCCATCCTCCAGCTCATCTTCCTCCTCATGAATCTCGCTATGATCATCGTCAACGGGCGACGAATCGGCAACAGTGAATCTCTGCTCGACTCTCTCATCCGAAGGAAGGAACAAAGTGACAAAGTCAAGGTTGGTTTATTTTAAGAGAAGAGTATTTCCTTCCATTCAGTACGCAAGGAAACAACAAGATTCGAAGAACAAAGTCGAGGAGCGAAAGAAGCAGATGGATGAACGAAAATCGAAGGCGCAATCAGTAAATAGTTCATTAACGTTGATCACCAAACCGAATGCGGTATCCCCGATACCAACTGAGTCCCCAATGCAAAGCACCACTCAACCACCCAGCAGTTTGGAATTCCAATCTATCGAGTCAGAGTTGTGAATTTAATTAATTTTACTTTGATGTTGTATGAATAGCAGTCTAGTTATCTGTGCTCACGTGTAATTGTTAAATTTATATCAGATTCTCATATTGGTCAATCTAGCGAAGAGTGTCCACAGTGTTCTAAATGTTAAGCGAACGAGCCAAAATGCTTAGGATACGGTGCTTTCCGTGCGAGAGTTCCTACCGATATTAGGGTTATTTTTCGGCATATCGTTCGCTTAACATTTTCACTGTTGTCAGAACACGGTGTTTCACCCGATTGCTAGCATTACGTATAAAGGGTTTATTGTCGGTGTCGTGTACCTGCTATCATCTTCACGTATCGGACTGTCATCAGATTTCATCCTCCTCGAGGTCATCATCGTCCAAGGACTCGAGACTTCTCGCGTACTCAGCCATCACCTGCGCGATATTTTGTATAGTAGAGAAAAATGGAAGATATAATCGTTCCGGTCGTAGCGCCGATTCCGGTACCTTTCAAACTGATCTTATCAAATTCTAATGTGTACTATGCGAAGCTCAAGGAAATACTGATCTCAAAAAGCTATAGTAGGGAAAACGGAAGATATAATCGTTCCGTTTGTAGCGCTGATTCCAGTACCTTTCAAAGCGATCTAATCAACTTCTGGTGTGTATTATGAGAAAGTCTAGACGTTACTGATCTCGAAAACATATTCATGTTTCTGATATCTTTTCTTGTAATGAAATGGCACCGTTTCAAAGCACGAAAAATTCGCTAAACACCATAGCGGCGGAATCACGAATTACACGTTCCGATTTTCTAGACTATATCCATGTTCCTCATATCCTTTCTTGGATATGAATGGTATCGTTTCAAAGCGTGAAAAAATCGCTAAACACCGTAGCGGCGGAATCACGAATTATACGTTCCGATTTTCTAGACTATACACAACGTTCTGCTCCATAGGATAGATTCGTATGCAAATCAAGCGAGTGGAGAGCATCAAAATTGGAATGTTGAGTGTGTATGAAAATCTGTTCAAAACGCAACAATAAACAAGAGAAAATGTTTTCGAAGGGAATACCTGAAATTCGGAGATGGGCTCCCTCTTTGGAGGCGGAACTTTGAACGCAGCCCCCGGTTCAACGTGTACCCAGCTGCAAAGATCAAAGATCAAGGCCCAATAATCGCCGATCGCTACCTCTTCATTGTCTTCTTCTTTTTCTTCTTGTCCTTCTCGCTTCGCGTAGTGACCTTCTTCTGATACCAGCCGCCGACCTCATGAAGTTTCCTCAGTGCACCGTATCTGAAGAGTACCATAATAATATGTCTAATCCCAAGAAGTACAACCGACTAATTCGTAGGGTTTGAAAACCAAGCGCAATTAGCGTATTTATCGTCTGACTCTCTTCATTCTTCAGTGCTCCTCATCACTCTCTCGGTCTCGTAATGCGATTAAAATTCTTGGTTTTCAAACCCTACTAATTCGTTCACAAAAAAGTACATAGAGGCAACTGTATTCAGGAGCATTTCTCCTGCCTACCAGTTTTCCCCCTCCCCAAACTTCCCCCTCCCGTCAAAACGCGTACTTGCGCCAAGCATCAGGCTTCCCACGATGCTCTTTCTTGAACGTTCGATGATGTGGCACGATCTGATCGAGCACCTCAGCCGTGGGATGAAACTTCAACAAAATATTAACCGACTGATTCATTCTGACTTTTTCTATCGTTCTTTCTTATCGGAATTATTTGCCAATGCAATCAGTACTAGATGAAGACGATTAGTAAATTCACTGCACGCTTTCGTGCTTTTCTATGACTATGCATACAAAAATTAGTTCACCTTTATAGTAACCGTATCTTTCGGAAATTCCTTTTTTTGAAAGATAACATCCTCTTCGTATTCCTTCAAAATTTTGATCGGTCCACGTGCCGCGCCCCTGATATTATTTTCCTGTCTTCAAGTATACCACAACCCGATTTTTGGCAATATATATTATTTCGCGACTGTCACGTGATAGAGCATCTCGCAATGTACGACATTTCTATTTTGATCTTTTCACCAAAGTGCACTCCTGAGCGGCTAGGCTCTGAGAGAGTTGGTATTCTAATTGGGGTTTAGATCGTAGGCGGAGGGGGATAATCGAGTCCTGCGGTAGGGGAGGGCGGCGGAGGTCTCATTTCCATGCGTATTTTGACCTCGCTCGCCCATCACCGATCAAGAATGACTTGAAATGAGTGAAGGAGCACGCTCAAAGCGCGCCTGGAAATGAGGCCTCCCCTGCCCTCCTCTTCCTCAGGACTCGATTATCCCCTCCCCTACGATCTAAACCACAATTAGAATACCAACTTTCCCAGCGAATAGCCCCTCAGGAGGGCAATTTGGTGAAAAGTTCAAAATAGAAATGTTGTACATTGCGAGATGCTCTATCACGTGACATTCGCCAAATATAGTTGCCAAAAATCGGTTTGTGGGATCCTTAAAGGGACATGGAAGCCAAAAAATATTGCCTTTCACGTGAAAGTTTATCGCCTAAATGATAGAAAAACCAAAACCAGAGCGCACAAAATGTATACTTCGCTAGATATCCGATTTTTAATTTCCTAGCCAATGCGCAATTTTACTGCGCGCAGTAAAACGCGTTTAGCGCGTAGTAACAATGCAAATGGCATTGAGATACTCCCGAAACAAATAAAAATTTATCGCTGCTGAAATCTTGTAAAAATGTTTTTCGAACGCTATTATCTTTATTATCGTCTAAGAAACGTATTTCATGAGTATTGCTCTGTTCGGTATTAAGAAATCTATGGCTTCCATGTCCCTTTAAAAACTGAATAAATCTTACCGAAAGAGCTCTCTCAATTCTCGCTCGACCTGATCTCCCAATGGATCCCTTCTGGACGTCTCTCCATGAGCATGCTTCTAAAATTTACACGAAGTCATAATTGCATGTTGTCAAATTTCTACTTCAAGTTGCTTGTATAAGTTACTACTTTACGAGGAGCTTGTTTTTAATTATGGAAAAAATGCGTTATCTACGCACGAAATTATCGCGATGCCCCATAGGTACCTCGAGCTGTCTCGTCTTCGGGTACGTCTTGGACGGAGCCTTCTTCGGCGAGGTTGTCTGCGAGGAGACCGGCTTTTTCAGACTGGCGCTGCTAGTACTCGTACTTGTCGCGGTGCACTTTGACATCGTCGAGCGAGTCACGGATTCCGAAGTGATCAACGACTTTGCCGACGGAGTCTACAAGTACGCGAATTCCAGAGTTTTGACGATAGCTCCATTGAAAGAAGGATGAATCTGAATGCCAATGGGGCTATCGTCAATTGCGCTAAACAACAACCGTTATCCGAGAGAGATGTTGAATAAACACAAAATTAATTTCTTTCAACAAGTGAATAGTTTTATATCGATACTTCGCAAACTGATTTTGTTGTTTTGCATACGATAAAGAAAAGCAACCTTGGATACTGAAAATGCAGGCGAGAGTGGTCGACGGGGTACAGTAGGGGTCGATTTGAGTACGGTAGAGGTCGATTTGGGTACGGTAGAGATCGATTTGGGCACGGTAGGGGTCGATTTGGGTACGGTAGGGGTCGATTTGGGTACGGTAGGGGTCGATTTAGGTACGTTAGGCATCGATTTGGGTACGGTAGTGGTCGATTTGGATACGGTGGGGGTCGATTTGGGTAAGGTAGAGGTCGATTGGGGCATAGTAGACTGTTTATTGCCCATTGCGAGAGCCGGCCCCTCGCCAGCAGGACAGAATAGACGAATAACGAGGAAAAGGAGGAAGAGGAGGGTGAACAATCCCATTTATGAAGTGCTTCATTTACATTACCGGGCAAGAATGAAAATGCATAATAGTATTTTATAATAGTATCCGATTTTCCCCCAGGATAAGTTTATTTCATTCTTGCCAGATTAAAAACAGATCACCTGTTCCTAAAAATTGCAGTTGCAAAAATTCTGCCTGTGTTGCCGATGTCGAATGAAAGGTTTCTTATACTTTATATTCGGAAGCGAGTTGAACTACAATTTCCCGTATGCTGCTTCGTTGGAGCTTGTGCCAAACTCTGCCGAATTATATCCAATGTGACTTTGAAATCGCAGCGAAATAAGGTAGATACTGCAGGTAATTTCATCATATCATAGCTTCTATGTATCCATGTCATTCAAAAGGACTCCGGAGGAACACTCAAGTATTGTTTTAGTACATTTTCATGACCAAAATCATGAAAAAAAATGTGAAATCACAAGATGTTTGCAAAAGGCTTACTCAATTTCCTTATGCAAGGTATGCTTGGCTGAGTCGGATGAGACAGGATAAACGTAATTAGTGCGCAATCAATGCTTGTGCGCGTGAGACTCAAAGGGAGAGAAAGAGGAGGCGTATACTTATACTCGCACCTTTGCCTTCCTTTCCCTTCACTCATTCATTCCCCCACTTTCCACTTCCACCTGCGAATCTTTAGTAGTAATGTATCAACACTCCTTCAAGCCGACCTACAAGCTCTCCTACTTTCCTAACCGCAATCTTGCAGAGGTATGATCTTCAAAACAAAAAAAGAGAATTGTTGTAGATGATCATGCGAGTTCTTGTTATCTATTAGAAAAAAAGTTTTTATTTTGCGCAACGTCGAAAATTAGAGGATGAAGAATTAGAGGATATGTTTCATCTTCACGCTAATAATGGGTATACTGGAATAAACCGATCCGTCCGTTTCTTTCGCTCCAAAATGAGTCTAATTCTCTCACTCTTGCATACTCTATCGCCTTCTATTCGGAATGATTTCCCGACGGATCTTTTTAATCCACTATAACTATTTTTACGCTGAACATGAAACATAGCTACGAAACGAACTCTACAGCAGTAAATATCTATCTCGCTGTGGTCTTTATTCTAGGTTTCTCGCCAACTCTTCCATCTGGCCGGTGTAGCTTTCGAGGACAAGCGCTACTCCAAAGAGGAGTTTGAGGAAGTGAAGAGCAGTAAGTCGGAGGAGACCTTAGGCATGCACTATGGTTGAGGAAAATGCTGCTTCGCTCTTTGTCTCGTTGCTTTTTCGACCAAAGAACGAAATAGATGCAGACAGGACAAACGAACAAACGAAAACGAATGAAAGCGAATCGAGCACTCGTTTTCCCCGCAACGCGAGTGCTCGCTTTCGACGAATGAACGCGTTGGCGGAAAATGAGTGCTCGTTTTCGAACGAATATTCGTAGAATTCGATTCTTCAGCACCTCTTTGGACTAGTCAAATGACTATTTTTGCTCTTGGAAGGCGGCTATAACGAGATTAATTGATTCGGCAAAATATTCGCTCGAAAAAGCACTCGCATTGCGGGGAAAACGAGTTTTCGCTTTCGGGAGAACGCTCATTTGTCCAATACAGACAAAGTAGGAATAAGATTTACTATACGTTTCATACAATAATACTAACATGCGTATCTAGGACAACCTAGATATATTTCACTAACTTCTGCCACGGTTTGGAGGGTTACATTATTGACGAAAATGGTCCGTCAGTAAACTCATTGCTACTTTTTCTGAACTTTTTCTGTCGTCGTCATGCCCTCCTTTTATAAATTTTTAAAACATATATTCCATGTCCCTTTTAAGACAAAAAGGGACATGGAAGCCAAGAAAGATTGTCATTCATATGAAAGCTTATCGCCTAAATAGTCAAAAAAAAACAAAAACCTAAACTAGAGCGCATGAAAATGAATACTTCGCGAGATATCCAATTTTTTATTTCCTAGCCAAGGCTTACTGCGTTTAGCGCATAGTAAGAAGGCATGCCGCTTTAAATTGCAGCCATGCCCTTCGGCAAGATGCCCGTGCTCGAAGTGGATGGCAAGCAACTCCCGCAATCCTTCGCCATCGCACGCTATCTGGCCAATCAATTCGGTTATTATCCATCTCTACACTTCTTACTGCAATGGTTTATGAACATTTTTAGTACACTGAGCGAAAATATACCTGGTAATATTTCGTCGGCAAATTATACCTTGCATAAATTGGACACCTCGCAGCTATATACCAAAACGTTGGTATAATTTGGATGGTATTGGGGACTATATCAACATGCTGGTATATTTTCATGACCTCGAGTTAGGTACATTTTCGGGGACGCGAGAGCGAGGGACTCTTGCAAAGAA
>LS819595.1:182575-201341 GCA_900490955.1 Micoletzkya japonica
AACTGCTTCAAAGATTGTACATCGCAAACCTTCTCATATATTACTTTCTGAATTTGGAATGAACTATGTGCATACAATGTTACGTGCAAGCAGAAGCATTCGATAAGGGGACAGCTTGACAGGGAGTACCGGGAGGGTAGCGTATTTTTTGGTATAATTTTGACCGCGTGCACCTGGTATATTTTCGGAGAGCGGGGGGAAGAGACCGAGGAGGGGGGGGGGTACCCTGGTATATTTTCATACCAACCTTTTGGTATAAAATATACCTGCAACGCATGATGGTAAATGTTATACCAAAAGGTTGGTATAATTTCGCTCAGTGTAAGCTAAATTGAATTAATTGCATCCTACATATTTTATGAGGCATTCGAAAGCTATTACAGGTTACACGGTAGTTGTCCTCAAAAACGGAACGATTTAATACTCTTGATTGAAATAACAAACTATGATTACGCTGTCCAATCGACTCCTTACGTGTTACCATGGCAGAAATTAATAGAATCGCAAAAAATTGGAGCCGGAGAGGTCGATTAGCGCGCGTATTTGCAGGCAGTTCGCAATCGTTTGCGTACTTTTTCGTCAACTTTCGTGGAACTTGTAATACACCCTTTGTATTCCAGGCTACGCGGGCAAGAACAATTACGAGGCCGCTTGGGTCGATGCAGTGATGGACTTGTGGAAGGACTACTACACGGAAGTGGCCCTGTGCTTCTACACTTGGGGAGGACTGTACGAGGGGGACAAGGTACGTTAGATTTATTTTGACCTCTTTTTTTGTGTAATTTAAGGACAACATATCTTTAGGCCAAAAGGTTGGTATAATTTTGCTCACAATCAGTGCAATAACAAGTGTGTGAAGTTGTCGATTTAGGACAAGCTCCTCGTAGAGGTTGGAGAGCCTGCACGGGAGCGGTTTTTTCCCATCATTGAGAAAATGCTCAAGGTTAGTTTTTATGTTTTGTTTTCAGAGATGGATTATTTAGTAAGATATCTAAAAGGGGATGCACTAGTCAATGACGTAGTTGAGGAGAACGACTCGGGTTTCCTCGTGGGTGATTCTGTAACGTATGCCGATCTGCACATAGCCGAGCACGTTGCCATCATAACAGGGAACATTCCCGGATTCCTCGACAACTATCCGGAGGTTCGCAGTAACAATTTCCTATTATTCGTCACTTCCCCATTGTATGGGTAAATACATCGATTACTTTTCTGACCATAATGCCTCACAGACTGAAATTGCCAGAAGCTTTTAGGTACTCAAACACCGCGAGAAGGTGCACAATATCGAGGCAATCAGAAAGTGGATAGAAGTCCGTCCATCTCCTCCATTGTAACACCGCACGATTGAACTATACTTCTCTAACGCTAATCTACTTATATAATCAATAATTTTAAAAGTTTGTCATTTGCCAAGTAAGAACTGTAACTCTGCCAATGTCGATAGCCGTGCTAACTAATGGTTTCCATTTATTTCCTCAAATCGTAGTCTTTGATCTCCCTTGTCTCCTCACTCCGTCTCATCGTCTTCCGGATCCTGAATGTAGTTCTTCGACGTCGCGAAGTCGACGATTATCTTCAGGTCCGTGATGGGGGGCTCGGATGGGGCGGGCTGAGTGAATGGTGTTCCCGGCTTGATCTCCAGCCATCTGGAAAGACCAAAGATCAAAAGTCAAAGAACAAAGATCAAGTTTTAAAAATATCCCACTTTTCCTCTCTCTTCTTCGCTCCCTTCTGACGACACCACCCTCCGATCTCGTGTAGCTTCTTGAGCGGTCCGTAACTGAAGAAGATCAAAGATCAATTTTATAAGCGCTAAATATTAAAGTTCCATTTTAAAGCGCTAAAGATCAAAGATCAATTTTAAACTGCCAAAGTTCAAAGATCAATCTACAAACCGTCGCCACGGATCGGACTTGGCCTTGCTTTGCTTGAGGAAAGTTCGATGATGGGGAATGATGACTTCGAGTACGTCTTGCTTGGGCTAAAGGCAATTTGTCTTACATGTTTATATAAACTTTTCTTCTAATTCAAACATTTTCAACTACTCACATCAATAACCACAGTAGTCATAGGCGCTGGATTGGGAGGAAGCATGACGTCCTCTTGTATCTTCTTGAAGAACTGCGTTTTCGTCCGCTTTTTGCCCCTCAATTACGTTTTATATTTTCTTACTATCTATATATCTTCTATGCACAAGTTCTAGTTAAAAGTTATAACCCTTTATGGTTCTCTGTTCTTTATCGAAAGAACGTACTTGAACAGCTCCTTCAGCTCAGCTTCAACGGGATCACTGGGCTGCAAAAGTATTGTAATCTAGGAGTGAGTATCGCAATCTCTAGAGATGACAGAATGGCAGGGAAACGTTTTTGAAGAAAACGAGAAGGCAGATAATGCATAGATATTTGCACTCTTCCCAAGCATTTTGCCATATTTAGCAATCTCAGACAATTATCTAGCAAATTAAATATCAAAAATAGATCTCTACCATCTTCCTGCGTCGTTCACCCTTATCCGCGAACTGCGTTGACGCCGCCTGCAAGAGGCTCTTTACTTGGATTGTCAATAATCTGAACCCTAGACATCAGAGCTCGCGAATCAATACCATTTAATCCAATTAACTATTTTTCCGGGGTTATGTTTCGTACCATACGTATTAGGAAGAGAGATTCTGGCAATGTTGAGAGCGAAACGTATCCGGCAAAATCGGCTATCGGTATCGATTCGCGGGCTGTACTAGATATACTTGTAGACTTGTTTATCTAATCACATTCTCTCATTATCCTTTTAACTTACTAACCGTCAGTCCCCAACCAATATCAAACGGGTTTTAACCGCCGTAAGCTGTCATATATTATTGACGAATTACACCGCTTCGCTCTCTTGTCGGAAATACGAAAGAGGCCACTGACGGAAACATTATCGTCAACCATAGTTAAAGCTGCCGTAGTGCACTACTATATTGGAGTAACCAATCCGTTAGTTTCTTCCGTTCCAAAATGAGTCTGACTAATTTTTTTCTCTCACTTTTGCACACTGTCTCGCTTTATATTCGGAATGACTATCCGACGGATCTTTCTAATCCACTATACTTGTAGCGGTGATCGGGGTCTGTACCTTGTTCGTGGGAGTCTGAGGCTCCTGAGACGGGGTTCCTTTTTGATTCTCCTGCAAGGAACAAGAAAATTGGAGAATCTAGATTCGAAAGAAAAGCTATGTAATATTGTGGCTTGTAACTTTGCACACTTTGAACGCACCTTTTTCTTAGACGTTGGTGACTTGGGAGTGCTTTTTGTGACTACACTCATGACATTCTTTCTCGGCTCGTTCACTCCACTTTCGCATACGGAGTCATTCTCCTTAACACAGCCATTACGGTAGATAGATAGATAAAGACAGTTTATGCAGATCACAAGAAAGTGCGAATAAGAACAACGATAAAATGGAGACGAAAATAGATATATGACGCATTAGGAACATGAAAAGAATGGAAAAGGGTTATAGAGTAGTTATAGAGGAAGCAACAGCCCCAGTACACGTTTGGGGATACCATCATTTCATCAAATCTGTAATTTCATCAACTTTCAAAGTTGATGAAACGACCGATATGATAAAATGGTCGTTTCCGTACAAAGTAATTACTTTTAGAAGGTTCACAGTGCATAATCTTATGGACTCACATTTTCCTGTTTTATGCTCGAATTCGAGTTCTTCGGGCTGGTATTGCCCATCCTGGGATGGGCGCAGCCACTCGCGTCGCGTGCAGAGGGGACGAATGAGCGGTGAAGGAACGAGCGACGACGGATGGAGTGTGCAAGACGAATACGATAACTCGATCAGAAAAGGAAAAGGGAGAGAAAGAATAAAGAGGAAGAGCGACGGAGAACATGTAAATCTATTCGTTTTTTTTCGCATTTTCTCCAAAGACCTTCAAAGTATCTTCATTCAGTACATATTAGCTTCTACATGTCCATTGTTTCATTTTTTTCTGTGCTGATTCAGCAACAAGGAAAACGATTGTTTTCGGAAATAAGATTTCAAGCAAATTTCTAACATTTATCAATTGTTTTTGTTCAGAGACCTTGTCTTCAGAGACTCTGTGTGTATCTACATACTCACAGCAACGAGGATCTCCACCGGAATTTGGTTCAGACTGGAAACTAGAAAATACAAACTATTGAGAATTACACCAGTCCATTGTGGCACAAGTAGGCGTTATAGTACATTCATTTTCGGAATTTTCAATCTATCAAGGTGAATGTCACTTTTAAGATCTTATTTTCAAACAGCTGCGAAATTATTCAAAACTTTAATGAACAGAAGAATATTAATTTCAATATATATCTATGCAGCTTCTCCATACTCACATTTCATGTCATCCTCTTCTTCCATCTCCCAGGATACATGGACTCTCCGACTGGGGCATTGTAGCCATTCTCTCGGGAGAGAGATGAAGTACATCTTGTAGTTTGTGTCTGCTCATTGCCAGCTCCTCCCTTTTCCTCCAAACAAAGAGCAGTCCCACTTCGCGATGCCCACCTATACACTCCACTATTTCGACGCTCGCGGAACCGCAGAGGTAAATGTCTACAATCGAGGAAAATGTTCCATCCGTTGCCTCATTCCTACTGCTCTCCTTCATGGCAATGTATTAGTGGTGGGCGGCACACCGATCTACCGTATTAGGAAATGACAGAATGTTTTTTCGCTTTCCAAAGGTTTTTCATTGGGGCAGAATACTGTGAGACAAAGTAGGAACGAGTTGACTGACCCAACTTATTCGACAATAATATAAAAAGTTTTCCTCAATTTAATAAGAAATGATAAATCTTGAAATGGGTTTTCCATCAGGCTTGCCGCCAACTCTTGTATCTGGGAGGACAGCATTGCACTGACAAACGATACACGACAGAGACTTGGCCCGCTTACAAACCGAGTAACTTTGACCTTTGATCTATTATAAGTTTTTATTACTTCATAGGAGTAGCATAAGCTAACACCTAGAAACTCCGTTCGGGCAAATGCCTGTCCTCGAAGTCGATGGAAAGCCTCTTCCGCAGTCCTTTGCGATCGCGCGCTATTTGGCACGACAATTCGGTGAGAAGTCCGGGTGAACGCTTACTATATATCTCTTTCTTATCTTATCTATGAATTTCCTTGTGAGATTGCAATAAAGTTATTATTATTACTATACAAAGCATGTTATCTTCTGAGATTTGAAGGATTTTCTCTGTGTAGGATACGCGGGAAAGAACGACTTCGAGAAGGGTTGGGTGGATGCGATTGGAGACCAGATCAAGGACTACTACGCAGAGTTCAGTCCGACCTATCGAGCGATTGTCGGAATAGAGGGAGACAAAGTGAATATGCTTATTTCATTGGAATGAAAAACATTTAGATATATAGACATTTAATTACTATTTTTTCTTACTGGATTTCATGTTCTAAAACAAGCAGGGTGCTTACAGGCCAAGCTAATGAAGGAAGCCGGAAAGCCGGCTCGCGACAAGTTCTATCCCATTGTCGAAGGATTGCTCAAGGTCTGCCTCCTACGAAGACCGTCACTGCTGACAGGGTTGTACTTTTCACTAAACTCGTTTTCTTCAGAACAACCCCTCGGGCTATCTCGCGGGCGATTCGCTAACGTGGATCGACCTCGTTCTAGCCGACCATGTCGATATTCTCCTGGCATTCCAACCTGACTTTCTCAATGGATATCCCAAGGTACGGAAACATCAAAATATATCTTGCAATTAAAAGAAAACAAATGTGGAAAGTATATTTCAGGTGGTCGAGCATCGCAAAAAGATCCACAGCGACAAGAAGATCAAGGCCTACCTTTCCAAGCGTCCGAAGACTAAATTTTAAATACTCAATGTCATAATTATTTTTTAATCTTTCCATGTGATGACCAAGATAGTGCCGTATAAATATGACGATCACAGTATGCGCACACTCTCTGAGAGCATCCCCCCCTTCCACACGAAATTCTACAATTGCTCCCGTGCCCTCCACTCTTTGTAATGCTCTCTCACGCTAAATTCCCTTCGTGCCTGTAGCCCGTAGTGTATGATTCCGCCTGTTTGGATGGTATAAAAGGCCAGATACACTTGGAATCCTATCATCCAAAGCATGCCCGCCTACGTTCTGCACTACTTCGATACGCGCGGCCTAGGAGAGGTACGATTTTCTATCTTCTGAAGTATTCTGAAATTAGAAAAAAAACTTTCCGTATGAACATGGATTTGAATAGGCCATTCGTCAACTTCTGCACTTGGGTGGACAGGAATTCATCGACAAACGGTACTCACAAGAAGAATGGCCGGAGGTGTCGAAAAGTATGCGCTCTCTTCATTCCTATACCGACTTTCAAGGGAGATATTTCTGAGTAGAGCTTACCATAAAGAAATGCTAAACTGTCCTTAATTCATTCTGCTTACTAATATCTTCTTCTATTCAGCAATGCCCTTCGGCAAGATTCCGGTCCTCGAGATAGATGGCAAGCCTCTTCCCCAGTCATTCGCTATTGCCCGCTTTTTGGCAAAGCAATTTGGTAAGATTTGACGCTGGTTGATGAGTTAGAAAGAAGTAATAGAATAGCCAAAAAGTGGAATTTCTACGGAATTTGGCATTGCATAATCTCACCATCTATCTTGAGGCTACGCTGGAAAGACTGCTTTCGAGCAGGCGTGGGTTGATGCCATCTCTGATCAGTACAAGGACTACGCCCCAGAGATCATTCCCTTCTACTTCGTGATGGTTACGGGAGATAAGGCGAAGGTATTTTAAAGGAAATGTCCCACGAAAAATTTTATCGTTATTGAGTTAGTCGTTGGAAACATAGCAGTATGGTCTAGACAACAAGATGCGCAAAAATCCCGATTTGGAACGGCTCTCTAGGCCTCAGAACGGCCATCTGAATGTGTGGGATACGGTAAATCTTGTGGGGTAATTTGTAGTTTAGCCAAGCATTCCTCTCTCACAAATATACCCAGTGGCATCGCCTGATCTCCACCGCTCTCACATCTACACACCTTCGCCCCTTCCCTTGCTCTTCCCTTCGTGCTCCACGGAGAGCGAGAGCGAGCAGTCATTGCCAGGGGTCATTTAGGTAGACGTTCTAGACTACAAACTGCCCCACAAGATTTACCGTATCTCGCACTTTCAGATGGACGTACTGAGGCCCAGAGAACCTTTTCGAATGGGGATTTTTGCTTATCTTGTTGCATAGCCCATATTGCAATGTTTCCAACGAATAACTCAATAACGATTTTTTTCGTGGGACTCCTAAAATCTAAGAGTAGAAGCACTGAAGCATTTTCAGACTAAGGAAGCTCTTGAGCAGAAAGGAATTCCAGCCAGGGACAAGTTCTATCCGCATATTGAGAAGATTCTCAAGGTAAATATTTTGATACACTCTTCCAGCACATCAAAATCTGCCTATTGCTCACAAGAGTACAGGGATTCCTACTTTGGTGTATATAGTTATTCTTTCCCATCGGTATCCGTTCAGGAAAGCAAATCGGGATTCCTGGTCTGCGAGTCTCTCACATTCATCGATCTCTTCATCGCAGATCACGTCGACGTCATTCTTGCCTATGTTCCCGATTTCTTCGCCAAGTATCCCAATGTGAGCTATAGATCATTATGAAGGGGCTAGATAACTGATGAAAAGATGATGAAATGATCAGCAAGATTTTTTCTTACTTTTTGAGGTGGTCGCTCACCGTACGAAAGTCTACAGCGATGCCAAACTCAAGGTGTGGCTTGCCAAGCGACCCCAAGCCAAGCATTGAAGACCTACCAATCACCTCTTACCCGTCTGCAGATATCACAATTATAACTTGCCGATAAACCCCTGCAACATCTCAGTCGCTCGATCCTAATCGTATTATAACAGTCGCTGGGTTCTTCTCGACAGCCCTTGACCCACTTATGTTTGCCTCTCTCTCGTCTCTCGTTATCCTCTCTCTCCATTTCTACTCGAATTTTCTCCGCACTACTCGTTCCAATGCCACGTTCTCTAGTTTCTGCTCGCCCGCTTGCTCTCTTTCGCTCTTTGGAAGAACGTATAAAAGAAGGGCAACCATCCAATTTAGAGACCGATCTCGTCAAGGGCTCGCACGTTTGCAATTAAGCAAACGAATCTCGGTTGAGTGCCTGTTCCCCGCTTTCCTAGCCAGCATCTTTGTTTTCCCAATCTAACCTTGATCATGCTCAGACATGCCCGCGTACACTCTTCACTACTTCGACGTCCGTGGTCTGGGAGAGGTACGTAATAGTGAAGGAATAGTGCATTTATTGAGCTCATCATAGAGCGTCTTTCAAAACAAGTGCAGGAAGAACATATGTTATTAGCACGTTATGCAACTCTCGAACCCCATCCTACTACAGGTATCCCGTCAACTCTTCGCTCTGGCCGATCTTCCCTTCACCGACCGCCGCGTTAGCTTCGAGGAGTGGCCTGCTCTCAAGGAAAGTCAGTGGCTTGAGATTACGCGAAATGGATCGCTGCTATAATCTACTATTTATGGGTCTTTGAATGTCAATTGCAGCGACTCCCTTCGGTCAGATGCCTATTCTCGAGGTTGACGGGAAGAAACTTCCCCAGTCTGCTGCCATCGCACGCTACCTAGCGAAGCAGTTTGGTAGGCAACTTATATCACATATGCCTAGATAGTTCCATCAAACAAGGTCATTTATATATCATTATCGCGCTAACAATTAGCCTTATAAGCTGTCCGAAGTAAGATAGGAATGGAGGGAAGAGAGGGCTCCGACGTTTATCCCAAGACAGGTAACAGGTACTGGCAAGTAGGCCTGAATCGGTACCGATCCGTGTCCACTTTCGGTCCGGAATGACCACTCTCTTTAGAGAGCTGCCAGGAATAAAACCGAGAGAGGAATGAATGAGCGGAATGAAAGTGGACACGACTGAAAAAAACCGGAAAAAAACCGGGGCGGTTTTTTTCGCCCCTCGGTTTTATTCCCTTCTTCGCCACACAGGCATGCCTATCGTGTCCGGAATGAAAAGAGGGAAGTTTTTTTTCCTGGACATGGTTGCGATTCAGGAGGTCTACTGGCAAGAGAACCATCATGTGGGAGCGGTGAGCGCGGGCGAGTGCGCGAGGTAGATATTATGCATGAGACTAGCGAGAGGGAGGAGAGGAGGTGCGCGGGAATACCCACCGTAGAGAGTAATGATCTACTCCTTTAGCCAACAACTGGATTCTATTCGGTGCTTATTCAGGCTACGCGGGCAAGACGGACTTCGAGGCCGCGTGGGTCGATGCTCTGGGAGATCAGTACAAGGACTACATCAACGACATCCGTCCCTTCACCTCAGTCCTCTTCGGATTCGCCGAGGGCGATAAGGCGAGCACGCTTCTTATCTTATACCTCCCCTTCCCCCCATTCTCTTCACTCTGTGCCATCCCCTACCCTCCTCTGGAGACTACAATTCTACTTCTATCATAATTAAAGGGACATGGAAGCGAAAATATTTTTGAAACCGAATATCGCAATACTTGTAAAATATGTTTATCAGTCGATAAAAAAGATAATAGCGTTTGAAAAATATTTTTGGAAAATTTCTGAAGCCAGAAATAATTATTTGTTCCGGGAATACCTCGATGCCATTTGCTTTGTTACTATGCGCTAAACGCAGTAAGACTGCGCCTTAGCTGGGAAATTATTTTTTTAGATATCTCGCGAAGTGGACATTTTTGTGCACTCTGATTTTGGTTTCTGTATTATTTAGGCGATAAACTTTCATATGAATGGCAATCTTTTTGACTTTCATGTCCCTTTAATGATAGCGGTTGAACAATGCAGAGTTCAGGACGCGAAGCTGAAGGAGCACGGAGAACCCGCGCGGGACAAGCATTTTGCCTTGTTCGAGAAGGTGGCCAAGGTATGATATTCATATATGTATAGGAATATCATATGATGTATGATATTGGTATGATATGTATGATATTCATATCTTGAACATTTGGAGCGGTATTCATTTTTTTCCGTTGTGATCGTTGTGATTGTGAATTGAAGGAAAACGGTTCTGGCTACCTCGTGGGAAATTCACTGACGTGGATCGATCTAATGATCGTCGATCACATGGACGCGCTAGATGGATTCATTCCCGGCTTTTACGACGGATTCCCTACCGTATGTTCCATCTTCATTAGACAAAGTTTATGCTCTTACATTGGAACATTACCCACTACTTTGCACACAAAGATCGTATGGTATTATGTAACAATATACATTTCTCAAGTTTGTTCATCAAGTGGAGCTAACCATATCAATGTCTTTTGATCTATTTCAGCTGGTTGCTCTTCGCAAGAAGGTACAGAGTGAACCGAAGATCAAGGCTTGGCTTGAAAAGCGACCACAGACCAAGTTCTAGATAGAGGACAGGAATGACAGGATATCGTTATGTAATAAATACGGCCACATTGTGATCCCCATGTAAGAAGGCTTTTCATAATCGATAAAGGAATACGTCGAAATCTCTGATCCCCACACTGTTTGCATTTCCTCTCTTTCTTCTCTAACAAAGAGAGGAAATATGCTCAGCCCTGAATCTGTGCTATATAGTTGTTTACTGTCAATGTCCGGGTAAGGTTAAAAATTACAACGATATACCTATAACAGAGGCTACGCTTGCATATCACACTTAATCTTACTTATAAACTAAAACATGACGACTCTTATAAGAGAGTTTCTTCTCGTTCCACACAGAAGTCTACAAATCCACCTACGTTCCTCTCCAATCATTGTCATCCTGTCTTGTTCAAAAAATGTGATGTTATGCTCATTTACGGTTTCTCATCTTTTCAATCTCATTATTTCCAGATTATCGCGCTTCGTGAGAAGGCACAAAGTGAACCGAAGATCAAAGAATGGCTCGAAAAGCGACCGAAAACCAAGTTTTAGACAAAATTAGTATGTTTATCCCATTATATACGAAGTAATTTTATTGCACAATACCTCTTTTACTTTTTTGCAACGATAAAGTATTCCTTGATCTCTGATCCCCCCTTGTACTTTTACGCATTCGCTTGCTCTAGACTGTCCTTTCTATACACTATTCCAGCCCTAAATGTTTACCTGAAATGTGCTGTAGAGGCTAGAGATTACGCTAGAGATTCCACAGTCCAAATGCACAATTTCAAGAATCTTCATAACTTGATAGCTCTTATCTTTGAAAGATGACAAATGCATGTAAAAGTACACATTGCGAACCCGTTGGTCTCTCCTCTCCTCTCTCTCTCAAATTTCTCTCTCGTCTTCCCTCTCGTACTGCCTCTTCTTCAAGCGTGCGACTTGTCTCGTTGCTCACGTTTGTTATTTAGTTTCAAGACGATGACCAATATTTCAAAAAGCAAGGTGAAATAGGCTCACATGGCATCTGATAAATAAATAAATGCAACTATGTGCCACTATTGGATTGAACATTACATGAAATGTTTATTCCTGAACTTTTGCTTGCTCTAGACTGCCCTTGCTATATACACTATCCTAGTCCTAATTGTAAGTGTTTCTACACTTCTGCATAATGGCATATTTTGATGATACGTTTTGAAAATAAGCTTTGAATTTTAGCAGCATCTTTATTAGTCAAGGAAAAGGCTAGCTTGTGTGCTCTCTAGTCTCTGCTTCTCTTTAGCCTACGCCCTCTTCTAGTTTGTGCCTCCAAACACAAAAATAAAGCACGCAAAGTTCCAGACAACTTCTTATCTATGACTGCTACATATTTTATCCGTTATTCTCAGAAACTCCGACCATTTAGCGCGAAGTAAGATTGGCATGCCCTCCTACATCCTTCACTACTTCGACGGCCGCGGAGTGGGAGAGGTTCGTGCTTTTTTTGTAGAGTAGTCTTCCTGGTACACTGAGCGAAAATACCCTAGCCAGTTAGGTAATAATCATCCAAAAATACCCTAGCCAGTTAGGGAATAAACGACACCACCTCAAAATGCCCTAAAAATTCAGCCTCTCCCTACTGTTTTAGGGAATCATTCCCTAGCCCGTTAGGGTAGTTACCCGGTGGTGCCGTGTGTTAGGGATTTTCGCTCAGTTCATCATTGAGAGTTGGTGTTGTGTGGATTGCTTGCTCTTGTAGTTCATTCGCCAGTTGTTCTATCTCGGAGGTGTCCCCTTTGAAGACCATCGCATCCCGAAGAACGAATGGCCCGCTCTGAAAAATAGTACGCCCATTTCCTGCCTTTTTCGCATTCTGAAATCGTTATTACCCGGCATAGCTCTGCTCACGCTACCTGTGGATTATTACCATTTATACCCACAGAAGCCTTCAGCCCCTCTGACTCCATTCGGCTTTCTTCCCGTACTTGAAGTCGATGGCAAGAAGCTTCCGCAGAGCTGTGCCATCGGCCGCTATCTCGCGAAGCAATACGGTAGGCCATAAGGCTCAGGATTGCAATTTTTCCTGATTCAGGCTACGCGGGAAAGAACGATTTCGAAGCAGCGTGGGTTGACGCGATCGCGGATCAGTACAAGGAGTACTGTACGGAATTCGCGCCCTTTCGATACGTCCTGTATGGCTTTGCTGAGGGAGATAAGGTAAGAAGAAAGTTGTGTGAATATCTACCAACCAAAAATAATATCTACCAAAAAACTCGTATTTCGTCAGGAGAAGCTGCAGAAGGAAATCGGAGAGCCCGTGAGGGATAAGCACTTTGCGCTACTTGAGAAGATTGCCAAGGCTAGAGGCTTGGCAAAGTGCCAATAAATTATTACTTAAAGGAGAATGGAACTGGGTACTTCGTCGGCGATTCTCTCACGTGGATTGACCTGTGGGTAGCGGATCACATTGACGTGATCGATGGATTCCTTCCGGGATTCTTCGATAAATTCCCGGCCGTGAGATCGCTGATTTTAGCATTTCTATTATTCGAGACTTTTAGCTTCTCGCTCTACGAAAGAAGGTGCAAAGCGAACCGAAGGTGAAGGAGTACTTAGCCAAGCGACCGTACAGCAAATACTAGATTTTGCTTCTCATGAAACAAGATAAAGCATTTCCGTATTCCGAAGTGTACTGTATGGCTTCGTAGAGGGAAAGGAAGCAATGTGAATACTAATGAATGATAAACTTTTGAGGAGAAGCTTCAGAAGGAAGTTGGTGAGTCGATCAGAGATAAGCACTTTACGATATTTGAGAAGATCATCAAGGTTCGAGGTCTGACCAACGACAAAATGAATACTATTCTTCAGGAAAACGGAACAGGGTATTTTGTTGGCGATTCTCTGACTTGGGTTGACTTGTGGATAGCAGATCACATTGATGTATTTGATGGATACATACCAGGATTCTTCGATAAATTTCCAGCTGTAGATATGTGTTTCCGACTTATTTAAATATGTAATCTTTTGATTATTAAAATATCTTGGATATTTCAGCTACTCGCTCTGCGAAAGAAAGTACAAAGCGAGCCGAAGATCAAAGAATGGCTATCAAGAAGAACGAATAACAAATATTAATCACAAAAAAATAAAGGATTTTTAATAAATTCGTCAGAATGTTACAAGACAAGTTTGTGATCATTGTATCATTAAGATACGAAAGAACAAGGTAACTCTGCAAGAAAGTTTGGTTTATCTTTCACAATTACTCTCGTGTCTTGAATTCACTGCACGCTACAATGCACTTGTTCTTTTGACCGCTCCTCAAACACTCGCTCATTGCTATTTATAGTCGATTAAAAAGATCCATTGGAAAATCACTCCGAATATAAGGCGAGAGAGTGTGCGAAAGTGAGAGAATTGGACTCATTTTGGAATCAAAGAAACTGACGGATCGGTTTATTATACTATATTTATCCGTTGTTATTGTCCGAGCCCTTTCTATCACTGCTTCCGGAATCATCATTCCGAAATACACTACTTTGCCTTAGTCGAAAATTAAAAAAAACAATAATCATAATTTGCAGACCACAGTGTTCTGCCGCAGTGCAAAACCTTTGGAAAGCGAAAAATCATTCCGATATTTACTAATACAGTAGATCAGTGTACCGCACACCACGAATGAAGGATTAGGAATGGAAGGGAAGGGCATCAGCATAGGCACTAAAGTTAACATCATAGTCCCCCTTAGGACCTACCAGAAAAATGAGAAAAAAAAATGAGGTTCTTAACATTTTTGCTTTCCAAAGTTCTAGAATGTTGTGAGACATACACCTTTAATTTTAGTCATAGATTTGCGAAATTTGAGATTAGACTTTTAGGTGTTGTCTTCATTCTCTAATTTTCTACAGTACTCAAAATAAAAACCTTTTGTTCTAATAACAAGAGAAACCAAAGAATCTCCAAAGATCACCTGCATTTCCCTCGAAGAATAATGTGTCCCTCTCTAGTTTGTATCCTTGCTTGCTCCCTGTGAAGTAATACTATAAAACTAGTGCATCCTGCATCTTCTATTCCTGTTTCTTACTCATTTTCTTGCCTAGACCATGCCATCCTACACGCTTCATTACTTCAACGGCCGCGGTTTTGGCGAGGTACGTTGCTTTGCATTTTGATTTCACCGCACAACAGCACCTAGATATTTCACACAGTATGCGATAATTATCCCAGAAATTATCATAAGTGCTACGGAAATCTCTGACAATAAGATCAATGCCTCTATAGGTAAGCCGCCAATTGTTCGCCCTTGCCGATGTCCCCTACACCGATCATCGATATTCGTTTGAATAATGGCCGGAAGCAAAGAAACGTAAATTTTATGAGTAAATTTCTAGTTACATTTGTTTTAAGTTAAGTAATTTATTCAAATTCATATAAGGCGAAATTTATTTAAAGGGATATGGAAGCCAAAAAAGATTGGCTTTCATATGAAAGTTTATCGCCTAAGTAATATTAAAACCAAAATCAGAGTACACAAAAATGTCTACTTCGCGAGATATCCTAAAAATCGTTTCCCAGCCAAGGCGCAGTCTTACGGCGTTTAGCGCATAGGAACAAGGTAAACGGCATCGACGTATTCCCGAAACAAATAAATATCTCTCGACGCAGAAATTTTTTAAAAATATTTTTCAATCACTATTATCTTTATTATCGTCTCAGAAACATATTCTAGAAGTATGGTCATGTTCGGTTTCACAAAATTTCTCGCTTCCATGTCCCTTTAAAGATGTGAACATGCCCTTCGGTCAAGTTCCGGTGTTGGAAATCGACGGAAAGAAGCTCCCGCAGACGTGTGCCATTTCCCGTTATCTTGCAAGGAAGTTCGGTAGGACATCGATCCTGTGGAATTCGAATTTTTTCCAATTCAGGCTACGCTGGCAAGGACGAATTCGAGGCTGTGTGGGTAGATGCGATCGCTGATCAGCACATATAAGGACTACGCTACCGAGTTCGCTCGTTTCAGAACTGTTTGTATGCCAACAACGGTGGAGATAAGGTGATCAAATACTTCTGAAATGTTTCCCTTATTGAACGCTCTTAGGACAAGCTACAAAAGGAAGTCGGAGAACCCGCTCGCAACAAGTACTTCACTCCACTTGAAAGGATCGCCAAGGTTTGACTATTGGCAAGGTGAAAATGATTCTTATGTGCAGGAAAACGGCAACGGATACTTTGTGGGCCATTCACTGACTTGGGCTGATATGCTGGTTGCGGATCATATTGACGTCATCGATGGATCATATTGACGTCATCGATGGATCATATTGACGTCATCGATGGTTACATACCTGGCTTCTTCGACAAGTTCCCTGCCGTTAATTATTATTTTATTCATGACTCGTTTTGAGAATTGCAGAAGTAATTTTTGAATTCAGCTTCTCGCTCTACGAAAGAAGGTGCAAAGCGAGCGGAAGATCAAGGAATGGATTGCTAAGAGGCCGAAGACTCCTTACTAATCCCAATTGTTTGCTCATTATAAAACTATGGCGAATAAACCATTCACCCTATTCCTATATGCACTCTTTTGTATAGTGCATGCCATGTTTGTGCATCGCATAGAGAGAGGTGCGCAGATAGTTAGAGTGAAAGTAGAGAGCGGAGTACGTCAAGAGAGAACAGACCACGAGAGAGATAGCGGGAGATTAATAGTGTAAAGGCGCTTATGTTAGAACCGCGTGGTTGACTAAGCTGGGCACAGTTCGTTTTATCTTCCCACTGTAATCTTATTTACTTATTATATACCAGGCGGGCTACGCGACGTTTCGCCCGACTGGCGTGTCCTAAACGCATCAGTTTTCTCTGTGTTCTAGAGTGAACAGCTTCAAAAATGTCCATATCTTTAGCCTAGTATCAGTGTATAGATTGATATCCTTCACGCTTTTCATGTAGGCTCTAGATGTACTTTTTTTCTACTCATGTACTTTTTTTCTACTCTGAAAATTTGGAAAGTTTTCTATTTATTCCACCACACCATGGGACTTTCTAGAAGGCTCTCTTCTTACTCATAACGGTTTCATCGCAATACCTCGAAAATACATTTTGCAACGTTCTAAAATCCATTCCTGAATTAGAAGCTTCCTTTCCCTACATTCATCACCACAAACTCGATATCTAACTTCCTTACTTACGTTACTCTTTATCATTATCGAACATTTAGTTTCTGTTTCCCTCATTTAGTTTACAGCCAAAAGTTGAGCATCTACACTATGCGAAATTACAGCGTATGCAGCATGGCTGGTGGAATTCGAAATTCGCCGCAGCCAGTCAGTGTAAGCTGGGGGTAATAATGCCTAGATGAAAAGTTTTGTTCCCCTTTAGCTTTGCTCTAAAATTTCCCCACTATTTAAATTTAGTCAATACATTCCTCAAAAAATTCCTTATTCAATACACTGACCGAACATTCCTTAACATACGGCGTCGCTGTGAATTTACCCTAGCGGGCTAGGCATTCCCCAAAACAGTAGAGAGAGGCGGAAGGAATTTTCACGGTTGTGCCGTATGGTGGGGGAAGTATTCCCTAGCGGGCTAGCGTATTTTCGAACAGTGTAGGTGCAAATTGTAGGGGAATATTCCCCAAAAATTTCACTTATTGTTAGCGGACCAAACTCTTGATCCTTACAGCGTGCAATCCTTATCTCTTTGTGCAATCCTTATCTCTTTGTGCAATCCTTATCTCCCTTTCCATATTCTCCTCACAAATTTTTCTTTGTATATTGCATGATAAAGCGTGCTAGAGCCATTTGTCCTATCCAAATTTTCATCTACACCGCATTTTGGTATCTCCCTACTATGTATAGATTTTATGGATAGTTGACCTCCACAGCGTTCAGTCTTACACTTAGAAACTATACTCAACATTTTCTCAAAATCTAAGCTTTCAGCTTAATAATTCTAGACCGCCTCTAAAAGACCATACAACTCTCTGAACGATATTTAATACATTTGCCCTACTTTTATCAATTTAAATAACGCTTGAAATACGAAAAAATCAGCCCCAAGTAGGCCGCGCAGCGTCAGCTTCCTTTATGTACCAACCCCGCAAGCCGGCTTATGGTGTTGGTTTAGCTCGGTTGGTAAGCCGACAGACTGTGAGTCGGGAGGTTGCGAGTTCGAAACCCTCCAGGTGCCGGAGCTTTCGTAGATTTGGAGATATTTGCATGCTATTATTTTTGCGAGAAGTAAGTAATTCTAGCCCTAGGGTATAATGCCGACGTACACTCTTCACTATTTTGACGGACGTGGCTTTGGAGAGGTAAGCGTTTTACGGAAGACTACCTTTGTGATCCTAAATTATGTAGAACTATAGAAAAGATGCTGAAAATTATCTCCCTTTACGTTGCCATTGCTCTCGAAAGTTTTCGTTCTGTTTGTCCCTGATCTCGATTCAACAGTGCAACTCGAGAGATGAACATTCGATTAGTCTCATGTGCAACCAAGACAATTCCAACGTTTGCTTCAAGTGTCTTTCAAAACGGCAAAGAAAAGAGTAAAAGTCGTTGACAGGTCAGTCGACAGCTCTTCGCCCTTTCGGGAACTCCGTACACGGACCATCGATTCTCTTTCGAGGAATGGCCTACTATCAAGAAAAGTAAGTAGTCTTAAAGGGCCCCTCCAGGCAAAATCTACCATATGCATTTTTGACATCATTGGATAGCTCTCAATGACCTGAGTCTCATACTCTCTCCTTTTTTGTTGAAACCTTGCCGTTGCTGAGAAAAAGAATTAGGCATGGTAAATATTATTAAAGGGACATGGAAGCCAAAAAAGATTGGCTTTCATATGAAAGTTTATCGCCTAAATAATATAAAAACCAAAATCAGAGTGCACAAAAATGTCTACTTCGCGAGATATCCTAAAAATCGTTTCCCAGCCAAGGCGCAGTCTTACTGCGCTTAGCGCTCAGTAACGAGGCAAATGGCATCGAGCTATTCCCGGAACAAATAAATATTTCTCGCTCCAGAAATTTTTTGAAAATATTTTTCAAAGGCTATTGTGTTTATTATCGTCTAAGAAACATATTTTACAAGTATAACCATTTTCGGTTTCAAAAAATTTCTCGCTTCCATGTCCCTTTAAAATAAGTATATTACTTAAAGGGAGGAAGCAGCCTCTAACCAAAAGTTTTAAAATTCGAGGAAAATTCTTTTAATGTTTAAAAATGTGAGAAAAAACATAGTGACAATAAAAAAATCGAAGAAAAAACTCGAAAATCGCATGTTTTATTTTTTCGTTCCGGGCTTCCGTCGTTAAGAGGAATGTCGCTTTTGGCTTAATTCCTTTCGCTAAACACAGTAACGTCGTCGTTGGACGAAATTTCAAAAAATCATTTCTCGAATACTATCAA
>LS819595.1:210759-271885 GCA_900490955.1 Micoletzkya japonica
GCTTGTATTCAGACTTGTTAAAGTCACTGTCAGAGAGGGGAGCACTCGCCACCCTGAAATGAATAATCACTAATGCAAGCAAAATACAAACTTGAAAACAGCAAAAAAACAGGCACATAAAAATAAATTCATAATCTCTGTGCACTCGGTGCACCAGTGGCATCGCCGATGCTACCACGTTTGCGTATAATACGCTATCAGAAAACGGACCGTCTAATATCCGGACGGTTGCATATTATATGCCACCAATCCAATTATATGCTACTCTGGAGGACCGGAGATATTCTTCAGGTAAACTAGCTGGAATACCTTGGGGAAGTTTGCCAAAAATCCGGGAATGAGCCCTTCCATCGTTGTGACGTGATCGGCAATTACAAGGTCGATCCACGTGAGCGAATCGCCAACGAGAAAGCCGCTGGTTGTATCCTCAAGGACAGAGATTCAATGAAACTCATGAAAGACCCACTCCTAGCTGCTTCTCTAGAATGCCGAACAACTTGTCTCTTGCGGGGTACACGAGGTCCTTCAGTGTCTTCTCCTAGAGAAACGAATCTTTTGGAAGTTGGCAAAAGATTAGAATAAAATGAGTCTTACCTTATCTCCTTGAAGCCTTCCCGACAATATTCCGAAGGCAGGGCGTATCTCAGTCACGTAGTCCTTGTACTGGTCAGCCAGAGCATCGACCCACGCAGACTCGAACGGAGTCTTGCCCGCGTAGCCTCAAGGAAGATATTAGGAAATAGCGCACTCGAAAGGTGTCTCTCCAGCATATCCTACAAGATACAATACTCAGACGATGAAGGAAAAGAAAGCCGAACCGAACTTCGTAGCCAGGTAGCGTACTATGGCGGACGACTGGGGAATCTTCTTATCGTCCATGTCGAGAACCGGCATTTGGCCGAAGGGCATGTCTGAGATATCTCATTCAGTAGGCACAGTTCTCGACAATATCTTCATACTTGAAAGCTTACCATTCTTCAATTTGTCGTAGTCGGCGTATTCGATTCGGTGATCTGTGAACGGCGTGTCAGACAGATGAAACAGCTGTCGTGATACCTCAAACAATGCCCCCTTCGCTTCCACATTTCAGAAAGAAAGTCTATGATCATTATATAATTTTGCGTTAATTCAGGTATAACTTACAATTAGTGAATAAACTCTCGAACCTCGGCGAATCCACGCGTAGCAAAGTAGTGAAGAGTGTAGGACGGCATTGGCGAGATTTCTGTCAAAGAAGGTAATTAATAAAAAGCAAAGTTAGGAAAACTAAAAATCACGATGTATATGAGACGTATATATAGGTAGACATGAGCCGTTTTGTTCCGTAGCGTATATGAGACGCACGCTACGGAAAAAAAGATGTAGTCATGCACCGCCAGAGATCATTCACAATGTTTATTCACAAGGTAAGGGTTCTATTTTGCACTTCGAAAGAGTTCTATTTTGCACGTAAGATGTTGTATGCAGAAATAGTAACTGAGATGATGGGAAAAGCGACAGCTCTTTCACGAATGCTACGTAAATTCAACAGGTGCGCGAGTTCCGTAGAATCAATGAAAACGCGTCAACCACATCGGCATTCCCTCATGGCATAAAAGTTTGATATACTTATTACAATTTCATGACATTAACTTTAAAAACGATGGATGCAGAAACAAAAGCTTACGGGTCGCATGAGTGCACGCTAACCTGCGCGCTGCGAGAGAGTGAGAGAGGGAGGAGGAGTGTGTCCGTTTCCCCTCTCCTCTCTCCATGTCTTCTCTACGAGGGTCCCCATAGATCAGCACACAGAGAGCAGCACAAACTATAACGAGCAGTGTTTGAGAAGACCATTCATTCTGGTATCTAATAGTACCTAATTGAAGGAAGATTTCTTTATCGGTAAAGCTTGCGCCATTAGCATAATGGTATGAGATTAGGTGACGGGAAATTGTGACTTCAATGTTTAGAAAGGCGTCTTTGGCCTCTTCTCAATCAACTCCTTCAGCTTCGAAGTATTTTGAATCTTCTTGTGGTGCTCGATTACCTAAAAAGAACTTAGATAGTGCAAGTCGCACGGTTTCGTAACCTTAGGATACGCAGAAAGAATTCGCGGAACAAAGCCATCAAGAATGTCCACGTGGTCAGCGATAACAAGGTCAATCCAGGTTAGCGAGTCGCCTACCAAATATCCCGATCTACTTTCCTGAAAAAGTGTTCGTATTGAAGAATTTCAAGGGAGGAAGCATCCTCTAACCAAAAGTTTTAAAATTCGATGAAAATTTTTCTGGGGCTTCAAAATGTGAGGAAAAACGTAGTGACAATAAAAAATCGAAGAAAAATCTCGAAAATCGCATGTTTTATTTTTTCGTTCAGAGCTTCCGTCGTTGAGAAGAATGTTGCTTTGGCTTAATTCCTTTCGCTAAACACAGTAGCGTCGTATCAGTATCATACGCTTTATCAGGACAAGTACGTGAGGTCTTGGGTCCACGGGTCACTGTAGCGCCAACTTCGTAAGCCTTTCCCACTCCGCCTTGTCTTCTGCCTTCGTCAGGAATCGGGGTCCCGCAACCTCCATCTTGCAACCGGACGGCCTTGCTTTCGCTGGGCCCTCGCGGGTGCCACTCTAGGATAGCCCGGCACCATCTCGAATCATCCAACCCTGCGATCCTGCTAGCCCACTGCCATCTTTTCCGTCTACAGTCCACTACGCTCATCAGATTGGTTTTACGTCTTACCCAGTCGTTCGTCCTTCTTTCGAGCAGACTGATACCCAGCATGGACCTCTCCCATCTACGCTGGGCCACAGCGAGCCTATTTTCGAGTCTATGACTGAGTATCCAGGTCTCCGAGGCATTTTTTATTTTTATTTATTTCCATACGCCTGGGAGGACGTGGTCGGGGCCAAAGTGGATGCGGAATCAACCGCAATGACTTCACTCATGTGGCTCATATTAATTTTACATAATCGGAATAGGTGCTCGGTAGCTTTGCTTTCTTAAAGACTTCATTTAACTTCTTTGCAGTTCGTATGGCAAAAGAGGATTCCCTCTGAGTAATAGGGGTTAGAGCAGGGGCATAGGTTAGAGTAGGAATGATAGCGCCTTCGAAAAGACGCTTTTTGATGGGCTTGAGTGTGAAATTTGAAGCCCTGATTCTCCTTCCGATTTCAGTCGAGAACCGACTTTCATCGAAAGAAACCTCTTGGCCCAAGTACACGCACCTATCCACGAGCCTTACCCTCTGACCTCCTATTGTGACTTCACGCCCTCTGGAATTGTTTTTTTATGGCAACGGTCTTTGATGCGTTGAGTGACAGACCCCACCAACTTTACCCAGAGCTACAGTCAGTTCATCCACCATGCATTGGATTTGCCTGCTGTCATGGCTAATGAGAACAGCATCATCTGCAAAGAGCAGGTCGCTCAGGTATCGACCATTGATGTTGATGCCCTTCCTCGACCAATGGAGTGTCTTGAAGGCCTCATCCAGAGCGGCCGAGAAGAAACGCGGATATCTCGTGTCTCTTCTCGCGAAGAGACGCGGAGATTTTGAAATTTCGCCCAGCGTCGTCGTTGGGCGAAATTTAAAAAAATAATTTCTCGAATACTATTAATTTTTAAAATTTTTCCTTTTGTTTTTATACTTATTACGATAAAATCTCTCGAGTGTTTTGTTAGAAGCATTCATGGAGGCAGATACAACTTGAAAGAGTTTGAGGAAAACGTGTAAAATGGAGAACCTTCCATCTCACGTTGCAATTGGTTGGACCCCTGTGAAGATAGCAAGTTTGTATGCAGCACCTTGTGAGAAAAAAACAATTCATAATACTTATTTATATTTCAAGACATTATCATACGTATGATACAAAGAGGTACATAGAGCGATGAGGAAGTGTTCATCTCAATTCGGTACTACTATCTACATTCTAGAAGGGCGTCTTCGGCCTCTTCTCAATCCATTCCTTTAGCTTCGGCGTGTTCTGGACCTTCTTGCGGAGCTCTTTCACCTGAATTCCATTATGTATGCACCATTTTTCACTATCCCTTTATTCACTTTTCTTATATTTATAAGAGAGTCAATGGATTAGTATTCAGGAAATCTCCATCATCAAACAACACAAGCAATATCTCACCTTGGGGTAGGCGTCGAAGAATCCGGGAACGTGTCCCTCGATGAGGTCAACGTGGTCCACAACGACGAGGTCGACCCACGTGAGCGAGTCTCCCACCAAGTATCCCGATCCCGTCTCCTGTACAAACACTGGTTGCTCAGCGTAAGAGACACATGTAAGTTCAATATTTATTGTGGAACATACCTTGAGCTGCTTCTCGAGGATTGTGAAGAACTTGTCCCTCACGGGCTCGGCCACCTCCTTCGTCACCTTGGCCTGGAACGCACAAGTAAAATCAGCTCAAATGCATAATAACTCAGACCTACCTTATCTCCCTGGGCGAAACCAGCGTAAACGACAAAAGCTGGCCGGAACTCGATGAGGTAGTCCTTGTACTGGTCAGCCAGAGCATCGACCCACGCAGACTCGAACGGAGTCTTGCCCGCGTAGCCTCAACGAAGGTATTATAATGCACTTCATGGTGTTGCTCATGCTTGCGATACAATGAGAGTTGCATTACATAGCAGGATTTCCTATATCGTGGTTACAAATTCCAACACCAACCGAACTGCTTGGCGAGGAATCGAGCGATGGCAAAGGACTGCGGGATCTTCTTGCCGTCCACCTCAAGGACGGGCATCTGACCGAAGGGCATGGCTGGAAAGATAAGAGAGGTTTACGATCGCTTGATAAGCGAAGACTAGAAGTTCATCTGAACACGTTGGGGAATGGGACATAACCGACTATGTATACAATTTGATGCTCTATTCTTGCTGTACTGAAAGCTAACTTACAGGCCTTGAGCTTGGGCCAGTCCTCCTGCGTGACCCTGTTGTCAGTGAAGGGAGTTCCCGAGAGGGTGAAGAGTTGGCGGGAAACCTGCAATGCTTGTAATGTTTACTAGTTTTTTACTAATGAAATTGCTGGGAAGAGCGAATATTGCCAAGTGATCAACCTCTCCGAATCCACGTCCTCCGAAGTAGCTGAGCGTGTAGCTGGGCATGCTTGGCCTGCAACGACAACTGTACTACGAGTTGAAATGAATCACCACAATTTATCTAGCAGTGAATAGTATAACAGATACAACAGTCTTATTCCAAACAACGTGGCCAACCGAGAGATTGACACTGTTTATCGACTCCGACTGCTCTTATATGCGATAGCAGAGGGAAGGTTCCCGATTGGGGAGGAGTTTGGGGGTCAGATCGTGCGATAGTGTATGGGCACTAGAGACTAGACACACTCTACCTAGTTTGCGATGGTTTGGATCAGTGGAGAGATAGTGAAGAAGAGAAAGGGACGGTGATTGCTTACGCGCCATTGCACCGTTAGAGTAGCACGCACCGCGAAACGCATTTGGTGAGATGAGCATGGGTTGGTGGTGGTTAGTATTGACTTATGGTATAGGACAGGCGGCAATCAAGGGGTAGATACTGGACGGTCTTTGCGCGGAACTGGAAAAGGTGGTGTACGCACGTTGCACTGGGAATTGCAAGGCAAACAGAAATCGCGTTCGAGAAAACAAAATATGAAACTGATAGTGGGATAAACCGATTCGTCCGTTGCTCTGATTCCAAAATGCGTCTAATTCTCTCACTTTTGCACACTCTCTCGCTCAATATTCGGAATGGTTTACTTACGTATCTTTTTATTAAACTATATACTGAGAACAAGTAATAGTTCTAGCAAAAGGATGGCTGAAGGCGAACACTGTCTGATTGTGAATAACAGTGAGACGTGAGAGGCAATGTGTACTGACAATGAGTGATAGGGAAAAGATCGCCAGAGGGCCGGACATTTGTACCTATTGGTCCTTTCCCCCTGTAAAGGGAGAGTTCTATTAGTAGAGCATAGACACACGTTTCTTCAGATACACTGAGCGAAAATACGCTACCAAAAAGCCACCTCGAAACTATGGTAATTTCCCGGTGGTGCTAGGGATGTTTCGCTCAGTGTAATAATAAATAGCTTCTTGCTCCAACACGGAACTCACCAAATATTTATAATATTTCATATTTTCCGTTTTCAATGTAACAATAAGTGGGATTCAACGATTTGTCTTCTATGTATCTAGATAGGTATTTATGATTGCTGTTTCAATGGGAGATTAATATTGAAAATTAAACTCTTGAAAATACTGATGGCATTTCACTGTATCTAGCATCGAAACGCATTATCATGTACGTCAAGAGACGATTCAGTCTCTGGCGAAATTATAACTTGTATGTAGGTATCCAGCAGAGCTCAGAGATTATACTTTGCAAATAGAAATAATTTGCGGCTTTTCAGTGCCTTAGCTTAGCTGTAAACACCTTGCCGAGAATGTAGTAATCTCTTAAAACCTTATCATTGACTGTCTCAAGGCTTATCTCTTATTGTTAGTGTCCAAGAAGCGCTTCAACGAAAGCCTTTGCCGCGATAAACAAACATAGCGTGTTGAATACATTGATGCTATAGTCTGTAGTGTGGACTGAGTCGAAAAGACATGCGGGATAGCGAGAGAGAAACGTGGGGTTGAAGGGTGGTAGTCAAGGAGAGGTAACAACTATTGGAACACACGCAAAACACTCTTTGCTCTCTAGAATGGCAACACACATCAAGCGAGAATCTTTATACATAGTTAAAGCATTAACATATTTGTGAAGCTCTTTAGAGGTGCATATCATGGTATCACGAGAAAGAATGTAGGAATGATTTAGTACGGCGTCTTAGGGCGAAGCTCGAGCCAAGCCTTGATCTTGTCGTTACTGTGCACCTTCTTGCGGTGCTCCAGAACCTGAACACAATACTATAATTCCATGATAAGCGACAAGGATATATTCGGGAAATTTAATTCATTTCATCAAATCTGTCGTTTCATCAACACTAAATGTATGCTAATTATGGTTGGTGAAATGACCGATTTAATGAAATGGTGGTTTCCCAGACATGCATTGATCAGCCGTACCTTGGGATAGGCATCGAGGAAGCCGGGAACGAGTCCGCTGATGACATCAGTGTGGTCAGCCAGCAGGAGGTCTACCCACGTGAGCGAGTTCCCGACGAGGAAGCCAGATCCCGTCTCCTGCAATGAAATGCATTTCGTCATCCACCCCAGTCCCTAGATACCTTGAGTTGCTTCTCCAGAATCGCGAAGAACTTGTCCCTGGCAGGCTCTGCTACGTCCTTGACGATCTTGGCCTGGAATAGCCATTGGCCTCACAACATCTGCAGTGAAAGAGAATTCCCTTATCCGTATGGGGACACGGGGTCGGGAGAGGATCGTGATATTTCCCTAGCATTCCAAAGAGTTCTGTAGATAGATAGTACCCGTACCTTATCTCCCTCAACTCGTCCAGAGATGACGCCAAAGACGGGTCTCATCTCGACTCCGTAGTCCTTGAACTGGTCAGCCAGAGCGTCGACCCACGCGGCCTCGAAGTCCGTCTTGCCCGCGTAGCCTGAATCAGTCGCTCATGGTGTTTTGGGAGGCTGGGAAACAAGTGAACGCCTAGAGCTACAAGAAGCAAGCCCCCACAAGCGACGACGGACATGTCGACAAACTACAAAGATTTTACCATGTATCCTTACCCCGGTCAAGAAGGACAAACGATAGAATGAAGGAAAGGAGGTCGCCTACCGAACTGCTTTGCGAGATAGCGGGCGATGGCCGCGGACTGGGGCAACTTCTTCCCGTCGATCTCCAGCACCGGCATCTGACCGAAGGGCATGGCTGTAAGGACATTTATCAATGTTGAGGGATGACAGTGGAAGGGTGAATGCTGGGGATGGTGGACGGCAAGGAAGTCGTGTCCCACTTGGTGAATTTCATAACATCCATAAATCTCATCAGCTCACGTACAGGATTTGAGGGCAGGCCATTCCTCGTGCGAAATGCGCTTATCGGTGTATTCCGTGCCCGAGATTGCGAAGAGCTGGCGGATTATCTGAAGGGAGGAGAACAGTCGAGAAGGAATTGCGAAATCAATATCCCCCACCTCGCCTGCTCCACGGACGGGGAAGTAGTAGAGAGTGTACGAGGGCATGCTTGACTTGGCTGAACGAAGCTATCATTTATTAGACACGAGTATTCAATATTGTTGGGTGAGGAATATAATATGCGGCTAGAGGACTAGAGTAGGTGAAGAGTATGGCTGCTGAGAATACGAAGGCTCCGAGTGGAGGGAAAGGGGGAAAGGGGCGGGCGCCGCACACAGACACACATGGTGACGATGGAGTTTGTGGGCAGGAAGCTATAGTCTGTGGTGGAGAGAGTGAGGTTAGAAGAACAGACAGACAGAGAGAATGACACATGCGAGGGGAGTGCAGGGAAAGAGAAGGCTCCTCCTCTTGCTCACGCTCAAGAAACCAGAGAACTAGACAGCAGGAATAAAGTTCTATTTCTGTCGTAATACCAGAAGAACAAGTCGATGCTACCGACGAGAGTAAAATACCTAGTCTTACAATCTAATGTGTAGGGTTGCAGTATAAGTCATTTGCGAAGTTTAAGAACCATATTCAGTGCCATATTCAGATTCAAGAACACAAGAAGAAGATCCAGAGCATTCCCAATATCAAGGAGTGGATTGAGAAGAGGCCGAAAACTAACTTCTAACTGGCATTCATTGCACATTGTATATTTCGTCGATAAACGTTGAAGTTTATTCGATAGAAAGTGGAAAAAAACTTCGAAAATTTAATTTACAAGACAGAAAGGCAATTGCAGTGCGTGAGCTAGAACTGGGACATCGGTCTCGTTGCAATCCATTCCTTGATCTTCGACGTATCCTGCACTTTCTTGCTATGCTCCGTTATCTGAAGAAGCAATGCTTCGCATAAAACGCAGAATTTCCAGTATTACGTTAGGATAAGAAGATATAACTCCTGGGACTACGACATCAATAGTATCAGCAAAGTCAGCAATCGCCAAGTCAATCCACGTGAGAGATTCGCCCACGAGATAACCAGTGCCGTTATCCTGAAAACCGTCATGGCTGCATCGAGTATGCATTCGATTAGAAGGTTAGTGATATAAACCTGAGAAAAAGGTTTTGAAATAGTGACCTTTAGTTGCTTTTCAAGGAGACTGTAGAACTTGTCGACTGACGGCTTGCCTACATCCTTCAGCAGTTTATCCTGAATAATCACGTTGTATTATGTATATCGTAATAACTAGTGAAACTTACCTTATCACTTACGACTCGTCCGGAAGCTACAACGAAGAAGGGCTGGAATTCGGTGAGAACGCTGCTTCGAACGGAGTCTTGCCAACGTAGCCTAAGATGTGACAGCATTCGAAAGATTCAAAATTTCATAGAATACTATTTATATTATCCAAAAATAAGTACATTTAACAGTGTGATTTTTGACTAGTCACAATGTTGTCGTTATGCATACTCACCAAATTGATTAGCCAGATAGCGTGCGATGGCAAAGGATTGCGGTAATTTTTTGCCATCTACTTCGAGCACCGGCATTTGACCGAAGGGCATGCTTGCAATAGATAAAAAATCATGAGTTTTATAGAATTATTCATCTGACAATAGCACAAAACTCACATTCTTTATACTTTGGACACTCGTCGGGCTCGATGCGGTTGTCCTTGAAGGGTGTTCCGGAGAGATGGAACAGTTGGCGAGATATCTTGAAGAGATGCATTCATTGAAAACTTGGTAGTCGTAAGAATCAATGGCAAGTAAGGGAAGAGCAATGTGCTATGCTCTATATAATGATAAAATATATAATATTAAAGGGACACGGAAGTGATTTTCAGCTTATATGAAAGATCTTGTCGAAATTAGTATAAAAACAAAAGGAAAAATAATAAAAATTAATAGTATTCGAGAAATGATTTCACCCAACGACGACGTTACTGTGTTTAGCGAAAGGAATTAAGCCAAAAGCGACATTCCTCTCAACAACGGAAGCCCGGAACGAAAAAATAAAACATGCGATTTTCGACTTTTTTCTTCGATTTTTTTATTGCCACTATCTTTTTCCTCACATTTTGAAACCTTAGAAGAATTTTTATCGAATTTTAAAACTTTTGGTTGGAGGCTGCTTCCTCCCTTTAAAAAACACACCTCTCTCATGCCACGTCCAGTGAAGTAGTGAAGCGTATACGAGGGCGATGGGTGAAGAGTAAGAAAATATGAGTACAACACAAGGAATCGACATTGCTTCTTATATATCCAGAAGGGAGGTGCTTTAGTGCCGCAGGAGAAAAATGTAGTGGAAGTTCGAAGGAAGAGCACAGAATAGAGCGACGAGAGAGAGAGGCTACCCTACCTACGAACAGAGGACAGGACGAGAGATGAAGGGTGGAGGAAAGACACGCGTGCTGGGACATAGTGAGAGACAGTGTGTGGTCGAGGGTAGCAAGAGAAGCAGACCGCACACTCTCCTCGCTCTCCCACATGATACGTGTTCAGAGAGTTCGAAAGAGTACGCACTTCTCACCTCGGGCATACCTCCTACCTTTTCAAGAAAGTCAACGATCGTTCAAAACTACAAACGATAGGTACATCAACATGCAGCATGATCAAACAATATCGTAACTGACATGACTCGAGACATTGATAAATAAAACCCAATCCTATTTTATTCCCTGCATCCTGATAGTTTTGTATTGCAATAAATTGCATAACACAATGCTTTATCCAGAAGGACACACAATTCAATAAATATAGTAAAGCAAAGAACTTGGTCAAGTACTTATACGGATGTGGAATGCCTCCTTGTGGTTAGAATGGGGTCTTAGGGCGCCTCGCGATCCATTCCTTGAGCTTTGGCGTGTTCTGCACCTTCTTGCGATGCTCCGTCAACTGCAAAGTTATTGATTGATATCGCAGAAAGGCTTTCTTTCTACCTTGGGATACGCAGAATAGGCATTCGGCGCGAATCCTTCAAGTGTCTCTCCGAAGTCGGCGATGACCAAGTCAATCCACGTAAGCGAGTTACCCACGAGGTAGCCAGAGCCCGTGTCCTCAACAAAGTAGATTAGTAGAGATGTGCATGGGAATTCTTTTGATGCCTATGTTTCATGCGCCATTCATAACCGCGGCGCACCTCGTCACCAAAGCCAATGAAACATATTGACCAAAAGAAGTCGCATGCTCATCTCTATAGATTAGGCTTTTCTTGTCAAAGATTGCAGCAAAGTGGGTTCTTGCCTTCAGCTGCTTCTCGAGGATACCGAAGAACCTTTCCAGTGCTGGCTGTCCAACCTCCTTGAGCAACTTGTCCTGAACATCGTATAAACATCTTGCCCCCTTTATAAAGACACATGTTTTATGCTAAGCCAATTCGATTACATAAAACACTAATATAAAAATGAAATGACACCTTGTCACCCGGAACTCTTCCGGTAGCAACAGCCATGTATGGCTGGAACTCGGTTTGGAAATCCTTAGCCTGATCAGCCAGAGCATCGACCCAAGCTGCCTCGAACGGAGTCTTGCCCGCATATCCTACAAGAAGGTTGATGGGGTATTTGGAAAGCATGGGAAGAGTGAGTATGCCTATCATGACTGAACTAACCTGACATTATATAATAAATACCGTGCACAAGTACGCTTACCAAACTGATTGGCCAGATAGCGAGCGATAGCGAGCGATTGAGGAAGCTTCTTGCCGTCGATTTCGAGTACGGGAGCCTTGCCGAAGGGCATGGCTGAACGTACAGATTAGTATCAAATCGAGCTGCGCCCTGAGGCTGTGAAACGAGGCGGCGACGGGGCGATTAACAGTGCAGAATCGCGATGACGGCGAATCGCATGTAAATTTTGATCTCGCATATCTCGAAAACGAGCCGTTTCCGCAAAATTTTAACTTCAGAAATGGAATCAGCATCAAAAACTGACCCAGATACAATATCTCTCATAGCGAAATTTCTCTGCGAGTTACAACCACTTCTTGTGCGATATGAAAGTAGCTTACAATCCTTGTACTTCGGGAAGTCTTCATGTGCTATGCGATTGTCCGTGTACGGAGTGCCCGACAGTGCGAAGAGTTGACGGGAGACCTGACAGAAGAGAAGGTAATCGACATTCCAAGTGCTAGCTAACTAACAAGAAGAAACACTCAGCGACTATTATAACAGCAAAGGCACCTCAGCAAGTCCACGGGTGGGAAAATAGTGGATAGCGTACGAAGGCATTGTGCAGGGAGGCGACAGTAGAAGGAAGGAGAGTGAAGGCTTCGCGATTAGGCCACTTATATACTCGAATGCAAGGCTATTCTAGAGGCACACGAGAAAAATACCACGGAAATTCAGAGCTAGAATATAAACTATAGTAGTAGGCAAGAGAGCGCGATACGAGCAGAGAAGATGCGAGAGATAAGTGGAAGGCAGTAGGCAGAGAAAGAGAGCGACGCGAGAGATAGTGTGCAGTCTGGGGGAGCAGGAGATCTAGACCGCACACCCATAGCGTTTTCCCGTGTGCTAGGTTTCCAGAGATCTTTATCTTCTAGACAATTTCAGCTGATGAAAAAGTTACGATAGCTAAACAGCCTCGCAAGCTTTTTTCTCTGAAAGTTTATTTTCAGTGAGTAGTAAAAAGTCGAAGATTAAAGATCTGGCGAGAAACTTTAAATGCATTAAATGCATTTCGCACACGGAAATAATGAAAAAATCATCATCGCAGGGAAAATAAACAATAAGACCTAAAATGTTACGGAAAAATACTCAAAAACAACTCTTCAAGTCCTCCTTTACTCTACTACACAGACGATAGACTCACGTAAGCATAGAGAGACTGAGCATCGTGAGCAAAGCTATATAAAAATAAGAAAATTTACGGGATTCATTTCAAATGGATCCCGGTGATTTTACGCTTTATGCAAGCTATTAAATGCAGGAGAAACCAGTGATTATGGCATGTGGGTGATACAGAACAGAGTGGATATGCGTTTATCATATGGAACTTCATTCGAATGCAGGCTAAATGTTAGTTTTCTTTCTCTTCTCAATCCATTCCTTGAGCTTCGGCGTGCTTTGAACTTTCTTGCGATGCTCGACTACCTTAATTTTTTATCTTTCTTTATTTAGGAATGCGTGAGTGTTTACTGTTAGATTCTAAATATTTGCTTCAGAGCAACTCGGTAGTCTAGCATGAAAGATACCTTCGGAAAGGCAGCCAAGAACCCGGGCCAAAAGCCCTCGATGGTCTCGACATGATCAGCGATCACCAGGTCAGCCCATGTGAGCGAGTCGCCAACCAGGAATCCGGTTCCTGTTGTCTGCAATCCCCACCTCCGCGTCGCTCATAACAAAGAAATGGCATAGGTACCGTTAGCTGCTTCTCGATAATACTGTAGAACTTGTCGCGTGCCGGCTCCGCCACTTCGTTTGTCAACTTTTCCTGCAATTATGGCAAGCATCATCCCGCATTTGACCTCTTACAGTAGCAACTTCCCAGAAGCGCAAATACAAATCTCTTAGCTAACAAATCAGTCGTATTGGAATATCTTGGGTTAACCTGGTGGATGTTTTTACCATTCCTCAGCTGCTGTTCATACCTTGTCGTCGTCTGAGAACCCGGCATACGCAGCAAGGGCAGGTCGAATCTCGATCAGGTAGTCCTTATACTGGTCAACGAGAGCATCCACCCATGCCTCGTCCAGGGCCGTCTTTCCCGCGTAACCTGTAATTACATGTTCCCCCGATGCACGGATGGCCGAGTGGTCTAAGGCGCCAGACATGAGGCAAAAGCAAATTTCTGGTACTCGTAAGAGTTCGTGGGTTCGAACCCCACTCCCTACAAAAAATTAGATTGTTATGCTTTATTGGGAGAACATGACCGGAAACCACGTACCGAATTGCTTGGCAAGGTATCGGGCGATGGCGGATGACTGGGGGATCTTCCTACCGTCAACCTCGAGCACGGGCATCTTTCCAAAGGGCATTGCTGAAGAATGAACGGGATCGAAGAAAGGCAACGTCTACAGCTCGCGTACCGCAACTCTTAGGATATCTCAAAGCATTCTGACCATTCTGCTTCAGCGAATCCACGCAGATCAAAGTAATACAAGGTGTACGAAGGCATGTAAGCTCTGAAATTCTGAGGGCCATCAAATAGAAAAGTCGAATGATAAGGCGCAAAATCAATAGAAATTAGGAGAAGCGAGCAGCTCCCAACAACGATTTGTACTGAGTGAGAGATGGCATACACGAATTGTGTTCGCTCGTAGTCTGTGTTTGCACATAACCTACTGGCCCGAGTAAAAAGAAGAAAAGGGAGCGGAGAGAGAACTTTAACTTTTGTGTACCTGTACCACGATAATGCACAATACATCTCAAGTTATCAGAAAAGGGGGCTAAGAGAACGGAAAAGGACAAGCAAGTTGAATGAGCTATCGACTGACATTTGTCTTATAGATATGCCCTGCCTCCAAGATCGTGACGAGTGATCTACAATAGAGAGGAATAGATAAATACAGCAGGTCGCAATGAGTGTATCCACTGGGGAACACGAAACGACTAATAGGGATTCAAGCTGCGTGGAAGAGAGTACAGTTGTCCTATACTCACATACAATAATACCTAACCTTTCTTATGACCCTCCGTATACGAAGCAGATTCAAAAGCAAACCGGTTTTCAATTTTAACCATATATAAGAACCACTAGCATTCTTCATGGCATTTTTCTTCATTTTTCATTGAGATAATTCATCTCGCCCACTCACAGGCTCCCTATTGACTAACCAATAAAAGCGTAGCCACAACGGCAACGGGAACTCTCAAAGGGCGTTGCTTCTCAACCGTACCTACACATAATAAAGCACCTTCGGGGATTTTTGTTGATGTAAACTAGTCTCGCCTACTATTATATGATCGTATATCTACTTGTTTTGCATTGCCCAGCTTACGTTTTCTTTATATTATTAAAGGAAAATGAACGTTGAGAGAGCTGCACATTTCTTCCATGGTAGCTAAGCACCGTAAAACTTCAGCCGGAGCCGGGGATTATCCTAATTATAAGTTATCATTTTGCCAAGAGAGTCTAACTGTATTTAGCGAAGTGCGCGCAAAGATTTCCAAACGTTCGTTTTCCTCCAATAATATGGTCCACGTACGATTACAACCTATTAGGGTGTCCCATAATTTATGCACCACTTTTTAAATATAGATATCTAACGAGTAGGAGGGAGATAACAAGCCTCCTTAGTGTTCTAAGGCTGGTTCGGGGAGAAATTCTTTTGTGAATAATAGGAGAAAAGTGTGCAAACTCACAAAAGTTCGTTTAACTGTATTTGTCTAATTAATTTCTCAGAATTTTGAAACTGAATGATACTGTTTCTATACAAAATACTTTTCACGTAGCCCAGTCTTAAGAATCTACAAACTTGTGTTCAAATCTGTGCTACTAATGAATGTTTAAAGGTGGTGTAAACAGCATTTTTGAGGCACTAATCAGGCATGCTTTTTGTGATTTCAGGGTGCTAATTCTAAACAAAATCACAGTAGAAATGAAAAAACATTCACAAATTGCTGAGAAAACGTGAGCGAAAAGTTGCTTGATGTACAGGCCTTCTCCCCCCCCCCCCCCCCGGGGGGGGGGGGGGGGGGGGGGGTGAGAAGGCGAGCCCTATTCAGTAATAATTCATTCATTCATTCATTCTTTTTCTCGTCGAAGGGAAAGGGTACAGTACCAAACCGGTTATTTTTGCCTTTTTCATGGATATGCTTCACGCTTATTGTAATACATCTCAATCTAACTAAGAAAAACTGCACAACAATTTGCACATCTAGGTACATACCACTACCCACTGATACAGGCCTATAGGCATTTTCTATATATTCTTACAATTAACAGATTCTGTCTCGCTCATGGGATTGCGATGGCGTTCGTAGTACATCCGTTGATGGTCTACCTTATCGCATTCAAATCATCCATGATGCCGCGACGCTTCGATATCTGTGCATGTTTGCTCAGGTACTCCGAGCGAACATATCCTCAACAATGTTATTCTCCAGTACACAGCGCATCATCGCAATGTTACACGACGCATTTGATTCCCTAGAGAAGCTTGGGTAATTTGGTAGTATATCATATCGGATCGCACCCGAAAATTCTCAAATTCGCTATGGGAATTTTGCTGTCGGCACAATTTCGCTCCCCTTAGGGAATACCGCATCGTCATTACCCTTAGTCAATTTTCGCTCACAATCCCTGTATTCTCACACGGGCGGAAATCCTCTACTTTTCTGGAAAGGCAAATATGTCAAGCTATCAGTGAATCTTGTAGCTTTCATGCCTCTTCCAAGACGTGTACTGGAGTCTTCTCTACCACAGGATTCCTCTGCACGCCTAAAGCAAATGCTCCACTTTTACTGGTACTCAGACTTCTAGTTGCCGCTCAAATTAAAGTAAATAGTTCAAGCAATTCAGAGCATAATGTCCGTAGCAGTTGTAGCCGTAGCGCTCAGTTTTTATTCCGGCTTTTTCCCTTTCCCATTGCAGCATTACTCTTTGGGCAGGGTCGGTTTTTCCGGTTTTTTCAATCGTGCCCACTTTCATTCCTCTCATTCATTCCTCTCTCGGTTTTATTCCTTTATTTCTCGCAGCTTATACTGTATGATTGGGCATTCGGAAAGACTAGAGAAATAACTTAATTGTATAACTTAATTGACTCCATCGCATGGAATGGAATCGCAATGGAATGGTTGGACGTGAGAGTGGACTCGAGGATACTGTAGGACCCTTCTATCAAAGAATGAATGATCGAGGCAGAAAGTTTGCATTAGCCTGTAAGAGAATGAAGCTAATGATCTGTAATACGTTCTTTAAATGCCGAAAGGGCAGAATGTGGACTTGGAGAAGTCCAAATGGATTGACAAAGAACGTAATCGATTATGTATGTTTCGGAAAGAGCAGTAATGTGGTTAATTGCAGTGTGGTCAGCAAATTCCACCCTGATACTGACCACAGAATGGTTCGACTGACTCTGAACATTCCGAAATCTAAGACATACTATGGTAGCAGAACAAAGGTAGTCCGACCTGTACTTGATCGAGATATTTACAGGACATGTGTCAGTATGCTTACGGCTAATGTAAGGCCTAACCAGGGCATGGAAGCGGCTTATGAGGAAGCGACGGCGCTCACGGAAAAAATGGCTGCGAGTAATGCGTGGGTGTCCCCTCCAGTTGAACCTCTCCTTAGTAGGGACGGTCATGTGAGAATAATCACATGACCGTCTAATGAGATTAGAGGGTCACGTGATAGCCGTCATGACTCATTCTTTCACGACGCGACATGTCGGACGGTCATTGGGAGAATTCTAGTGACGACGAGAAAGGGACGGTATACCTAGATAAATCGCGTATGAGGGGAAATGGTCACACTCGTAATTAGATAGCATGAGTACGGTAGATCGGAGAATAGTTCGGATTACGGCCGTTTGTAAGTTTCGACCGAGAAAGTTATCGGATAGCATTTTTCCCTCCTATTCATAATCCGTGAAGACAGTGATTGAAATGAGTAACAAGATCCGAGGACTCCTTATTTTGACATTCCAAAGAAATCTTTATTAGGTCACATCGCAGTATTGGGCCGTTTCTCGAGCCAATCCCTGAGCTTGGGATCACTTCGAACCTTGTTCTTGAGAGTGATCATCTAAATTTGAAACTTGCCTTACGTAACTTGCACCAAACGTCGCTCCAAAGTGCTCTCACCCAGGGGAATTCATCGTAGAATCCGGGTAGATGCTTGTCAAGGAGGTCCATATGGTCAGCAAGGAAGAGATCGATCCACGTCACGGAATCACCGACCATGTAGCCTGTTCCGTTCTCCTGCACATCAAGCAATTCTTGGCACGCTGCCAGTTCCGCCCCCCCCCCTCTTACCTTGACCGTCTTCTCAAGCATTCCAAAGTACTTGTCTCTGGCAGGCTCACCAATCTCCTTGCACATCTTTTCCTGCAATTTCCCTGTCATATTCCAAATTCACTTATTCAGCAGATCCGTGGAAATGTTATCAGAGTCTACCTTGTCTCCCTCAGCAAATCCGTAGACAACAATGATGTATGACCGTATCTCATTGATGTAGTCTTTGAACTGATCTGCCACCCATGCCTCTTCGAAATCCGTCTTTCCCGCGTAACCTGAATCAGGCTTGGCAAGCTGCCAAGATTCGAAGCCTACCGAATTGCTTGGCGAGATAGCGATAGATGGCAAAGGACTGGGGAAGGAACTTTCCGTCGATTTCGAGAACCGGTAACTGGTTGAAGGGCATCGCTAAATTAGTTGATTTCCTATTTCAATCGCAAACTGGAAACTAACTTTGTTTGATGGCCGACCACTCCTCCATGGTTATTCTATGATCGGTGTACGCTGTTCCCGAAAGGTGGAAGAGTTGGCGGATTGTCTAAAAATAGTTACTAGTAGATCTTATGATTGATAAAAGTCTCAAACCCTCCTAAAATTCAAAATGACATACTTCACCTGCTCCTCTAGCGGGAAAGTAGTGAAGGGTATACGAGGGCATCTCTACTGCCTATATCGACGAAATTGTATACTGACCGCCCTCTGAATAAGTTTCATTGGAAGCTACGCAGATATTTCTAGGACGGCGCGTGAACTCAAGAATATTCGATAATTAAAAATATATGCAACAATCCGCGGTGTGTACCCCTCGTGCTACAAACGAGGGACAGAGGAGCAAGAGATGGGGAAAGAGAGTAGGAGGGTTCATGGTGAATGGTGAGATGAGAGGGTCACAGAATCTTCCAATACGTAGCCTACGTTATTCACAACACTCTCGCTTTTCGTATTCTACGCACAATTTTCACCACAGTGATGGATGCCACAAAAGTGGAAAACGTTCGCAAATTACAATGGCCACTCCATTCGTGCAGATACTCTCTTTGCATAGACATACAACACAAACCCTCGCCGATGATGACGAAAACAAAATACAAAAGTTTGCAAGGATCGACAATAAATCGTGAAAAAGTGAAAATGAACTTCATTATTTATTATCTGACATGATTTTCCAACAAAAATCAGCCATTAGCCTAATCTTTCCGCACACTTTTTCTTCTTCGCGATCCCGTCGAATCCCCTTCATTTCTCTTCAATGTCCTGGTGGGATTGGGTTGACTCCCAGGAAGATGCAATATTCGACTTTTTCGCATCTTTCATCGTAACTTTCACTGCCGGACTCGTCATCTATCTTCCTTACGAAGTCTTCTATCAATTCTTTATTTGGCGGAAGAAAGTTAGAGATGCGAAGAAGCTGTTTGAGAAGATTCAAAAGGAAGAAAAGCAGGTACTATATTTTAAGATAAAACAGCATCGAAATTAATTCTGAAAATAACTTTTTTTCTCATGAGACCCAAAAATCGAGATAGTTCTCAACGATAGCTACAGTAACCATGGAACAGTTTACTCTTTTTGAAAATGAGATCTAAAATCAGTTCATTCCGTCCCCCTATGATCTCATAATTGGTAAGGTTTTTATGAGAGCATCCGATAAAGATTGAGATTTTCAATCCCGAGCAGAAAAAAATTACAACCACTGTTGGTTGATCTATCTATTGAATCAAAGGAGAACCTTACCAACCTGCGTCGTATATTAATTTTCATACCAGATGTGGAGGGACGCAAGTGAGCAACGACCTCTATTAGAAGTTGAAGAAGTTCTGACCGGAAAAGAAACAGCGGAAAAAGAAGAAAGTACACAGGTGGGGACTATTATTCTCGACAAAGTTGTGGGTTAATTTTTATGCTTTCAAAATTTATCTTTGATCTCAGATGGATCCTGACGAATTCGGACCGGTTTCAACACCAAGAGATATATCGCCGATTTTCTCTGAGCTTGTAAGTCGAATAGGAAAAACGATATATTTATATTTTATCATCATGCCTACATAATTATCGAAAAAGAGGACTAGATTTGGTTGTTTATTATTGATAAAGTAACCAAATTTTTAGGACCCGACTCAGTATGACGCAGTCGCACAGGAGCATCACGAAAAAACAGCGAGATCTTGGACTCCGATGAGAAAAGGAAATAAGACGAAAAGTAAAAAGAAGAAAATAAGTAAAGGAGAATACCATACTGAAGATGAAACGCCGCCCAGTGATGTGAGTGAATACTGTATCTACTGTATCTATTAGACATTTGTTTGAGTATTGTTTAAATATATATATATATATATATATATATATATATATATATATATATATATATATATATATATATATATATATATATATATATATATATATATCACAGCATTCCGCCCGGTGAAGAGTGTGTCTAATAACGAAATGACCACTAGTTTTGAATTTTCTCAAGAATGAATGAACCAATTTACACCAAATTTTCGGAGCTTGTTGAGTTCATAGAGATGAACTTAAGTTTTTAAATTCATAAATATTCGATGATTAGTTCGCCCACAGGATCGGATCCTATGCGCGAAAACCGCTACTCGCTATTATGACGCTTGGAATGCTGTGATATATATATATATATATATATATATATATATATATATATATATATATGTTTCGGCTTGCCGATGATAAATATATATTATATATTTATCATCGGCAAGCCGACACGACAAGTGTATCAAATAAAGTCAAGGATAGATTGAAATGAACAAGACAGGAATCATGCATGTAAATGTAAATATTTTTATCAGGAGGACTCGAATGAAACGGCCAGAGAGAAAGAACCTGCAGTAGAAAAGAAGGAAGAAGTGAAGAAGAAGGATGAGTTGAAAAAGAAGGAAGAATTGAAAAAAGAATACTTTTGAATTTTCTCATGAGTGACTTGATCAATCAACACCAAATTTTGGGAGCTTGCTCAAGTCGCAAGGACGAGTATGACGCAGTCGCACAGGAGCATCACGAGAAGACAGCGAAATCTTGGCCTCCGATGAGAAAAGGAAATAAGACGAAAAGTAAGAAGAAGAAAATAAATAAAGGAGAATACCATACTGAAGATGAAACGCCGCCCAGTGATGTGAGTGAATACCGTATCTACTGTATCTATCTTGTAGACATTTGTTTGAGTTTTGTTGAAATCAAGGATAGATGGAACACAGCATTCCGCCCGGTGAAGAATGTGTCTAATAGCGAAATGACCACTATTTTTGAATTTTCTCAAGAATGGGCGAACCAATTTGCACCAAATTTTCGATGCTTGTCGAGTTCATAGAGGTGAACTTAAGTTTTTAAATTCATAAGTATTCGTTGATTGGTTCGCCTACAGGATCGGATCCTATGCGCGAAAACCGCCATTCGGCTATTATGACGCTTGGAATGCTGTGGGAAATAAACAAGACAGGAATCATGCATGTAAATGTAAATATTTTTGTCAGGAGGACTCGAATGAAACGGCCAGAGAGAAAGAACCTGCAGTAGAAAAGAAGGAAGAAGTGAAGAAGAAAGAAGAATCGAAGAAAAAGGAAGAATCGAAGAAGAAGGAAGAATCGAAGAAGAAGGAAGAATCGAAGAAGAAGGAAGAATCGAAGAAGAAGGAAGAATCGAAGAAGAAGGAAGATACAAGGAAAAATAAGGGAAGATGGGAAGTGGAAAAGAAGGATAAGAAGGAAAAGGAGAAGAAGGAAAGAGAAAGAAGAGAGAAGGAAAAGAAGAGACAAGAACACGAAGAATGGGAAAAGTGGAGGAAGGAAGAAGTGTACAGTTGGGAGATGAATAGAATGTGAAGGGAAGAGGGTACGGTATGGGGGCAATACTGTATCCACCACGATAAACCATCATTTACGATTTGTGTTTCAATAGATATCACAATACTTTCACAGAATTCATGAAGAATTATTCATCTCAAAATGTTGATTTTAATCGCAATGTGCAAAATTTTGTGAAATTTCAATTGCACTGTTTTAAAAAAGAAAGCGAAAATTTTGCACAATCGATAACCTAAACAATATTAATCGCCACATTGAGATTTCTCTCTAGTTATAAGTGGATAAACACTTGGAAGACAAAAGTAGTTTCTCGTTAGGATACCAATTAGGCCGCGGGAGTCTCTTCGCACTTTCCGTTGCTCGCAATGACCAGTCGGCTGTGAAATGAAACTTTATCTCGCCTTGGGGCTGATTCCCCCCCCTTCCAGTCATACGCACTCTTGGCTGAGCTGCGATCGCTGGTAGCCAGATAAATCAAATGCTAATCTACATATTCCTCGCCCTGTATTTCACTGCAGTGAAGAGTTGCATGCCGACCTCTTCAACGCGTAAGTGCCACGTTATATTTGAATTATCACAACTTCATCATGCTAATTTTCGAAGATGTGAAGAGATTGACATATTGAGGGTTTAGAATCGTGCACGGCGAGTCCCATGTCGTTCTACAATCAAAACCTGACTTCGTGTACTGCCGATGACGGCGAAATGTGTGAGGTTATTCCTCTCTCCAGTGCGTACAACACATCGATAGTCAACGGAACCGAACAGGTGAGGAGAAATATTCTTGCGGACTTGATGTATGTTTTCAATATCTTGCCAGTGATGAAGCTACAATTTGAAGGCCACAAACATTTGCCCTGCGGGCTCAGATGTTCACGTTGTGTTTGCTAATGGAACCTTTGCGGATTATTCCCTGGCAAACTACCAGGTTGATCATTTCCTTCTATTGAAAACATTTTACAGTTTAAAATATCGGATCAGACTTTCCTGCCATGAAATAAGTTGATCAACATTTTCTGACAACTTCCTCTTAAAACAGTCAATGTACGGGCCTGTCGACTGCAATACAACCACGGGACAATGGGAATTGACATCAGCCAACGGATCTGCATTCTCTACCTTCAGTACTGTCACGTGTTTTACTGAAGGTGATCGAATTTAGAACGGAGAAAGTGTAATATTTGAGTGGGAGTAATAACTTATGGAATAAGCAAATTAACAATTATAAGCAAACTTATGGAATAAGCAAACTTATTTGTTTTGTTCACTTATTCGTTCAGTTTCCTGTACTGGATGCACAACTCTTCCCAACTCGGTTGCCAATGGAACCTGTGCTGATGGATTCACGTGTACTGCAGTCAATGTATGATTTCCATTTTGTGTATAGTTGCGAAAATCGGAACGTATAATTCGATTTTACGAGTTGCGCTGTTTAGCAGATTTTTCGCACTTTGAAGCAATGCCATTCTAACCCAAAACCAGCTATTTCAGAGAGCGAATAGTTTTTGAGATCACCATGACCAAGGCTTCGGCATGATACATCTTTGAAACTGTGTTGCGAATTTTACGCTTTATGCTAGGAGGAGGGGGGGTGGTAAATTTGAAGGGCACCAACATTTACTCGAACGTTCATGTTGTGGTGATTCTTCGCCCGCAATCAGTGTATCTACTGTAAGCTGTGCAACTCTAACACAATGTAAACTTTCATGCACTCTTTAATTCGAATAACATGACGCTTTCATAAATGAATAGGAAAAAAGAAAATTGTTCATGTTCAGCAAAGCCTAACGACCGTCGGATGTACTGGAGTATCGATATCGTGTGGAACTGAAGCGTACTTATCCTTCACACTCACCAACGGCACAACGGTGAGCAATAAACATCTAACTAAATATTTATTTCATGAGTTTTCATTCTTTGATGATTTTATCATGAGAATACTTGATCACGAGTCTTTGTTCTGCTCCGATAAATATAAAGATTTAGTTTACCGTCCTCTCCCAAGAACTGACGTTTGATCCAATGGAATTCGCGATAAGCTGCGCCAACGGAACGTGGGTGGTTAGCGATGTGACGACGGGTGTATTCTACCAACCCTTTGGAAATTATATGTGTGCGACTCCCACTGTTGGATGATCTTCTGTCTATTTATCTACTTCCTTCTTGTGCATAAATAATCTGTGTAATAGTATGTATGATGTACTGTTCAATGATAAAGAATCAAATAATTCATGTATTATTTTCATTTCCACATGCTGTGCAACCTATTGAAGTGGTCTGTCTGCTCGTCAATATTATTCGCGTGATCGCTCACTCTTGGGCTCCGTGGAGGCTGAGAAACAAATAGAATATAAGCACGATTATGTACCTGAGCTCACCGTTACTCGGAAGCACCGCAATATGGCGGAGACGACTCCAATATTGTACAATTCACGGGCGAACGCTCGATCCCGAGAAATGAGCAAATATTGATAGAGAAGGATCAATCTGCAATGCACCCCCCTTGATCCAATTCAAATTATTTTCCAGCAAACTGCAATGAAGCATAGTAGAGAAAAAGGGAAGATATAATCGTTCCGGTTCTAGCTCTCATTCCGGTGCCTTCGATCTAATCAACTTCTAGTGTGTATCATGAGAAAGTCGAGATGTTGCTGATCTCAAAAACATACCCATGTTCCTGATATCTCTTCTTTTAATAAAATGGCACTGTTTCAAAGCGCGAAAAATTCACTAAACACCGTAGCGGCGGAATCACGAATTATACGTTCCGATTTTCTAGACTATCTATACACGGGCTCGCAAGCACATGTAGATATTGTTAGTCCATTTATATTCAGGGATTCTTTTCATTCCCTGAGCTTTAACTCACACAGCTCCATAGAAGTCGGTGAGAGCAGCGCATAATGTTCGAAGAAACCCGTAGGGCAGAAATAACACTCCTCCAAAGACGAGGAATCCGAAAACAGACCATATCGCATACGGGAGAATGATCGAGAACATTAGCTAAACTATGTATGTTATATTTTGGAAATAAACCAGAAGATTTCTTTTCTGGTTTTCATCTTGAAAGATACAATATAGTCTAAAAAAAGAGAAAAAAAACAAAGATTGGCTGTTAAATATCGCAATTAGATAACTGCGGACTAACCTTAATAACGCGTACGTTCTCGCGAACTTGAAATGCTCTTCCAGTCAGATTGTGGTTGAAGGTTCGATTGAAGCTGGTCATTGCGGTTAGATGGGTCAGGTTGATTCGTTGCAATGCGAAGCAGCCCTGGAAGCACTTGGATTTGACGGTGAAAGAGGCTTAATGCAGTGGATTTACTGGCAGCTCAGAATGTGCACTCATGATGCACACAACTTCTTACCGTAACTCCGAAAACGACAGTACACGCCATGAACAATAAGTTCCATACCGCTCCGTAATAATCTACAATTTGGAAAGTTTTTAGCTCACACAACAAAACAATCGTGAAAGATTGTTAAGTAGACGTAAGACGTAAGAAGTAAGAGTGTGAAGAAAGACGCACACCTCACGGTGTATTTGAATAAATGAATAAATAAAAGTAACCGACCTAATATGTAGAGCACAGCATTGATTAAGGAAGTGCTTATATTGAGTGATTCGACTGCGATGAGAACAGTCAGTGTACTCCACTCTCCCCTCTCGTACCATGACATGAAATACGTAGCGAAGAATCGTTCCAGGGCGACAGAGCACATCCTGAAATCGAATCGTAACGGTAACGTTAATCTCCATCCATCCTCAGAAACTTCTATCACAAGGCTCTGCACTTCCTTACATTCCTCCGAAGCACCCGTAATATTCCTCTCGCGCTATCGTGGAGACAAATAGGAGAATGTCGTCGTCTGTAAAAACAAAATCATCTAATCGTGTTCGAAGAATTGGGTCTAGATGAACTTCCCCTCTCTGGATGTTAACTATGATGTTTGGTACTCGTTCGCTATGGTTCCATTCAATCAGGAGTCATGAGAAATTATTCAAAGTCACACGGAAACGCAAACCTTTCACGGGCAAATCCTTCAGTTCGTAGACCATTAATACTATGCGACCAAAGAGATTGAAAAGGCAGATGGCAAGGAATGAACATGCTTGCAGGCGGAAATTGAGATGTAACACTCCTGAAACCAGTCTTCTAAGCAATGGGAGGTTAATAGATAACAATACATGTTCAACAATAAGCTCAAAATATCTTAATAATTTCCCGAAAACTTACTCGTTCGAAAGACTGAGATAGCAGCAAGTGGGATAGTTATAAACGATATACACATCAATACGATCTGCAATGAAAGCTCCTCATCTATAATATATGTTATTAATTTTTCCTCATCCATAATATAATTTGTTTTAAACAGATAGTTACTTAATTCGGACAAACTAATTTATAAAACATTCAAACTTTACCTCTACGCATAAGATGCTGGTAAAGAGCGATTGAGAAACGGAAGTAAATGTAGTATTCGTGGTGACCAAGAAATTGCGTGCCATCCTCAAACCTAATTGTTGGCATGAGCCTTTTCATACTATCAAACGGAAATCCTGGAAAATCACAATATGGAAGTAATGTTATCTACAACAGAATATTGTCGATCCTCGCATTCATTTGCGTTCCGACGGTTTGAATACGAGGACCGACAATAACACTACAACGAAATCAAGAAGAGTAAAATTTATATCCGCGCATTGAAGTATATCGCTGTACAGGCCAACAATGTCAGAAGTATGCATCTATAGAAATAAACCGAGCATCATTGTAGTGAGAATGATGAAAAGATTAATTTATAATTTATGGTTATTTTTAGCTTTCAGGCTTTCAGGTCGAAGATGTGATCAGTACAACATCGTTTATGCGTATATTTTAGCAACGAAAATATATATTATAACATTAAGCCTCTTTTTACAAACTTTTTACAATTCTAATGAGAAACAACCCAGTAACCTCATTCAGATATCAAATCACAAAGCTTCGTGTTTTCGCTTTTAGCTTTTAATGAAATTTGGACTCTCAACGCTACAATATATTATAACATTAAAGGGACATGGAAGCGACCAACTTTTTGAAACTGAAGATGACAATACTTGTAAAATAAGGTTACTTAGACGATAATTCAGATAATAGCTTTTGAAGAATATTTTTTTAAAAATTTCTGGAGCGAGAAATATTTATTTGTTCCGGGAATACTTCGATGCCATTTGCCTCGTTACTATGCGCTAAACGCAGTAAGACTGCGCCTTGGCCAGGAAACGATTTTTAGGAGATCTTGCGAAGTAGACATTTTTGTGCACTCTGGTTTTGGTTTTTATATTATTTAGGCGATAAACTATCATCTGAAAGCCAATATTTTTGGCTTCCATGTCCCTTTAAAGAGCACGTGTGAATATTTCAGTGTACATAGATCTCCGAACAGCCATTGTTCTCCTATATTTATAAGCACAAAGAAAATAAATAGAAATCCAAAGCAAATAAACTTCTCCAAATGCTTCTGCAAGAATGAAATACAGTAAGCGGAAAGATATTACGCATAACTGATTCAAGTAACCGCACACATGCCAGCTACATTTTGGTCTCACCAGTAAGTAGAGCTAAAATGAGTTGCGGAAGATTTGTATGAGTCTCTTTGAACCACTGATCCTCTAGGATTATACTGAAAATTCTCAAGAAAGGCTACATTTAGCTTATAGGGATAAGGCTAATCCATTGATAATACGATTAGATTCTCAGCTATGGGATGAATGGAATCAAGGAACAGCAAAACGCCTAGTCGGTACATATTTGAATAAAAATTCTCTGTAGCCGTCATTAATCTCCTTTTTCATGAAAAGGAGAATCCGAAACATTGCAAAAAATCGAATCTGTCTAATATGGACACATTCAAAAAATCTTAAAAATTAGTAAAAGGGATAGTGGAAGTGAATGGCCTCCGTGTCTGGTGAGATGCTTCCAATCACCCTAGATTGATAGACACATGGAGCGAATTGCGTGCATACACATAGATAGGTTGAATTGACTGCTAACTAATGTCTACTTCATACTACAAGTACGAAGCAGTTCAATTTGTGTGCTATGATAAGACGATATCAACGTTATGTCGACATCTATATCTATTACAAGCGCTAAAAAGTTTGACATATTACCGTTCCGAATTTTTCGATTCCTATCTGTGATGCTCTCTTTCCTATGACACAGATCTTCCTCTTCTCTACTTTCCTATGAGAAAGACTCTTGTTTCGGTCCTCCCAGTCCTCTTTCAAAGAAATATTATGGTCTTAGAGCAAATAACAAAGGTCTGTCTCTGTTCTTTTTTCGCTCCCTCATTCGTCTCTCAACCAAGAGTCATCCCACGCAATTTCAACCAAGGATCAGAAAGAAGAATCCTTCCCTCTGAAGACTTGGCGTACGAGGGGGGTACGCGCCAATCGAGGATCAAGAGGCAACTCAAGATTCATCGTCACCTCGGACTGAGTGAGTTTTTGAAGAAGATTTGAAGTCTCTGACCGCTCCTATCTATATCAAAGCCCCCTCCTTTGGACCCAAATCCACTGATAGTCCAGATAAAGGTGTAAAACTGGAACTGGAACGAAGGTCTGCATTTTATATAAATGAAATATTCTACAAGTATGTCAAACTCAATGGCGCTTGTAATGTCAAACAACGTTTTCCAATGGGAAATTAACGCAACAATAGGAATCACCTTCCATGAATAGCATGAAAAAGAGGTGTTATTTGAAAAAGTAAACATGAGGAAGTTTATGCCCAATGAATCATTTAAATTCTAATAAATAAGAAGTTGAAAGAGCGATAATAAAAGCAATGAAGTTGAAAGAGCGATAATAAAAGCACCGTATTTTCTTTTGACGAGCAAAATTGTAGGAGATAATACGAAATGCGCATTGCTCAATAGAAGATGAGATTTTTCTACCTTTCTGAAAAGAGGCCACGAGTAATCAAATATCATAAATATGTTTCTTGCAATTTACAAAATGTTCGTGAGCATGGGCATACTGCCAATGAGAAAAATTTGCATATGTTTTTATGAATTATTCCGAAATGAATTTGAGAAATATTTTGTAAGAATTTTGAAATGGATTCTCTATGTCAATACTGTTAGGCGCGGAATTATTCTGAAAAGGTTACGGAAATAGTGTATATAAAGCAAAATATGAATATCATTTCTATTTAATTAATCTAACAATACAGACAAAAAAAATAAATTAACTCATTTCCAAGTGTTGTAAAGTTGACTGAAGTGTTCGGTTTGTCCATCGAGTTTCGGGGTTTGCTGCACTTTCCTTGCCGAATGCTGAATCTTGTGATGTATTCCTTTATTCGCTATTTATTGAGTAATTCATAAATAAAAGATAATAATTGGCTCACCGTGTAATTAGTGCACCGTAAGACTTTAGCAACGATTCCAATGTTGAACAGTTCTTGAGTGAATGCTTCGTCTCGAGAAATGAGCAGATATTGATATAGAAGAATGAGGCTAAACATCTTATTTATCATCGAATTTCTTGAATGATTCGTTTTCCTTCCTGTTTGTTCGAAAGAGGCTATAAATCTATAACGAATTCCGAGCAATCTAAAATTGTTGAAGGACGAACGTGCTTTGGACCAAATTTCATGGTAAATATAGTGGAATAAAAAGATCCGTCGGTAAATCATTCCGAATATCAAGCGAGAGCGTGTGCAAAAGTAAGAGAATTAGACGCATTTTGGAATCAAAACAACTGACGTACCGGTTTATTCTACTATAATACAGCAAAACAATATATGAAGAAAGCAACTTACACGGCGGCGTAGAAATCTGTGAGTGCCGCACAGAGACTGTTGAGAAAACCATAGGGTAGGAATAACAGTCCCGCGAAGACGAGAAAGCCAAAGATCGACCACATCGAAAACGGAAAGACTATCGAGAACATGAGCTGAAGGGCGAGATTCTTTTTGTATAGGACAGAAAGTAAAAATCAAAAATGACCTTGATAACGCGCACGTTTTCGCGAATCTGAAAGGCTCTTCCAGTGACATTGTGGCTGAATGCACGATTGAAGCTGGTGATCGAGGCCAGATGAGTTTTATTGATGCGTTGCAGAACGAAACAACCCTGGAAGGCGTCATAAACACAGTAACTGAACAATGTTCATACCGTTGTCCCGAAAACAACAGTGAACGCCATAAAAAGAACGTTCCAGACGGCGCCGTAGATATCTGAATACATTCTTTGAAAATCTTTGTGTGATATTCCTATAAAAATATTTACGGTTGATGGAAACGAACTCATTATGTAGAAAATGGCATTCACGGAAGACGTGGAAATGTTGAGGATTTCGATTGCAATCAAAAGAGCCAGTGTACTCCATCCTCCCCTCTCATACCACGACATGAAATATGTAGCGAAGAATCGTTCCAGGGCGACAGAACACATCCTGAAAATTTCTCTTTATCCAATCTATACAGATTAGCACAACACACTGTTGAACAAAATGTTATTGAATACATATACTATTATATTTGAATCCTTGGAAGGGGGTCAATCTAAAATCACGTACATTCCTCCGTAACAGCCGTAATATACTTCACGAGCAATTGTGCAAATAAACAACAGAATGTCACGCTCTAAAAACCAGCGCCTGTTTTTTTTTGTTTTCCTGGATAGAGGGAAAGGTTGTGTTCATCTTCGTGTTGCCATAGAAAGCTTGCCCGTGATAATACCTGCCTTGGTACATTGACTTACCTTTTACCGGAATATCGTATGTTTGATAGACCATTAATACTATTCGACCGAACATGCTCATGAGACAAATGAGAAGAAAAAGACATGCTTGAAGGCGGAAATTGAGATGAAGCACTTCTGATGAAAAAAATGTTCATCATGCCCAAAGAAATGAGCACATAAAATCAAAAATGTTCTGCGAGATTATGACTTGCTTGTTCGAAAAACAGCTACGACTGTCAGAGGAAGTGTAACGAAGGATATAAGAATGAGAATTATCTGAAATAACCGTTTAAAGGGCTAGCTTGTAAGAAAGGTTAGAGAATTTTTGCTTAGAACGAAATACAGCTTACCTCGAAGACTAAGAGTGTGCGAAATAACGGAACTGAAGATACAATCAGTGTAGAATTGAGGGTTACAAAGAAATTCCGAGTCATAATTGAGCAAGGCGAAAATTGAACTATGATTGTGGTAAAGTTTCGTTTTTGAAGGCCGGCGAGAGAGCGAAGCGGTATGAGGAGAGTACAGACAAAAAATTACAGTAATAGGTTATGCGGTTAAATAAAGCAAACAATTTAAGAGAATAAAGAGAACGAGCAAGCGGCATCCAAAAGATTAGTGATTTACATGGAGGAAGCGAGATAGAGCCGAGTTACTCGTGAATTGATCAACTTCGCTTCGTGCTACACGTGCAACAGTGAAAGGCACCTAATCTGGCATTCTCGGACTGACATGTCAGATTCAGAGGAATGTACACATAGATTTCACTAATCAGCAGCGGTCGCATAGGTAGTATTCATTATCAGAGGTAAACTTTTACGGAGCAGCAGTCATAATAATTATTGTACTTAACTACTGCACGCTCTGTTTCTCTTTTTGACCCAGCGCCACTTCGAGCACTAACGATTATGGTATGAGTAAACAAGAACGTGAAGTGTGACTTGTGCTTCTTCACTCTTTTCATGCTTTCTTTTTCATGGTATTCGTCAACTTCCACTTTCTTCCAGATGTTGCTCGGTCTTCCAGCCGAGCTGCTGTCTTACATATTCGATATGGTCGACGTCCGTGATCGCCTTGCCTTGCATCAAATCAACGCGTGTCGAGAAGAGTAAACAAGATATAGTGGAATAAACCGATCCGTCAAAATTCGGGAAAAAAGTGATGTGCAAGTGTCCTTTCGTAGACCCTGTGCACAGCTCAAGCTGGTATTTTCATCATTTTCATACTTTTTCTTGGAATTATAATATAGTGGAATAAACCGATCCGTCAGTTTCTTTCGTTCCAAAATGAGTCTAATTCTCTCCCTTTTGCACACTCTCTCGCCTTATATTCGGAATGATTTTCCGACGGATCTTTTTAATCCAATATGGTACCTATCTTCTTTCAGCAAAAACTGCGTGCTTGCGACTTGCCAACTGATTTCGAAGGAACCCCGGGAGTGCACAGCTCGGGCACTTGTCCAACCTTTACGGTAAGGACGAAACCACTTCGTATGAACGTCTAAAGTCTCGTTCATGTTTTATAATCACACAAATTATTTTGTTCAGATAGAAACGCGCAAGAAAATCGATGTGCACCAATTCGACAGACCTCGCCTACCAGCCGACCTTCGGACCAAAAGATCGAGTGATGTGCAAGTGGTAAGAGTCAAGGAGAAAGTAACGTTTACCTCATATTGCAGCAAGAATATATGTTGGACGCAGTGTTCGAAGTTGTTACTGTACAGAGTCTCCTAGTTCTCACGGTAAGAAAGCATTTGCCATAATCGCTTATGCCTTCAATGCAGGACCATACTCCAGGGGAAACGCTACGCAACATGGGAAAGCTATTGCTCGACCACCCACTGCGGCACATTACCCTCTACTTTTGCTCCCCAAAGTACAGTAGCAGGTAAATTTCAGATATTACAAACAATCTGATTGTACCAACAGTGTTAATTTTTTTTCAGCGTTGCAAGTTTCATAGCACATCCAACGCTGGAAAGTTTCCATATATGTTCCCACTTTCCTTCTGATTCCGATGGCAACGTTTCACGAGAAATTTTCATGTCTGCCGCTGCTCTGAAACGTTTCCGATACTGGGAATATGTGAGTTTATTCACTTATGTGTGCGCTTAAAGGTGGTGTAAACAGAATTTTTGTGGCGCTCATCAGCCCTGCTTTTTGTGATTTTGGATCACTAATTCTAGACAAAATCATAGTAAAAATCAAAAACATACGCAAATTACGGAGAAAACGGGTTTGAATATCTGCTTGATGTACAGGGACTTCAAAAAATACTTCAAAAAAACGAACAATTATTTAGACCCAGTACAGTAAGCTATCCGTAGAATAGTTTGCGGAAAATTACGTTTGGTCGAATGTTTGGCTTGGCTTTCATTACCGTAACCTTTCGAGTCTGTACAGGTTCTTCGTGGTGGGAGTTTTGAATGTCATTCTATTTACACCACCTTTAAGTTTATGTAGGTATAGTGGAATAAACCGATCCGTCAGTTTCTTCCGTTCCAAAATGCGTCTAATTCTCTCACTTTCGCACACTCTCTCGTCTTATATTTGGAATGATTTTCCGACGGATCTTTTTAATCCACTATAGCTCCCTTCGTAACTGTTCAATTTACCTGCCTAAGTATGTATTGCTGTGAACACTTCTTCGAACACTTCTTAATGAGACACGTTTCAGGGAGATGGCCTGACTCATCGGATTCCTGTGAGACTCTTCATGGAAGTTGCGGCAGTCCCGGGGAACATCTCTCTCGATCTCGAAATGGTGTGCGACCTGTCCGTCCCAGACCTCGTTGAGGCTATCTCGGTAAACAAACTCTTGTTGTGAATAAAGGTACTTTATCTTCAGAACTCTAAGTGAGAGGATTCTAAGCATAACTAAGTTGCCCTATCATCTTGTGCTTAAGCTATCGATGGCTCTCCGTCGCTGTCACTTCGTCATCTTCCTCAGCGGAATCTCGATTGTCGATCTCCGGACCGCGATGCGCATTGCATTTCCCGTTGAAGAGGGCGATGAACGGGATAACGGAAGCAGTACTTCTGTCATGCGACGAATAGGAGACTGCATGGTGAGGGTAGAGAAGATCGTCGTTAATGGACTTTACAAGGCATGCTATGATCGCGTAAGGTATTAGGTAAACAAGCATAGGCATGGGTTTTTCTCTTGTGCATAAATATTTCCTGTTGATCGCTTTACTTGCAAAACATATTTCGTCATATGATGATGTAGCCAGATAGTCCTTGTTTGCGTGTATCACTTGTTTGTGCTTTCTTATCCAATGAAAAAAATTATGATAAAGTTCGATGCATCAAGTTGTAGGTACTGCTCCGTGGTACATAAGTTTGTTAAATAGATGTTCTAGCGAATAAAGATGAATATCGCATTGGCTGTATAGAAGATTGTTGCATAGCCACGAAAGGGAAAATTTAGTATCGTTGGTCACTTAGTACCAACATTGAACTTCGAAGGATCCCTCAATGCGATCTCCCGTGTCTCTCCAATACCATTTTCCGTTCTCGCACACAATGGTATCCGAACTATGTAGAAATATAACAAACTTTCGACAATTCTCAAAGAGAACAACAAACCTATATTGGTAATCGTTGTAGTAGTCGCCGTCCTGGTGGATATAGAAAGTATAATCGGAATACTCGCAATAAAGCACATTTCCATCCTCCGAACTTAGTGGTTCTTCCGCGTGCTTGTCTTCCTTGTAACCGGGAACGGAGCACGATGCTGAAAATAAGGATTGAACCGCATGGCTCCCAGAGTTAAGTAAACTTTATCTTCAAAAATGCATTCAAACCATATCACCATTTATAAATATTAACTTACCCGGAGTAGTTGAGGCTTCTGTGCGTGGATTCCTTACCTCTGATTCGGAGGTTGTGGAAACTAAATGTGTTATTTTACCATGCGATAAAATGTATTCTACAATATTTTACATATGCATCTACTCCGTATTACATATCAAATCATCTGAAAGGAATAAAATAGTATACCCATGTCCGTTATTCCTTCTCCATTCATTGGAGCAAGAGTTGACCCGGTCTCCGTAGCTGCAGCAGAACAAAAGTAACGTAGTATTTCATTGCTCTTACTATATTGAGTTGTGGATGCTATTGTTGTCAGCGCGGTTGTTGTCACAACAGATGATACCTTCGCAGTTGTTGACCCTAGAATATTTTCACTCACAAACCATCTTATTATGTACCTTGTACACCTACCAAAACTAGTCGTATCTATCGTTACCGAAATTGAGGCTGGTGATATCGGGAAAGTAACTGGAGTCGTTTCAATTGTGGCTGATGACCCTACAAGCATGAGAATGAAACTGTGCGTATGTATCTATATTTATCTTCGCTTCGTTTTGATATCTTAGCAGCGTAGATAGTTCTTGTTTTCAACATGATACTACAATGAAAACATGATACTATGTACAACTGTACCTGTGGAAAGTGATGATGGGCATGAAGTATCGTGTATTTGAAGTAGCTCTTCATCGACGTATCAACACGAGTGCTCTGCACTAATGCACTGTACAGCGCACACGTACCATTAGTAGCATAAGAAACGCCGAGACAAGACGAAACCTGTATGGCCTGTTGAAAGATGTTCAACATCCGGCTAGACGGTAACTATTCCCCAATTTGAGAAATCTTACCGCCTTGCAGGCAGACAGACAGACATGCACTACAGAAGATTCGTTGTGCGACTTCAAATGTCTGGATAATGATTGGGTCGTGTTTTGAACAAGGTAAGTGGAGGTTACTGTCGAGATCTGAGTCATTGAACAAGTGATGGGTGCACGCCAAGAAACTGTACCATAATCATCAGCAATTTAAACCGGTGGAGATGGTAGAGGTATGTAGATATACATTTTCTCAGAGGAATCTCGATAGATGAAAACACGGAATTTCAGAAGAGTGAAGATATCCGTCAATCCAGTTAGTTTCCTCGAAAATGTTAGGGAAAGTCCTGAGAAAGCTAAAGACAGCTAACGATGACAATGGACACTAAACTGCCTTCGCTCGTCCTCTTTCGCATACCCAAAGACAATAACAACTCACAGACAAGCAATCTCAGGTTCCACTGGATATCACGGCTCTTTTTACATCGCTTCCCCCTCCCTCGGCTCCCTAACTACGCCTTATCATGTCCCAGATCTATTCTCCTGTTTGTAACCGTCTATTTCAAACGAAAGCTAAGTAGAGCTACAAAACAACGAGAAACAAAGGAAATTGCAATTGAACTTTATAAACACTTCCAAAGCCAGTGATTCAATTCGGAACGTAGCAGTCTGTTGTGAAGGATCCCGTTATCTCCTCTCCCGAACATTTCCAATACCACTGCCCATTGATGCAAACGATCCCATCGGGACTGAAGGTATATTTGATTAGCTATGTTTGGTCTCTCTTGTCAGATGTCTGGAGGTACATCTGTAAAGTGAAAGCATATTCGATAGAACTCTTCCAAACCGGCTCATTGAGATAAGTAAGTGTACCTTTCACAATTCCTAACACTGTCATATACCAAGATAGCGACACGCGTACCCCGTATCTCTCGAATCGTAGCATAGTCTAGAAAATCGGAACGTATAATTCGTGATTCCGCCGCTCCGGTGTTTAGCGATTTTTTCACGCTTTGAAACGATACCAATCCGATCCAAGACAAGATATCAGGAACATGGATAGCTTTTTGAGATCAGTATTACCTAGAGCTTCGCATAGCGCACATTAGATTTTGGTAAGATCAGTTTGAAAGGTACCGGAATCGGTGCTACGACCGGAACGATTATATCTTCCATTTTTCTCTACTATAGAATTCGTCGTTCTGCCATATCTCGAAGTTCTCGTCGCTGTTCGCGCAGTACATTGCCATTCCGTCCTCCGAGGTAACCGCCTGTCCACCCGAACCGTTGTATTCACAGTCGGTATACGGAGGCGCCACACAGGGTACTAAAGTGCAAGGCAATCGACTAATCCAAGTTTGCCGGCTTTCTAACCCAAACTCTCGGTTGTCGATATCGGAGTCGTTGCGGAACTGGTACATCGATCTGAAGTGAATTTATCTCCCGTGAACTTATCGATAATTCAAGTGGGCGACTAAGAAGCCCATTTACACTGTAAGAAATATTTCCTAGCTTCAAATGTATCCTTTATGCTTCGTGATTCAGAAATATTCACTGAAATCTCACTAGTTGTTGTAGTTTGCGTGTTTGGAGTTGTTGAACTTCCTTCTCCTGTTGTGCTGATTATTGTTGATTCTAAGTATGAATGTTCGTAACATAGCCATGTATTTTAATATAATATCAGTTCAGAGAATTCACCATGCTCTTCTTTCCGTCTAGGTACGTATCTGAAGCGAGTAGTCAAGTATGTAATTCCACCTAACAATCGTAGTGCCTTGTGAGGTACTAATTTCTTGCGTTGTCTGGACGGTTGTAGTCCCTTTCGATGTCGAATCGCTTGTGCTTGATGTTACCATTGTTATCTGTACCATAGTACTTGTCTCAGCCGAGGTTGAGACTACAACGAACAATCAGGAACAATTCAATATGTGATTCACCTCAGGGCTGTGTTCTACTGTTTGATAAACAACTTACGTTGTTGCCATGTTGTCTCCGTTGTGATAACTGTTGAAGTTGAGGATGTACACGATGTTTCTGATTATGATCGTGCTAAACTTATTCTAGTGTTGATCAGACTGACTTGTTAAAGTCAGTTTGGGACATGATGAAGCCGTAGACTTGAAGTATTCCTTGTTCATTGACGACCCGTCACTCGTCATGGATTGGGAATATAGTGTGCATATTGCATTGGAAGAATTGTGCTGAACTCCGATGCATAATGAATTCTGAACAAAACTATTTCATGACCTGTCACAATTAGGGCATGGAATATCACTTACGGCTTTGCACGTTGATAAACATGTAATAACGGAGAGATTAGAAATCAATGACAGCTGCGAGGACAGAACAAGGGAAGCGTTCTGGACAAAATAGGTAGCAGTATTCGATGGAATCTGCACTATTGAATTTGTGTGAAGTTTGAAGAATTTAAAGGGACATGGAAGCCAAAAAAGATTGGCTTTCATATGAAAGTTTATCACCTAAATAATATAAAAACCAAAACCAGAGTGCACAAAAATGTCTACTTCGCGAGATATCCTAAAAATCGTTTCCCAGCCAAGGCGCAGTCCTACGGCGTTTAGCGCATAGGAACAAGGTAAACGGCATCGACGTATTCCCGGAACAAATAAATATCTCTCGCAGCAGAAATTTTTTAAAAATATTTTTCAAATACTATTATCTTTATTATCGTCTCAGAAACATATTCTAGAAGTATGGCCATGTTCGGTTTCCCAAAATTTCTCGCTTCCATCTCCCTTTAAGAACCTAGGAACATACTATCCAGAAATACAAATATGAGGTAGGCGCGACTCATATGAGATAGTGTAGAGAGAAATACGCCTGGACACGGAAGGGAGTGAATATCAGTGTCATTGGTAGACACAATACACCACGAGGAATACAATGGAAGTATCTAACACAGCATTTCGACCAAAAGGGAAGGCGTCTAATAGCGAATTGGCAACTACTTTTGAATTTACTCCACTGCGGCTGAATAAATCTTCACGAAACTTTGGCAGATCTTTGGACTGATGGGGAAGAGCTTAAGTTTTTAAATTGGTGAATTTTGAATCATTGTTACGGCCGCAGCGACGATAGATCACAGAGGAAACCGCCATTCACTAATCGAACGCTAGGAATGCTGTGCTAAGACCGTTTCCACGCAACTTGGCACTATTTCTCTCGTTTGAAAGACAACCTCTCTTCACTCAGACAAATTTGTGGGGAATATTTCCCCACGATTTGCACTTCGGGAATAATTCACCAGCCGGCTGGGGAAATTTCGGCTTTTTGGGGAATTATTCCCTAGCGGGCTGGGGAATTTATTCCCGAAGTGCATTTCGTGGTGATATTTGTGGTGAATTTACGCTCAGTGTTGAGGAGAGCGCCCTCAGTCATGAGTTTGGGGTTTAGGCGTGTGTTAAGGTTATGTACTGCTCAACTCAACATAAAATGAGAAGCTTAGAACCAGTTAGGTAATCGTTGTTTCCATCACCCTCATAGTTAGAGAACGAAGATGTCTCGAAATAGCTGTAGAACTTTTTTGTTTGAGGTATTTATTTTAGTTGTTTATTTGAGAGTATTGAATGCTTTATCATTCGCAGTGTACGCAAAATCGTTTACAATTTAGGTGTGCTCTGTGCTACAGAAATCGAAGTCAACAGTATCGGTCTTCGTTGTCTACCGTATTTGCCGCAAGTTATCGTCGATCTGAATGCATCTGTACGGCACAATCACCGAAGTATATATCATTGACGAAAATGTTCCGTCAGTTGCCTCATTCCTACTTTGTCTGCACTCTCTTCATACCGCTCCGTTCTCTCGTCGGAAGTAGGAATGAGACGACTGACGGAACATTTTCCTCAACCATAACGGACATAACATCTCGCCGAAGGGCAGTCGAGGTGGCCAATAGAGCGAAGAGGCCACCGAACGAAACCCCATCCAGGGCCAGATTGAGGGCATGTGCACCCGGTGCGTACAATGAGACATCGAAGAGGAAGTAGGCCAGGAAGTGGATGTACATCTGAGAGAACGGTCTAGGCACACTTAGGTACAACAGATATCCATATTAATTGGAGACCAAACGGGACGATGGATACAAGGAAAGGGCTAGAAATGAAGGGAGAACAAGCACGTGTATGCGAACGGTTGATGGAATAGAGAAGGAATTTATCTAGGGATCAGAGTTTGATCAAGTACGTCAAAAGATCGCTCCAAATATGAGGGAGAGAGTGTGCAAAAGGATGAGAATGAGGAACCGATTTAGACGTTTGTTGATTAGGTTGGTGGTTGAACTGACCATGCACAGCATGACAACGAGAGTGAACGCAGCTTGCGTTATTCCAACTACGACGAGGCGACTCTCCGAATCGCGAACTGAAGAAGACCGAGAAGAGGACGAGGAACGAAGGACAACGACACTAGCTATGTTCAGGATTACGGTAAGCAGACCGAAGAGAGCGGAGGAGACTGTACCGATAGTAGTGGTTGAGTACTGAAGTTTTTACAGTATTTTTACAGTACATTACAGTTTTTTAAAGTATTAAAGGGCCCCTCTGAGGACTTTCTAACCCCTTGGTTTCTTTCTTTTATCTGAAAGAGCGCGGTTGAAAACCTACAGTCCTACATTTGCATCTTTTTCCCGCCACTCCCCGCTGTTTAAATTAGGAGAGAAGTTGTATGCAAAGTTACATTGCTCTTCAGGGACCGCGCGAATACGAAAGTCATTTCGTGAATACTATAGCGCGCGAGCGGTCTGATTCGTAGACATAGTTTATTGAAGGAATGGATACATATGTCTTCTGAAAAGGGCAAAACTGAAGGAATGTCTAAAATACGCTCTTGAGGGATCGCAATGTGCTCAGAAGGGCCCTTTAAGATAAGCTATGTAATGTTGCAGAGAGGAGCAAATTCAAATATTACCCAGTGAAAGAGTCGCGTGTACATAGGCATGTAGTACAAGGCATCGTTGGTGATAAAAGATGGCATTACTATCACGGGGAAAAGTAGAAAAATGACAGTAGCGAAGACTAAGATGATTATAGGACGACTGTATGCAATCCATAACTGTGAATATAATAAGAATTATTTTTCATTTTAATATTCTTAAAAATCTAATCTACAAAAGTAGAGGTTATGTAAATACCTCCGAAAAGCGAGCGGGTCTCCAAAGGATAGTGAATCGATAGAGGACCTGGTAATTGACAAATGAGAATTCGTTTAACATTACTGAAACTTACTTGAAGAGTTATGAAGAAAAGCTGAAGTACAGTGGTGAATGGAATATTCACGGAAAATGCGGAGAGCCAATAGGTTGGTTCAGAAAAATATGGAAGCAGTTCAGAGCATAAGGGTGAATTGAATACGGTTATGAGACCAGCACTCATTATGATGTAGAAACAACCCTGTAAATCAAAGAGTGTAATTCTGAGGCTGAAGACGCCGCACCATGCATAAAGCTGCAGCAAACGACTGATAGAAGAACCCCGAGTAGTCCTTATTCTTTCTTGAGAGAATGACAGAGATAAGGACTACTGAGAGGATTACGGTAGGAACGCCGTAAATCAATCGAATGGAATATATGATAAAGGCAATAGATCTCTCTGTTGTTTCAACGCATGAGGATGCATGTGTGAGATCTAAAAAAGCATACATTACGGGGAACACGAGAAGTATTTGGAAAGGAAAAGTTATCTGCACTGACCCATACGATGGTTTATGAGGTTCTGGAATATGAGCAAAGATAAAGTCTATTGAGAAGCGATAAGTAAGTGGACCTTAACTGAACACTACAGATCGTGTTTATGGGAAAATGACATTTGAAGATATTTCTGTGCAGCTTTTTCTTCTCACGTAGTATGTTTCAATATTGAGAAGTCTAGACTGCTTTAATCGAACCTCTCACAAACATCATGTCATTATCATGAATATCATGTTTGGCCACAACGAATATTTTAACAATTGCAAAAATACTAAGAACATACTAAGAACCTCTTCGTACTCGAACTCTTCGACACTTTGTCATCTTACCAGAAGTTTCGGAGAGACAGAGAGCGAAGCTTAACGAAATAAAGTTACGTAGGACGCAAGAATATTTCAAAAGAATTTTCATATTCCATATTTGCGTAACATGTGGTACTTTTCTTATAAATTTCATAATATGGATGACATCTAGCCGGATGTACCGTGAAAAGGGAGTGTATTGGTTGAATGATTTCGATGTTGTTCAGAAAAAGATGACCTCTTCCTCGTCCTCCTCTTCTTCAGTAGAGGGGGTCGGGGGGAGGGTCGACTGGGTCGAAGTGTGTTCCGGGGAGATTATCGCCTCAGGCGTTCGTACGCCGTTGGCGGCTTGCTTGCGGGGAGACAGACTGCAATGGAGTATCATTGGAATAGAATGGAATAAACTAGTTTTACGCGATTTTACAGAGAAACTTAGGTATATAAGACAAAGTATTTAGTCTTTTTTCTATTATCATTTCTGCATTTATAATATATGACAGGAAAACCATGGCTGTGTTTTTCTTATATAGCTAGGTAATTATCATTGACATTAAGAGATAGTCACAAAAGATAGTCTCATAAACTAAAACAGTTCAAAAGAGAAGCATACGCGCTGCTGAGAATTGTCCTGATCTTGAATCGGTGGAAGGTCCGTTCATCTCGTTTGGCCATAAATACAACAACACAGAAGAGAGCTGCGACCTCCGTGAGAAGGAAGGAAGTCTGGAACGAAAAGGATATCTTACAGGATTGAAACCTTTTCCCCTTTACGCCCAAGCATTCAGCCTAGAAACAGGAAAACTAAATTATTTTATAATTTCCCTATTAAAGTTGAGGTACGTGGCGTACTATGTGCGCAAGAGAAAGATCCAATATTTGTATACGAAAGCCAGACCAAAAGGCGTACCTTGATCATGATGAAACTAAACCCGTACTGATAGTGAAACATCGGCTCGTCCATTTCGGATGCAGGAAAGATCTTGTTCCCAACCTTAAACAATTAATTTTAGTTGGAGAATTTAGAGAACCAAAATAAATTCATTGTTTTACCTCTTTCGAAACCGCTGACATGTACACTATTATCAGTGCAAAATTTGCGATTCCTGAAAATAAAGATAAAGGTAGATAAATAAACTACTTACCGGCCAGTATGTGAAAGACGGTACACGTGAAGAGTGTGGCATAGGAATTCGAGCGTAGATTGCACACGAAACAGGACAGAAGACCGAGAATGTCGAGGAGAAGGCCGAGTATCATGAAGATGAAGCATTTACGAACGGATTCTGCAAAGCAACGTAGCTGAAGGAAGCTCATTTTGAAAGTTACTGTAGACATTTCAGATGCAAAGCATCTAACGGGCGAAAATCCACTGTATTTCTGGCATGTGAACGATCTACCGTAACCCACGTTGTATTCCCGATGTAACGTCGGCCGGGTCATCATCACGATCATACGAGACGGGCTCGCATTTAAAGGGCGTTATCGCTGCAAGTTATATTATTTCGGCCTTTCTTCAAATTTGTTTTTATCATAAGCTTTAAAAGTAAACGTACGATCTCCCCAGCAGAAAGTCCACGGTCCCAGTTTGCCTGTCTTGAAGTGAACTTCATTCTGGCCGAACTCCTCAGTCTGTAACAAACTTATCAACTTGATTCCTTCGACGATTCCGTTATTTTTCGTTTGAAGCTTATTCAGACAAACAGTCTGTAAGAAAAGTAAACTTTGCCAAAGATGAAGCTCTCAAGTTTGCAAAACAAGGTTATCCTTTGTTTATTTGAGCAACAATGCCATCATCCTACAAAATCTTTTCACTTCAAAATAAAATGATGTGGTCATTTGAACGTGCAAATCCCACCACTCAAAATACTCTAAACCATCGCATGCAAATGATCTATTACAGCCCTCTTCCACCCTCTAATGTGATGTTTCTTCTGATTTCATTACACCACGCATCGAAGCTTCTCCCTTTTAGAAAGTCAGACTAGATTATACTGGGAACACTCGTGACATATCTTTCTGGTAAAATGGCACATCGAACCCGAACCCACACAAGGCCTTCGCTTAGGAAATTTGAGAGTAATCAACCAACGCTCTTGCAAATGTACAATAACTACGGCATAAAAAGATTTTACGCTTAAATAGTTTCGTGCATAATGTTTATTCCGCTAAGGAAATGCGGCGTCGACAGCCTTGCAAACTGGTGATGTCATCATCCTCTTCACACCTCAGAGAATATGCAGGGTGAGAGGAGGATAAGCAATGTATGCCCTCGGGCACTCTCAAGAACGACGATTCAGTAGAGTTCACGTGTGTCCCGTCCCATAACCTAATCGCGCTTATCGCATCTCTCCCCTTTTCTCCATCTTGACACTCAACCTAAGCTTGCGAGAATATTCCCCACGTTGTAAGCGTATTCCCCACGTACTATCCAAGGGCGCAGGAAACACTCGAGAGTAAGGAATACCTTGTACATAATCTGGCTAATAGGATAAGGAACAGCACGAATATGCATGAAATCTATATTTACTTCTCACAGCATTCCAAGCGTTCTAATAGCGAATAGCGGTTTCCGCGCATAGGATCCGATCCTATAGGCGAATCAGGGAACGAAAAATTATGAATTTAAAAACTTAAGTTCGCCTCTATGAATTTTAACCCCTCCGAAAACTTGGTGTAGTTCGGTTTAGCCGCTCTTGAGAAAATTCAAAAATGGTGGTCAATTCGCTATTAGACACATTCTTTACCGGGCGGAATGATGTGTACTGCATAGCTTTAAAGGAGCCGGCCTACGAGTACGGTAGGATTTTGAATTCGCGGGCTAGCCTGATATGCAATTTAGGCCTTTCCGCTAATCTTTTCCCACAGTTCTTTTTGTTAAAATGATCACAGAATAACGTGAAAAATCGATCTGGCAATAAATCAGAGCTGTATCTCATAACAGTCAGCTAGTATATCCAATTTTGCGAAAAGCGGTTTGCTCTTTGCACCCTCAGTACACCGCGGAAGTTCACAAATAATCACACTTGTCGTTTCATGCCCCTGCATGTCAATAAATAAATAAATAAATATAGCCAGAAACTCGTGGTACGGCTCCTTTAAGATATAAAATGACTCACATGATGCTTCGTAGTATTTGGAAGGACAAAGTACTTGAGAACTTCTTGTGTGTACAGCCAACTGTCGGTTACCGAACCTTTACGGGAAAATATTACAGGGCTGCATGGGAGTTCTTTTCGTGTTTATGCTTCCTGATGAACGTAAAAATAGAACATCGCCAGCTATGAACGTCAAAATAAAACGTAATCTCTAAAAGAGTCCAGATGTTCCCTCTATCGCATTTTCGCTTCACACATCATGTCCGTGCATGTCAAATGGAGGCACAAATGTCATCGTTTATGATGACTCACCCATTGTTTCCTTGATATTCAATCCTCGCTCTCTCTTTTCAAACCATTCTCTCCTCAGAATTTCCTTCAACACATGGCTGTACTCTGAGCATGGTCAGCATTCATAGTCTATGCATGGTCTAGATACTGACTGATGTGCACCACATATCCTTTCCCGTCTGTCCCGATATTCAAACCCTTCGAAAAACTCAACCCCTAGTTAGTTCATAGTTCCTTGCTCTTCACTCTAGTCTTCGTAGAGAGTGAGTAGGTGGCGGAAGCCGCTTTAATATATATCCCACGCGTCTTTTCCGCAGCTTAGTTGACATGTGTGCTCGCGGGGGAAATTGCCGTACAATATTAGTGACAAGAGGGGAACCGAACATCCACACAAGAGTTGCCCCTACTCTTCAATGAAATTCGCAGAAACTGCAGACGCTTTCTTTCAGAGAACATACCCAGAAGAGAGTCTAGCCTAGCACTAATGAAATAATGCGATGTTTCTGTCATTTGCCGTTGCTATGTCCAAAAGATCCTAACTAAATGTTAATATTTATCCTTGTGTTCATGCATAGTTTGCTCTCAATTAGTGCTGCTCTGCAGCGAGATCTAGGATGCAGGCTGAGGAAGTTATTCGAATGTCCGTTTGCTAACGTTTCTCATTTCCTGCTCAAACGAAGATCGACATTTTCCGATTCGACTACACTTTGTGCATGTTAGGGTTCTAATGTAACCTTAGCCTTTACGCGTATCCCTATGATCTTCTTACCGCGATAAATATCTATACGCTGCAGTATTACAATTCTGTCCGTGAAAAAAGTGGAAAAATAGAAAAAGTTGCAAGGCTATCGCAGAATGAATTACCTGTCATGTTGACGGAGCATGCGAGGAACGATGAAGCCAGTGCGTATCTCAGTAGCCTTCGTCGGTTGCCCTTTCGGATCTTGATCAACCGATGCTCTCCCCCCGGAATCACTACCGGCATCTAGGAGAATATAGATGGAGGAAGATGTGATCATTGAGGAGCAGTACGATCAAAGTTCAGAGTTGAAAGAGAGGGTCTGGGAGGTTCCAGGAGGCACGATTTGTGTGCATCGCAAGCAGCCGAGAGAAGAATAAGGGAGGAGACGAAGCAGACGGCAATCTTGTTAGCCGCTCAAGAGGACCCTCGAGAGGGGAGAGAACCGAATTTGTGGTCGGAAACCTGACTGATTGCAGGCAAACGAGGGAAGGACGACCGCTCACAACAGGATACAGACGGCGATTGGACTGCTGCGAGCACTATCTGAACGAAGACAGGTCTTCGTTCCGATGGCAGGATGATGCGATCAAGTGAATTATCTACCTGCTCGTCAGTCTTGTGGTGCTTTCGTGTATTTACATCGTGTTAGGGCACGATGAATGAGTTATGTGTTTTGGAACAGCATATTTAGGGTATTTATCGCTGCAGTTTCTCGCTTGCTCAATGCTCTATGGCCTCCTCAACTCCTCTATTGGGCATAATGGAATCCGAAATTGCGCGTCATTATCTGTCATCTATAGAACTCATGAAGTATTTACTTAGGCCATGAACTCACTCTATGATGCCAGTTCATTCCAATACTCTCATCTTTAGAACTTGTATTTACAATTTGCCTATAAAAATATTCTTCAGAGGAAACTAAAATCAGCAAGCATGTCCTTGCACGGAAATTAACTTTACCTGTGCGTATTATTCTCCGAACCGTATAAAAAACCCACCACAAAAGTTCTTATTTATAAAATACGAAAGTACCTTTTTCGAACATTATATGCGGCTAACGCATGATATGAGAAAATGGTAATAATAACGCTATCTATTCCTTATCAATGCAAATATTAATTGCCTAGCTTTCGTAGTCACAATATTTCGTTGTTGTCAATCATGCGCTATAACTTGTGTAATAGTACTTGGCAGCCACTTCCTCTCAACTTTATAGTCTACGGTATATCAATTATGTTCGGTCCCCTCACCATGGCATTCGTGCGTACAAACTTCATCACAGAACCTCCGACTTCGTATTAATCTAACCAAGTTCATTCCTCATTCATTATGTGATCACTGAGACATGCATTACCCTAGGAGTTTGAACATTTTTCTTCGACTGCCGAGCCATCGTTTGCAATATCCCCAAGACAAGCGCAAAGTTGAGCGAATCGATAACCTCATTATACGTAGGATATGCCGTAAAGGTGTAATGTGAAGGCTCGTGCGCACTTTCAACGTATGGTCTTTCCGGAGATCTCGATAATAAGAAAAGGCTAAGGACGCCTATCACATTGCCAGTGCGCATTAGAAAATCTAACTTTTGCCTATTTTCATAGACCTCGTGAGAGTCTGCGATTAGTGGGTACGACAGCCTTACACTAGAGCTTCGTTGAGCTGAAATCTGTCCTAAGCCGAATCTGTTTTCGTATGATACTTCAATTAGCCAAAACATCACAGCCGGAGATTGAGGAGATTTGTTCTGTTAAAGACCCGCTTTCCTGGTGATGCCACGAACGGAAAGAACTCTAGGTAGATGGTCAAACAAACATGTTCGAGAACTTCTTCCGAACCGGAATCGAAAACTAATAGAGTTTTCATGTGACAGTTGAGAATAGAAAGTAATCAAATAGCCGATTTGACTTGAATGAGAATAAGTCAGGAAACGATGAGGAAAACATGAGAGAGATGATGAAGGAATGAATGAGGAAGAAGTCATGATGCCATAATATGACTATTTTTAAGTGGACAGCATGATGGATTCCAGACGGTCCACAATTTTTCCTATGACAAAGACGAACCGGAAGTAACCGCTGGCGTCATCGATAATATAGAACAATGAATTCAAAGCACAATCACAACTTGTACATTCCGTGACCTATTCGATTGTACACTTTGTCGTTCCCCTGCTGTAGAACAAATCATCTGTCCCTCTCTCGGCTTGTGAGTGCAACAGCCTCTATTCTTTATCGAGAGCCTGGCTACAGAGTTGATGCGTAGAGTTGGAAGGGATAGATCAATGGGAGGAAATACGAAGACGAACAGGGATAATACGGAAGGTGGCGGGGTACATGACAGAAGGAATGCAAGGGGGAAGTTGACCAAGTCGGATGAGGATTGCGATTACACACACAATTGTTGGAGGGGGGCCGCTACCGTACTCAAACCGTCGTCGTGGGAGTCCGGATGGATTAAAAGGGGGGCGAAGAGGATGGAGGGACGGTGTTACTCCTGGTCCATGGCATAGCGAGCAGGCATACTCCTGCCGAAGCGGACGAACGTCTGCGCTCGCTTTCCGAATCGGACGAAGGTCTGTGCTCGCTTCTGGGGCGCCTCTGGAACGGCATTGATTGATTGACTGGCTATTCGGTTGCTTTGCTTGAACTGCTCCACTACCCACATCAAACTAGGACACCTTTCGGCTCTTCCAGAAAGGAGGACAACGGAATTCGCGAGTCTTTTCGGGGGAAGCCTCCCGCGAAATGCGCCGTATTATTGTCGGCGGCCTGCGGCTGACATTATTCCCTCTCGTTCGCCTTCGCAATCTCGACACGACAGCCCCCGTTCCCTTTGTGTTCTCCGTCGCATTAGCCACTGCCCGCATAAGAAAGAGCCGGCCAAGCCAGGCTTGGCCTCATACACGATGCTTTTCTTGCTAGATAAGGGCGCGCCTACGCATACGACAAGTCAAGGAAGCAATAGGGACAGTAGTTCAAGTCTTGCCCAGTGGAAAGCGAATTTACAGTAGACTCGATAAGCTCACCTTCCATCATCTCAGCGTAGCCTGCGTACTGGCCGGGGGCCAGCCGTTGTTGCTCGCCTGCAAATAGCCAAATAAGCTAGATTCTCGTCATTTCCCCCAATCTTTAGCTCGGATGGTATGAGACATGCGAAGCGACGTTTCCCAGCACTCAGGCAGCTTTGCCCGTCCCTACGGCCAAAGTTCCGGATAATCCGTGAGTCCTTCACCGGGGACCGTAGGACCGCTCATCTTTCAATCAAGGCCATGGCACGTGCTCCATGACAACCTCGAAAGGATACGGTAAATGGGGACGGACCGATCGATAGCTTTCCTTCCGATACTAGGAGTTCTCGTACAACTTTTATGAGCTCTCCCCCACCCCTTTTCTTCGAGGAGCTCTGGCTGATTAAAAAGTATGCCGGAAATGCATGCGAGGAGTTCTCCCCTCGATGGGTGCAGGGGGTATACTAACTCCCTTATAACGGGAGGCCCGACAAGGAAGCTATGGAAGTTAATGCTCGCTGAGGCACGTAACCGGGTCAGGCTCGTAAAATAGAACCGACGTCGATTCGCGGTACTCATGGACTCAAACTAGAGTCTCAACGAATTCTCGTCTTCCATAACGATCTCCTTTGTCTTGCTTCCTCGAGCATCCAGTTTGATCATTATCTCGAGTAAATGATCAGCTACGGTTTCACAAGCGCTCGTTCAAACGGCCAACGAAATGCCGAAAGGCAGCCGTTAGCTTGGTATTCCCAGTCATTTCGCTGAGAGCAGGTGAAACGGCGACTAAACCAGGTGGCTGCCGCAGATTGAGAAAGGGAGAAAGCACAGGCGCTTTCTACGCTCTGAGAGGCGAAAGAGCACGGAGAACTCTACCGTATTCCGTTGTGGAGACAACAATCCAGCGCACACCCGCCACCTGCTTCAGTCATTGCGGTAAAGCATGGGATTACGACGAGGATTGGTGTATGTCGCTGAACTGAACTCGCTACGCATCGCGTCCACTAAGAGTGCACGATTGGACAACCACCCTCTTCTGCCTCCTGCATTTACTCATGCATGAATATCCTTATCGCTTTCGAGAAAGCTAACCAAAACGACCTGTTCTTGCAAATCTCTGATCAACTAGCCAGAACGGGAGAAATAGTCAACCTCCTCCTTTGCTTTCAGGTATCCCTTTTCCATCACCATTTGGTTTCGGCTTACCTTCTCATACCACATTCATCATGAAAAAGATGATGGGTTTCATGTGTTCGCGCTTGAGAGCTGTTTTGACAGAGAGTCTCGGCACCTTCAGAACTAGAAATACCTACCTTGTTCGAGGAAGGTGGCGAAGGAGGCGGCGACGAGGCAGAGGAAAGGCAGGATGATGCTCAGAAGATTCATGGCTGTGAAGGGGAGACGGGGGAGTGGGGAGACTCACTCGGTATGGGGTACCCTGAATAACAGTCTCAGAACGGAGGAAATAGAGCGCGGAGGCCAATCAACAGTCGCGATACACAGACAGGACAGGACAAGGAAGTCGGGGATGGGGGAGTGCGGGGAGGCAAGTCTCCTGATCGCTTCCCTCGAATGGCGCGTGTGCGTACGGCGCTTCGCGACAATTATGCACGGACCCCCTCCTCCTCTCCCCTCTCCCCTCCCTTTTCCCGTGATTGTTCGACCATGAAATTTTCAGCAGTCGCCAGCCGCGCATGCGACCTTCTTCTCTCGGCAATTTGAACGTCCAAAGCAGAGCGAAAGGGGGGAAAGAAGACGACGCATTCCCAACGTGTCTCCGCTTCCTACCCTCCGATCTCGTTCCGAGAATGAGCCAAGACAAGAGAAAGGGAGAAGGGGAGGAGAGGGCCAGATGACAGAATCATAAATGCACGAAAGAAGGATCGACGGGGGTAGACCGGAGAGGGAGTGGGAGGAAGGGGTTGGCGAGCGAATAGAAACACAGACACAACGGGCTACAGCAGGAACCTACACCTTGAACCATCGTGGACTACGGTAGCGGAGGTGCATTGTGCAGCGGAAATGAAATCGACGATGGGGAAGGTAAAGGAGGAGAAGCATCAAAGTTCTCAACTCGAACGCAGCCCCTCGACTGAGTACTAATAGCGAAAGGGAGAAGTCAGAGGCGGAGACTCCGACCTCCGACTACGGGGGACTGAGATGGTGAAGGAGTGAGGGATGGAAGGGGGAGGAGAGAAGGGGGGAGGGGGGAAGGGAGGAGGTGGACGGGGGCAGTGGAGGAGGAGGCGACAGGCGAAGGCAGCTCCGCCCCGTACATACAATGACGTCGGGTGAGACTGAACGACAGAGTCAAACAGCACGACGGGAATACACCGATCCATGTCACTCTGAGCACGATTAGGACGGTGGAATCCCCCACTCCGGGAGAATTCGTCATGGGAATCCTTGCCGAACACCCAATGTTCCGGAATCAGTGGAGGTTATAATAGATCTCAGTCAGTTTCTGTATTCGCTCAGCTATTCCTTGAGATGTGCTGATTACATCTGAAGTAATCAAGACTCTAGGAAGATGCCAAGATGCACCACGTGTGTATCTTACGTCGTAGGGTTGAAAGAACCTTTCGACGACATCCGTCCAATATGCATCTTCTCGAGGTGAATTAGGTCCGAGTTGTTTACAGCTTCAAAATGCAACAATAACCACCGGCTTGGTTTGTATGCCGCTGACAGATGACACAAGGTAGACGAAATGAGGAAGGCATCCGGTATGCACACAGCGTGATTAAAAGAAGACGGAACGTCCATGCGGGAGCAGGGGGTTCCGAAGAGGCGAATTTGTTCAGAACGAAGGGGTCGACGGGCGACAGGTGAAGGGACACGCAATCAGTCTCCTGATTGGCACAAGCACGCTTTGCAGCTTGAAAGTCATTGAAGCACTCCGATCAGCTGCCATACTACTTCGAGCCCTTTGCAAGACAGCAGTCGGTGAACAGCGTTCGCAAAACTTCTGCGATACCGAGTAAAGCAGATGCGTGCCGCTAAACACTGTAGTTAAATGAGCAGCAGTATTTAGCCGAAATACGGCATTAGAAACGGACCAGCAAATGTCAACTCCATTAGCTGAAGTTTTGCCCATGAGCACATTAATAGTAGATTGATTGTGGGGCACAGCAGTTGGAAAATAGGTGGAAAATAGGCTGTTCTGCAGCGAGCTACGTGGATGTAGGTAGCGGAGCTCCACTTCATTCACCGCCGTCACTCCCACCAACTTGATTCGGCTTCTTTCGTCAAACGACGCCGAGAAATGGCCTCCCTTTACGACGACAGCCCCCACACTCTTGGAGATAAATCGGGTCATTCTAGTCGGCGGGTGCATACCGCGCCACTTCGCCAGATTCGTTTCTCCTCCATTCATGTTGGCCTGGAGCTGAATGGATAGCGGGGTACGGGCATAGGAGAGGCTTCTACGTCTCCATGTAGATAAGTGCGCCCAGGACTGCCCGCATCTATCAAACAGCATGACAAGGCTACTCCAGCGAATGCATGGATAACATACGCCCTTCAGAACGACAAAACATTTCCTGGTTTCTCCAATACTGAACTATCCAGAGATTTGCTGAAGCAAATCCTTATCAGCGGCTATTCTTGAGGTCAATCTAAAATGTACTAAGTTCATTCCTCTTCCGCGACCAATCAACGCTTCTTATATAGGACCCATTCGTAGTGACAACCGAACAAAATGTGAGCAAACAATTCATTAAAAGGAGAAGAGCGATAACATTTTGCAAACCAATAATGCCTGGATCCTGACAGGCCTCTAATACAAAGGCTCCCGTACCCTCCCTCATCCCATCAACACGGGAGCTGACATCGCATGAGGCTTATTTCGTAGGAAAAGCAACGAAGACAAAGAAAGACGAAAGCGAATTCTTTTCGTCAGCCCTTACTCTTCCACAATAGTGAAAAAATGCCACAAGGCGAAGCGTGAGTCGAGATGAGCGTGAGTTGTCATCTATAGGGGCGGGTAATTGTCCGCTAAGGCTGCACACTATTCGCCAGATGCGTCACGCGACCGACTGAATGTCCTCGTTGCCCGAGCTCATACCTTAGGCACGGAAGTCGGTTCAATTACCCCCGCGCCGTCGTCGAGAAGCTTTGCCTAGGCGGAAGCCGACGACGACGTTGCCTTTCGAGCGGCTGATCGTTGAGACGCCAAATTCTATTATGGACGGCCGTCAGCCTTTCCTCTGCCAAGCGAGAAGAGAGAGTTTGTGGATGGACAGCGATTACGCAGCGTTCGAGCTATATTAGGGACCATTCTGCAGGCACAAGGCGCCTTGTGGCCACCTAACAAGAGTCCCGTCGACTCACTTAGTTAGCAGCGGCATTCTCTAGCGCGACTCGTCAGTCGGCAACCGAATGACGCTGCTCGAATTAAAACGAGCACCTCACCCGCGTACTCCCCCTCGGGCTCGACAAAACATGCGAAACATGTACACACACACGCGCGTGCAGTGTGGCAAGTTCCCAGAATAGGCCCGAACTAGTCAGTCGAGGGTGGGACTGCTGTGCATAGCCAGCCGCCTACTCGAGTAATCAAGTAGCCGAGCCATTCAACGTCTCTTCGAGCACATACACGGCAACAGACTGACTCAGCTTATCGCTTCGTCGTCGTCTCACACTATTATCCACCTCGCAACGAAACGAGCTGTACACTCGACCGTCCATTTCCCTTGTGGTAAACCGTTGCCTTGCAGGGACATAGAGTCCCCTTCTCTATCTCGTGCAGATGGATAATCCTCGGGACTACGACCGTCGAACAACAACAGCCCTCCTCCCTTCACAGAAGCAGGAAGTGAGTAGGTGATGGAACGGCCGATAATTACCACATAGCGATACTCACACACACTGACGTACTCCGTTTATCTTTTAGCCGGTCACAACAATGATGTCAATATACACGAACAATTCGAGATTCAAGGGGTCTAGTCAAGGTGAGAATCGGAAGTCGCTTTCGTCGCTGGACACGACCTCTCCCTCTTCACTCTCGACCGCCTCTCCATTCTTCTCCTTCTTCTTCTCCTCCTCCTCCTCAGCCACTCTTCTCCTCTCCCTCGCTCGTTCCATCTCGTCCTCGCTCATCGGCACCAGTTGCAGCCCGTTTTCGTCGTCTTCTTCACCCTCCTCCTGTTGACAACTAGAGGCTATCACACAAGGATTTTAGTTCAGTTCAAATAACGAAATATATTACAGGTTCCACGGGATTTGTCCACAAAAACGGAACGATTTAATACTTTTGATTGAAATAACAAACTATTTCCGCTGATTACGCAGTCCAATTGACTCCTGACGTGTTACTATGGCAGAACTTAATAGAATTGCAAGAAATTTGGAGCCGGAGAAGTAGATCAGCGCGTATTTGCATAGACAGTTCGCAATCGTTTCCGTACTTTTTGTCAACTTTAGTGGAACTTGTAATAACGAAAATAATGCATACCTCGCTACTCTGCGTGGACTCCTCCCTGTCTCCACTACCCTCTCGATCCTCCTCTTCTGCCCCAGACTCCTCACTGGTATACGGGTCGCCTGAAAACACGTATTCTCCCCGATCGTTCTCCTGCCGATACATGTATACCGGAACAATCGTATGTACGCAGCGCGGCTCTGTCATCTCTCAAGCATTCAGCAAAACCGTTCCGAATGCATGAAGAGAGCTCTCAGCCCCTGGGGGGGGGGGGCTACTCGCTACACAACTTTTCTACAGCATCCCATCTGGAGTCTTTACAGAATGCGCTCCAACCAAAGAACACACGATTCGGCCCGTGCAGATGTTCTATCCTTCTGCCCACGGGATAAGGCCAAAAGAACGCCTGGGAAAGGAAAAGGGCGCTATCTCATTTCATAAAATCTGCACCCCCTAGAGCTAATACGCCGTGGAAAGGGAGGGGGATTGGGGGATGGAGGAAACTCTGTGCCGCGCGTACGGAAAAGGACCCCATTCGTCTTCCCCCTCTAGAACGAAGACCAATGGAAAAGAAGAGAAACGAGAGTAGTGTCTCTTTCCATTCTTGTTCCCAAGCGCATAGAAAAGAAAGGAACGGGATGACGATGGGCTACTCGCTTATCCCCGAGGGCATCTACTATTCCCGGGATTCCCTTGGTGATAGACGGTAGTCTTCGGGGGGCAAGACCACGCGACCAAGACTTGGTCTCTCGGGGACTTTGCTACCCTAGTCTAGTCTTATCCGCATATCTCACCATAGCCCCAACACAGTCAGACCTCCGCTAAAAGGGGGCTTTTCCAAGAGGAGACTTTCTTGGCTTGGTAGCCATTCTCCCAGATCGTGCTATGCACAATGAGGCGAGTCAGTGAGTCTGGGAGGGAACACTCCTGGCTCCTTCTTACCTCCGTTCACCCCCTTCTTCTTCTTCTTGCTTTCCGTTTTCAGCCCATTTACATGCATCCCCCCTCTCTCTCTTCTCTCTGCCTCGTTGTGTATATGTGTAAGTGAATGCATTGTCATATTCTCCACTCTCAAAAGCACGAAAATGACCTCACGGAACCATTAGTGGAATATCTCGTTGTTGACAGGCTATGCCAACAAAGGAACACGAAATCGATGAATCGGGGACATATTATGTTCTGGGATCTGTATACAGCACTCATAGAATACTGAAGAGAAGCTCTAAATAGCAGATTGAAACTTTCGTCAATCATAAACAGTATCTGCCACGAAGAACAGACAAACCGGGAGAAATATAAAACTAAATTTTGGTATAATTAACTGCACGCATAACAACGAATTACACGTTCTTTCGTCTCTCCATTATCCACTAGTACTCACGTCTCACATCCAATTCATGCAATTAGGGCCTGGACTGCTTTGAAACCTGCCAGAAGCAGGCATACGGGTAAATTGCTTTTGAAAGACGAGAAGACCCGTTCTTAGCAAAACACGGGATTCCAGACGATCGGCCAAAGATGGAAGGTAAGTAGAGCATTCCATTCGGGTCTCTTTTACGGTTGTGTTTCACAATCCATCGATAATGAGTATATAGCTAGTTATCCTTTGGTGGCCGAAGCACAACCTTCAAAAAGACCCGAATGGGATGCTCTAATATTATTGAATAACATGCTCTAATATTATTGAATAACACTCAACGTCCGTGCACGTTTCCACGACTATGCACTAAGCACCGTAAGTAGGCATTGTAATTACGATCGGAACAGAATATTCTAGGCTTCGTTTTTGCCCGTTTTCTCTTCTTTTTCTTGTTTTTCCGACTATTCCTTGCTTTCGTTGAGTAGTTCTATATTGCAACAATTTTCCTAATGTACATTCAATCTCAGACATCTTCGAATTGAACGGTAAACGCAGTTTAGAATATTCCGTTCCGGTCGTAACCTGCGGTGCCGAAGTGTGCACGGTTAGCGCGTAGTCGTCAAAACGTACGGACGTAGAGTTTTATTCAATAATAGTAAGCGCTCTTATACAACTATGATGTTCATGGATCACCCGTTCGTAGGGACATTGCCATTTTAACAGGGAGAGTTGCATTGCATTAAACTATGTTTCAAGCACGTTTCCAAAGGGTCGATTAGATAAGTGCCCAAAGATACCGTACCCTTGAGCAGTGCCTCAATCCTCGCTCCACTCATACACTCCAACTGCACGCGTATAGCATCGTAGATCTCCTGATTCGACTTGTCCTGAAAAGAATACGCTGTTTATCTGTTCCATCTCCCTCTAATACCGCGCCATCAACACCTTTGTTGTCCCAATTCTCCTGCAGGGATATTTACCGTATACCTCGGTCTATTCCTGTATGCATCGCATTGAGGTCTGTACCCTAGCGCGTACTTTTACTGGTTAGAAGCTAATCTGGTTGAAGCACTCACAGGCAGAAAATGCCCCCCACTCTACGCCGTAAATCGCCCGATATGCCTAAGGTCACGACCGCTTACAAGAGGAAAAATGAAGCAAATCAAGCCATTCATCACCTTTACCGAGCTTGTTTATGGGAGCAGCTGGTCGTTGGCCATCGTTGGTCTACTACACCGCCAAATGACCCAGAGCCCGGGAATTACTCAAAGATACCTTGAGACAAGGCGGGAACATGGCGTTGAGTTCGCCCTCAGGCAGAGCCGCAATCAACTCCGTAGCGAGCACTCCTCGATCGGCGATGGTGAAGTCGTTCATACTGTAGAGATACCGTAACCCGACAATCTCCTCAGGAACCCCATTCACAGACCAGTAATCGCCTCGGCCTTCGACCGCTTTTCAATAGAGTCATTCAGGAAGCTGTTCAAGAATCGACGTTTATTTTCAGATATTCCCCGTTCTCAATAACAACTCGCAAAGTTTAGCTATGGCACGAGACAAATAATAGCATCTAAGACCGGTACTCTACAGTCCACCGCACATGAGTCATTAGCGTTACTTCGCAACCGAAACAACAATAAATAATATAGTACAAGGATACGACAATGTACAGAGAATTCACAAAGGGAAAAGGGGCCGTTAGACGACAAATCAAACAAACAACAAAAACATTAACAATAACAAAAAGCAATCGACAATGAATCAACGAAACAACGAGATTGTCAACAGGAAACAAAAGTCGGCAGCCTCATTATCCTTATCCAATCTCGATCCGATTCTCGGAACTCTCCGAGACTACCTCTCAACAAGGACATATTAGTCTACACGGGGGGCTATTCCTAGAAGCTGTGGGTACAGTCAACAAAGCAGAGGATAGAATAACTAGCTAGACAGGTACTAAATCGCATTCACACCTACAGGGAGTCCCTTCACTGCTCACGTTCCTTTTCCTCTTCTTCACCTTCCCTCTCCAATTCGTCCAAACCAGCAAAGAGATCTGCACGTACCTCAAGAACAGATGTTAAAGGAGCTCCATTCGGAACCGTAATCTATTCAAATTCCTGACGGCAACCTGACGGATTCGATTAGTTTCTCTTCTATGCCCTTCCCTCTCTCACTATGCAAATTAGCCTCAATTATTATGATTACGGTACCGAATGGTCCTCCTTTAAATTACAATGGTTGGACTCGTGGCTTTATAATATACAACAGGCTTAGTAAGCCCTGCCCACGAATACGTACAAACATTCCATGAAACTCACGTATGACACATCTATTTTCATTCTAACTAGAACACTACATCCCACTGTCACACAGACTCCCAACGCTATAGCCGTGAAACAGGATATTTGCCGCTTTTCCTCCCACTTCGCGGAGCCCTCGCCAAACAGGTTAAATGCCGGATGCTTGGCCATAGTCAGCGTAATTCGATCTTTAGCCAAATTAGAGCCCCTACCTACTTCAACTGCGTCACTCAACAGTGACAATGGAACCGCCGCGTAAACACTCGAGGGCCTCAGGGCATAATACTCAGGCGAGACTCCAAAATACGAAAGGGATAGATCAGTCACCATTCTAGTGGAAAGTGATACCCGCTACGTTTCACATGGATGTATGCTCTGTAGTCTCTTATAAGCCCAAATTTCCATTCTACCTTGAACAGGGCTCCTTTCGTTGCTCTTGTCACGGGAAGACTCGCGATTCGCTTGAGGGCATGACCGGCTCTGAAGGGGATAACATCTTAAGATAACACCAGGGCTATCTGGCCTGTGCATCCATCTTAATTAGTTCAACCTAGCCATGTAAAAGCGAATATTATCTCTTCTTATGCTATCTATTCTCCCTGTTTTTCTTATCTGACGAGAATAAGGCACGAATGAATTACAAGATAAGATTTTAGCAAATCAGTTTTTTTAAGTCCGCATCAATTAATACCGTTACGAATCGTCATCCTCACACGACCTCAAGGCATAATCAACTCCTCCATCCCTATCATTCATTTGCCTACCCGCTAAGTGAATTTCCTTTCCCTCTAGTCGATAAGCCTTCCCCATTCAATCTACCTCTTCTTATACTATTTATCGTGCAAAGTATTCGAGGTACACCTCGCTGCATACATTTACGAAGAGAACAACAGTAATTCATTCAAGCTTCCGAGAATGACGAACGCCACAACTTGCCACTACAGCGATTCAAGGAGATAGGCAGTCCCAGAGAATCCCATGCCTACGAACCAGAAGAGCCATAGCCTCAGGCGATCGGACCCCACTTCATAGCCCTCCCCTCGACCACTACACCCTATAACTTCGCCCCCGCCATAAAGCCCCTCCAACTGCCCTATCCCCTATTCACGGTAGTCCATCTCGTTCGTATTCCCTCCCTGCTATCTTTCCCCTTTTCCATCTCCTCATATCTCTCTCTAGTATCCCCCCCCTCATATTCCCTGCAACCCGTCCACATAGCAGCGTACCAATCGTAAAACTCTTCACCCCGGTCTTCGAATACGAATCTAATCACGTTCCCCCCACAGGGAAGGCATTAACCACAATTCGCATATCGCCTATTTTCGCGTGAGACCCGCAAGTGCACGCAATTGCAAAACAAGGAGCAGGAATTCATCACCTGCACATTAATACGTATTTCCACTCGGATGGAATTCTTTCACATTCACGTGCTGTTTGCCCGTCAACACCTGTACAAGACCAGGGGATAAATGCTTATAGTTGAAATTATTTTGGCGGCAGGGGTCATTCTTAGCGACGGTAGGGCAGCCATATAAGTTGAGAGTTTAGCACAGTTTGACGGCAATTTTGTACTGCTGTATGGGTAATTTTATAGCAAAAGGCTGTTTGCGGGCGGTAGGGGTCCGACACCCAAAAATATAATCAATTACTGTATTTTCCCCTGTACAAGACCTAATCGCTTCTAAATCGACTGACTATAAAGGTCAAAGAAAAGCGTGAAGCAGGAAATTCGCTTCCGGTACTTATCCACACAGAGTCAAAGGAGACCACAGAGACCACAGTGGCTTACAGTATCGGGTCTATTCGTACAATAACTACTCACGCCTAGGATTGTACAAAGCCGTTCCTTTTTTTTCTTTTTTTTAAGCTTTCCAAAGAACAACAAAATTGGTTATAGTGGAATAAAAAGATACGTCAGTAAATCATTGCGAATATCGGACAAGAGAGTGTGCAAAAGTGAGAGAATTAGACTCATTTTGGAACGGAAGCAACGGACGGTTCGGTTTATTCCACTATAATGTAATGCTTCATTAAAGGATCCCTCCAACCATCTCATTCATTTCAAGAGATAACCAATTAAGAGCGGTTGATTGATTGTGAGAGTCAAGAGAGGAATGAATAGACGCAGATAGCGAGAGAAATCTTTGCACAGCCTTTACACAGCAATGGGGAAGTTTCAGATAAAAAGGAGAGAGTATGAGACTCAGGACACTGAGATCTATCCGATGATGTCAAAAATGCATATGGTAGATATTGCCTGGAGGGGCCCTTTAATGTAAACCACGGTTGGAATGCAAAATGTATGCGAATGTTTTGAACATTTTTGAATTCCTAAGCTCTCAGAGATGCTCATATCACTACAGCATGCCTTATTCACTAGGAGGGAGTACATTCAATCAGACAGGTCAATCTCTTAATAAGAACAGCCTTTCACTTATCCTTGAGCACTCTCTCGAGACAGTATCAAAGTAAGACCGTCACACCACCCCTTAAGCCTTCCTCGTCCCCATCCCCCAGATCATCCTTTCCTCCTTTCCCCAATACGTCGTCCTAAACCGCCTTCTAATGCGGGGGACACCCATCAATTCCTAGAAGGCACTATTACGCTCAATCAGACAGTGGACGTGCTTTGCGCTGGCTAAAAATTTACCATTCCGGGGGTCAGCCCAAGACCCGGCCATTGGATGTTTCACAGGTGCCATAAAAGACCGATGATGGCTACTGTAACAATTCTCCCAAAATGTCGTTGCACTTACAGTAATAAACCCACCACAACCCGAGCACCGTACACACCCCTTATGTCGCCTGCCCATCCCATCCACCGCACCCCTTCCCTCGTACCGTAATAGCAGTATCTTCCTCCTTTCCTCCTTGGTCATTCTACTATTCTCCTTGGATTCCTGATGCAGTCTCTCAGCCAATTCCCTCGCTCGATCCAGCATCGAAGCGGGAAGCGCCGAGAGTTCGGCCACTTCGAAACCGTAGAGAGGACCTTAATTAAGGACATTCAGTTTACCTTTTAAGGACTTACTTAGGCACCTTTTTAGCTTCCATAATTCCTTTTCCCTGCATCTCGCACTACCCAATTCACAAAAAGGAGTAATCTTGAAATGATGTAAACACTGTTCTTAGATATATACCCCCTCAAAGTTATCATAATCTCATTTATTCACGGCACTCTCCACCATTCTCAATTAGCCGACTTCCAATGTCGAACTTTATGCCCTGATCATTTCCTTGTTAGGCGCAAATAGGGGAGAGAAAAAAACCTTCACCAGTATCCGTCTGTCTAGACCGTTTGGAATGTAACATCCAAGGCGTAGGAGAGAGCCGTGGGGACAATAGCCTGCGTTCGCAATCTTCGAGAAATACGCGGACAATTAAAATCCGCCAACGGTACCTTCCCTTCATAAACACCACATAGATACTGTATACACATCCAGACCTGCGATTTTGAGTCTCTCATTGTAAGGCTTTGCTTCGCAGTAAGCTTCCACTTTCCAGGAAAAAGCTCAAATTATTTGGCCTAAATTGGCCTAGTGCAGTCTGCGTTGGAAGAGCATTTCTCTCGTCTACAAAATGCTATTGGAATGCAGCACATAAAGGTAATACAGGGAAACTAAATAAGTGAGTGTGTATGTATCTGTCTGTCTGTGTGTGTGTGTGTGTGTGTGTGTGTGTGTGTGTGTGTGTGTGTGTGTGTGTGTGTGTGTGTGTGTGTGTGTGTGTGTGTGTGTGTGTGTGTGTGTGTGTGTGTGTGTGTGTGTGTGTGTGTGTGTGTGTGTGTGTGTGTGT
>LS819595.1:272741-298089 GCA_900490955.1 Micoletzkya japonica
TGTGTGTGTGTGTGTGTGTGTGTGTGTGTGTGTGTGTGTGTGTGTGTGTGTGTGTGTGTGTGTGTGTGTGTGTGTGTGTGTGTGTGTGTGTGTGTGTGTGTGTGTGTGTGTGTGTGTGTGTGTGTGTGTGTGTACAGAATATCCTATCGCGAACTGAACACTCCCTCGCTCCCTTCACAATATCTCCTGTTCTGTCACAAAAGACGAAATTAGGGCCGTACGGGGTGTCTCTATTCAGGTAGTACTACCGTACTCGGCAAAGGAACAAGCAACGAGAACGAGAGTCAATAATACGGGCACAAAACACAATTTTCCCCCTTCCAACCCGGGATTTCTTTAGGGTCCTACTGCCACATTTACCATGTGAATACCTGGCACAATCCAGCTAGAGTAAGGTGATAAATTAAAATATAATTTCAAAGATAAATTAATGATGCTCACCGGTGTAGGGCCCGCGATAGAGCAAATGAGACGGGTCCAGTACCTCTCCCTGATCGGTGATGCGAACTTGTGGAGCGAAATGGTAGCTGCAAGATGTAATTTAGGTTGATTTAGGACATTCGAGAATAGGTTTTTGATATGGAACTGCTCTAGAACTATGCACCGCATCATAGTCAGTCTTACCCGGAAATCCAGGTGCTGCGTAAATCAGAATTTCTTTGCATCATTCCTTCGAAAGACTTGATAACAGCCTCCAAAAGGGGAATAAACAAAAGTGACGAATGCAACTAGTGCAAGTGATTCGCGTCCTTTTCAGTGGTTATCTTCACACTCCATATAATAACAAGCCAAAGGCCTCCAGTATCAATTCAAATGAAATGCTCTATTATGCACACCTAATCAACCAAGCAGAACTTACCTATAGTTGTCCTAAGCTCTCATGGATAAGCTCTAGTAAAATAACTCATTGAGATCGGAGCATAACAATTCACACTACCCGTAAAAGAGTCTGCAAGTACCCTTCAGAACCGAAGTTTGGCAAGCAACCATTTGCGAGGAAACATGTACTATTTTTTACACCCAGCTTAATTAAGTTAGTTGAGCAACATGATTTTTTGAGTGAAATTCTTTTAAAGACCTTAAAGGGTTTCTCGTCAATTTGAAACCTTAGAAGAATGTTCATGCAATTTCGAAACTTTTTATTAGTGGCTGCTTCCTTCCTTTAAAAAAGAGAATATCTGAGTAGGAGAAATAGAAAAAAAATTACTTCTCGATCTCCGAGAAACGTGCATCCATAACGGCCAAATCGAGGAAGTGCGAGGTGAAGACGACGAAACACTGGAGAAGAGAAGTATCATAATGGCAGATTAGAAAGGACGTCCCACTGCGGGTCTAGGACGAATACACAATTAGATTGAACCGTTGATGGGCATAGACCCTTGAATGTTCTACAGTTCGTACCTTCTTCTTGATGAGTGCCTCAATGATCGCGTAACACATAGCGATGCCCTCCTCTACCGATGTACCTCAACCAAGGATATATTATGGAATAAATAAATACCTCTATTACTTTGATTCCTAATCTCTAATCGTCTCACTGATATTACAAATGCTATTCCGAGGTCTCCCTATACTATGAAGTAATACCGAACAAGGATAACGTTCTCAAGTCACTCGCTCACTTCTGGCCAGTTCGTCGATAAGCACAAGCGATTTCTCGTCGGCGACCGAGAGGATCTGAATATTGTCTCTTTGTTGTTTTAATTATCTCAATAAATACATTTTTTTCTTCACATTCATACAATATGATTTTTTACAAAATAGAAAAGAAAAAAGTGAAAAGATGAGAGGAAAACCTGTGCAATCTGGGTCATCTCCATGCCGAAAGACGACAGATTCTCCGCCACGACATCGTTCTGACCCGCCTGAACAAGGAGTTCTTCGATTGGAAACCACATTTTGAGGAAAAGTCACGAATATCTAAAAGTGGCTTACCATAGATGAAATACGCGAGAAGATGGGCACGGATATGGCATCAGCCGTGACAAAACAGCCAGCCTGTGCGAGTACGGAAAGGGCTCCGATCTGTCGAGTGTACGTCGACTTCCCAGCCTACAGTAAGACAGTTGGATACAGTAAGAGAGTAAGCTACGGTAAGACTTTAAGATATAGCAGACGAATAATTGAGCGAATAATTGTTTCTGCTTTGGAAGTCTACCCTAGCATAGCCTACGAAATGACAAATCTACCGTAACCCTTACCATATTCGGCCCGGTTATCAGAGCGAATGGTGTACTCAGCGTCATGTACTGAAATCAGCTCATATTTTCATTCTAAACAGCTTTAAGTGCCCGGGCAATACTTTATCATACTGTAAGAGGAATGCCACTTACAGCATCGTTGGGCACGGCCGGGTCAATCAGAGGATGTCGACCGCCCTTCACCACTATCGAATCACCGAACAGCGGGCGGACTGCAATGCTCTGCTTCATTCTGTATTTCTCGGTACTCAATTGTTCTATTCATCGTAAATACGCATGTTAAGCAAATTAAAAAAATCAAATTTAAAAATGCAATTTTAGATTAATTCATCTATGCGACTAACCTGTATCCCGTTCACTCGCATACAGTACGAAAGCACAGAGGAGATCGAGAAGGGCGATCGTATCAACCAGAGTATACAGGGCACCGACCAGGGGGCGCACCTAAAAGTCCTTTTTATCTTTACTTTTTTTAAAATTATTTTTAATGTAATTATTTCTCACTATCAGATCGTAATAATCTGGCTGCAAAAAGTATGCGAAAACAGTAAAAACGTATTCTATAAATAAATAAATAATGCGTATAATATATACATTTCTATAAATAAATAATAATATATACAGGAAGCTGAAATCTGCAGAAATTGGATACTTGTTCAGCTGCTGCCGTTATGATATCATCCGAAGCAAGCAGAACCTCGGCTACCGATTGCTCGATACGATCTGAAATATTATTTTTTTGTCAATACTGAGCACAAGTGATGAAATGGCACGCCCATTCCACACTCATCACACCCTGCGACAGTACTTATGAGTTAATCACGTCAGACTATCATATACTTATCGTTTGCATTGTCTACAGGCAACTTTCTGAACCATGCAACCGAAGGATGTTTTCAGTGCATTTACAATTTCCTTATAATGAAAGTACCTACCTACGTAAAGCGAATCAAACCAGACTTACCATTGTACCGCATGAGGTATCGACTCGAGAATGTAAGGGATGCCTGCAAACGGAATATTAGAAGAAAACGGCAGTACAAGATTACAGTAGGTCTAAAATTTGAATAAGCTTCACACCTTATTCCGAACGATGTTGATAAAGTTGACCGGAACCCGCACTTTGTTCGCCTCGGGCGTTACCCATACGTAGTGGAAGAGCCGGGCCGCCGAATAGGCCAACCGGACTTTCTCTTGGGGAAGGTACTCCTGAATGGAAGGTACCGTCATCTACCCTCCAAGAAATGAGTATAAAGCATGTATACAGTAATCTCATAGCGAAAAGTCTCAACCTCGAGTTCCTTCGTGTCTGCCTGGAGATCCAACAAAAGTTCTTCGTAAGCCTTACGTGCAACGTCAAGAGAAGCACTCAGACCCTCCTGCACATCGAAACGTCAACTTTCTTACATGCTAATCATTATTACTGTAGCCTAAGTTTCAGCAGTGAGAAATGTTCGGAATATTCAGGCTACGATCTTATATTACAAAAATTACATTTGATCTCTCCCCTACCGTACCCTATCAACATATCCTGATCATTCCTCTAAGCTACCGTACCCTCACAACGTAGCATCGTTGATTGCGGGCGACCATCGAGTTCTTCTTCTGCGTTCGCAGCACGTCCGTGTCGAGTATCTCGTTGAGAGCACGGGCCATCGTAGCAAGGCGGCCGTCGGATAGGGTCTGCATTCATACTTCGATTAATTTATTTACATAATCTAATTCAAGGTTATTTAATATTCTAATAAAAAATTCAACAAAGTACAAATTGCAACCAAAAAATAGAAAAGCTCGTACCGCAGCCTTGGCGGCAATGACGGGCGACTTGACATTCGTGAGCAGTTGACGAAGGGGGTCGACCAGTTGGAGAGTTTGCTGCAGGTGCATCAACTGAAGTATAATACCTCTTCTGACTTACTCGATATATCGGTAGGTATACTCATTCTTGACTAGATGTACATGCCACTAACCCAGTCATCAGATAAACCAGTCTTATAGTGGAATAAACGATTTACTCTGGCCTATTTATTGTGCTATATGACATAGGCATCATATAGCCTATATGTAACCCTCGCACCTGTGTAATTCGCCTCTCGGCCGATGCGACAGTCTTCTCTCTCGGTTGTTGTACGATCACGCACAGCAATTGGTCGACTGAATGGGCCCGGGACAGGAGGGAACGAATCTTCTCTGTTAGCTGCAAGCATAGAAGATCCGTCAAATAATTTTATTCGGCAACCACATCAATATAGCATATCATTCAGTCTTTTTAATGGTAATGACTCACAATCATTCGAAATTACGTCTATGGCTGGTCATCCTGTGCGGGGTGCATACATGGGCTACTGTTGTTCGAACATTTTTTCATGTTGCATTACATAATTAGTAAAAAAAAGAAGCCATCCTAACAAGTGTTTTACACTATGATTGTCTAATGCAGGCACCCATCCTAACGTCCGAGAAGACTCTAACTCTTCCCCCCCCCCCACCCACCAACGGGTTGTCCAGCAGTTCCTCAACGGCATCCAACCTCTCCTCCACCTCCCTTTGCTCAGCCAAAGGCTGCATCAAAGACTGACGCAGAAGACGTGCGCCAGACGACGTCAACGTCGTGTTGATCAACGAGAACAGGGACGACCCGGGCTGTAAAGGTCAAAGATAAAAGATCAAACTACACTCTAGGGGACAAACTGCAGCACCTTTCCCTTGGTCGTTCCGCGCTCAACTATCCGAAGACTGCGCCAGGTTTCCGAATCTGAAACACAACATACCGTAACCCGAATCCACAACTACCTCTCATACTATTTCTTGCATACTCTCGCACGCCTGTGGCCCACAGGCTATGGATGAGAATGGTGTGCCTACCGTACCCATCGTGCAGAACTGGTCGTCCGATCGGAGCGCAACCTTAATCGAATTGCTGGCGATGAAGACTCCCTCGATGTGCTCCACGTACTTCACCAGAGCTGAGAAGGCTGCGAAACACAGGGATCTGAAGGAGACGACAATGCTTAGATTGAACAGAGAACATTGATTAAATATGGCATATCATACAACAAGATACAGTAATCTGGGACTCACGTTTTGTTGGAATTGTCCAGCTTCGTGAGCTGCGTCATGCGAAGCTTCTCGTACAGTTCGTAGCCCTTGTTCGAGTCGAAATACCTTCAAAAGCACAGGATGAGATAAGCATAGGCATAGAGGAACTTCATCCAGCTCGTACCTAATTATGTACTTCGTATTGTTAATTCTATTTTTCTTACTGAGATTATTCTACAATTTCCTTTCTTTTGGCTAACCTCCCGTTTCTATTTAAATGCGTAAATAAATCTGCATCCATCGAACGAGTCTCATAAGCCAACCTTCTCTGGACAGCGGAAACCTGTGCATCCCCGCAGACTGCCTTGATTGCCTCGTGCAGCACCACATTCGCACTGCGTTCGTTGAGCGAATCACAGATGATCACCTCTTCCGGCAGAATTATCTGAAAGTGATAGTAGCTTATCAGTACCTAATGTTACAGAGCTACAGTAACCCTTTCTACATTAGAAGGATTGGGGTATACCTACCGAAACAAATCGACATACCTCGAGATGCGACTTGAGTGCATTGTAGGCCGCAGAATCGGGAAAAGAGTAGAGATGGAATTCCATGGTCGAAATGTCTACAGAAGCCAGTCCCAACAGACCTCTACTCTGCCCTCGGCCTTCCACTACGGCTGAAACGATCCTTATTTATTAATGAAACGCTTTCATCTCATCGAAGAGAAAGACGTGATCACTTGGTTGAGAAAGAGTAACGGGAAACGTACAAACAATAGTCGGAGAGACGATGGCGTGCAGAGTAGAGTTGGACTGATTGGATCGAGAGGTATTCCCTCTGCGAGACGCTGACCTACTCCCACTGAGAGTACGGGTCAGACCAGGGAATCGTCCCCGAGAGGAGAACGACATGTTTGTTCTGAAATTAACTACACATTAAAAGATGTTTTAAAACATGTTTTCTAAACCCTATCGAGATCATTTCATGAAGAGTTTTGACAGGCTTCGCATGAAACGCCAGCTACTCACACAACATCACACTTTTAGACATGAAAATTGTTTGAAAACGTCATAACGTTCTCACAAACGCAAATTAAAAAAAATCGAAAAATAAAATTTAAAATTCAGTCTACGATTGGAAAGGAGTGTGGATTACTGTAGTGATGCGACGTATGTCAAAGTGTTCAATCAGCGTGCACACGACGCACCATTCTGGTCGGAACAAAGCGCAAATTCCAAAATCGAGCAGCCGGCACTCGTTCTTTGTACCGCCCAATCTCTCGCCTATCCAATTCCCTTTCCTTTCAGACGGGTCCCGCCCTGCTATGCAGTATCTCGAGGACATTTTTGAATGTACGTCGGCTTTTGACTTATTTAACAAGCTAATTTAATCATTTCTCTCTAGAGAATGAAAGTTTCGTCGAAGAAATGTAATTGGAAGCTGGTTTTGCAGTAATCGAAGATGTCCCAGCGGAGCTGCAACGGCGAGGGGCACTAGTTCGGGAATGGGACAAACAGGGATCAGGTCAGGACAATGCCCTGAGGGCATACATGGGCGCGGTGTTGCACAACCTTCTACATAGTTTCATATTCAAATCAAGAGTGTGGGGGTAAGAAAGCACAAGTTGGAGAGATGCAGAGATTGGGGGGGGGGTTATAATTCTGACTGTAGTTGATCCAAGCAAACGTTACAATGCCTGCTCTAGAGAATCATAATGCGAAACGATTCTTAGAATTGCTGCGGTCGATTTGATTGTGTAGGGTGTAAGGGAAACTGTAAAAAATCAAATTTTATCTTTCAAAAATGCTAGCCCAAACCTAAAACTGGGAACGAACTGGACAAATGTTCTATTAGATAGAGGGGATGCCTTTAGATGGATAAAGGGGATAGAGGGGGCTGTCAGAAGTTCTGTTGATAAAAATATCTTTATTTCCAACGAACAATGAAAATCTTTTATTTTCAGAGTTACAGAACGAGATCAGACGATTGGAGAAGGGATGCGAGGACACAACCAAGTCAGACGTAGACCGGGCACGGATATTCGCCCAGATTGACGAGGTTATTCATCAGGATTTGGTTAAGCTGTAAATCCCTTAGATGATCCACTTGACTTCTTAGATGGTGTACTACCTGGTAGATTGATAATTAGGATCAGAAAAGAGGAACTCTGAAGTAGTGTATACGTAGTTGATGAGAGCTTGATGACCTTTCCAAATTGGCAATTCACATCTTTCAAATTAAGCGTAGGCTAACGTGTAACAGTGACGAAATGGTTCTGATAACTTCAATATGGCGATTTTCCGCGTGTGGGTGGGAGTAAATTACTAATTACAGAAGATGGAGAGGAATCGAGAGCTTTCTCGGAAGAAAGTCGAAATGACGACCAAGTGCCATCGGCTTATTCAGGTGTCGTATTTATGCATGGATTACTGTAGCGTGTCTAATTATACTACATAGCTCATACATGGGCACGCACCCGACCGTAGCGTGGTAGGCCACTCTTTTTGTCGGAAACTTCATTTGGTAGGCATCACATTACACAAGAAACCTTATTGGTAGGCTATGAAAAGCCAAAATGTACACTGTGTTAGGCCCCAAACTGAAATAATTGTCGGTAACCATGCCCATGTTTGACATAGTTTTCGGTACGTACGTCGAGAAACTAGGAAACCTTATTCATACTAGAGTCGACGACTAAATATTTATATGCTAATTTTATAGCCTATCTACCGTATTCCGCTATATTTGAAAATGATTGATGTGCAGGCGATCTCGGAGAAGGTGAACGAGTGGACGTACCACTGCAAGATGGAACTGGAAGTAGACGCTCCCGGGTGCACGGCTCCCATCGAACAAGGTATTTCGTCAGATTGAGACACCGTTACAATCTGGCATTGAATAGAATGCTTGTAGTGGGGGTAGCAGTAGTGGAGTCTCCTTTGCTAGAGTAGATTAAACGTCTTCTTCTATGTACAGTTCATTTCATCTTTATTGGTATGCGACTAAAATGGAGCGCCGTAAACGCATTCAAACTTTCCGCGCGATTTTACCCGTTTCCTCGCAGCTTTCCGCGCATGATGTAATTACGGTTATCGGTGCATTTCGAAATTGGGAAAGTCAGTGGCTGTGATATTGATGCACCGACGAAGCAGAGATAAGCACAAGTTGTTATCAGTGTGTTATCTTTGAGCGATCGTCTATCTTTGCCAGATCACATGATGCTTTTCCCCGCACAATACAGCTGTTTCCCCTCACAAGATATAGTCATTAGTGAATATTTCATTACCCCCTCCCCCCAGCCTCTCCCCTCTACTATAGCTATACGAGGGACGAGGGGGCGTATGTGCTGTGCTTATTTATGGCCCCCTTTTATACGTTCCCCCGACCACTCCGATTTTACGGCTAGTACGATGGTAGTAGAGAAAAGTATTGAAGAGGCGAAGAGTAAGTATTATAAATGAGAGGAGATGTAATCGTGACATTTCAGCCTTCTGCAGTGAAATGTCAATGGCGGCTACTGGAATGAACTTTGCCGCCCCGAGGGTTATCAAGGAGCAATCGAGGTATCTGTGAAAAGCAACTGCTTAGAGGATTACAAAGTATGCGAAAATTGCAACTCGGTTATGTTTCACAATGCTGTGTTATAGCTCAATGGCTTGTACTTAGACGTTGCTTACTTTGTTGGCTCCATTTACTTTCCTCTCTGCTCCAGGGAGCTTACCGTAAGCCGCGAGCCGACTCCCGCCACGATTGACCGGGCATACCGGAGGGGTACTGTAGTGGCGGATAAGAGAGTGAGAGACCGACGGGATATGAGGTGCCTACTTCTTCTTTGCTTTGGATTGATAGCAATTAAACGTTGTTTAGCAGAATTTTCTTTTTTTTAAATTATATAGTTAATGAAAGCGTCTTCCTTGGTGAATGCTCTAGAAGAGCCATCCTTTGCAGTGCCTCTTCTAGCCGGTCGGGCAGCGTTCAGCCTGAACCCTCGGGTAGGAAGCGGAAGAAGGTCCGAACTTTGCTCGTTGATCTTTATACTTTGATCTTTGATCTCCTGTAGCCTGATCCCGAGTTCTGCCTTCAGGGTTCCACTCCGTCCGGCCAGTTGTCGGCGTACATGCGCAAGAAGCAGGAACGAGAGCGGGACCAGAAGAAGCTGTTGGAGGTTGACCTTTGATCCTTGGTCTTTGACCTTTCGTTTATGCCCTGAAGCTGCCAGTGCGACACTCTTGATCGAGTAATCTATTTCGTCTTCCTAAAACACTGCTGTTTAGGTGCACGCAAAGCGCGACCGTGAGCGGCAGTTGAAAGCGATCAAACAGGAACCGCTTGGTAAGCTTTTCCCTCCCGTATGATAGAATAAACCGGTCCGTCCGTTACTTTCATTCCAAAATGAGTCTAATTCTCTCACTTTGCACACTCTCACGCCTGATATTCGGCATGATAAACTGACGGATCTTTTTATTCCACTATACCTGGCACGCATTTCGGACATTCTCCTGTGTTTTATTAGTTAGCATTATTAGATGTTCTTCTGTAGCCCATATACAATCTCATACATCGCCAGGGTTGCATTTTAACGGAAACGTTAACGGTTCTATGCATGGGTGGGCCACTCCCGCCCAAAGCTACGTGAAACGCTATGCACAATCCATTCCACCCTTCTAATCCTTCCCCCTCTCAGACCTCTCAGTCTACGGCCTGCAACAGCCATCTGCCCTCGACCGTTCGTCCGCGTCCTTTTCCGCATCCGCGATGGAGCGGACGACCTCGACCGCCTCCTCTTCCACTCCGACCACTGCGAATGCCGTCACGACGAAGGTCATCAAGCAGGAGCCCGTTGAGGTCAGCAAGCGATTCCACCTTTCGACCTTTAGAGAATTAGAACATTCCATGAATACTTGGACACTGGATGATAGGGATAAATACTCTTGGAACCAAATAGATTGGCTTCCTTACGATTTCCTGCAATGGCTGCTGACTTGTTTGCTTCAAAATGTTTAAGGGAAATTGGGCAATGTTTAGAAAGAAGGCTATTATCTATACTAATAAAGGGATGCCCTCCTTACTAGGCAATGGTTGTAGTAGGGAATGATGTGAAGTGAAGGGGAAAGAAATGTACCACAATGTATTGTAGATTATGCTTGAAGCTTGCCTATAATTAGGTCATGAAACAGCATTTCACCTGTTCGAGTCTTGTCGCATGTTTATCTTTGTCGAACAATAAGCTCCAACTTGGTATCCTCCTCTTCGCAGGCTCCGGCAGACGAAGCAGCGGAGCAGATGTTCTCTGATGAGGATTCTGATGATCTGATGAAGTTCCTCTTCGACGGACTACAGGCACCCAGTCACTCGGAGTTGGTTGAGGTGGGTCGTAGATTTGACGATTCAAGGAAGATCAATAGTGCTAATTTGGAATATGTCTTATTCAACAGAAAATGGATGGCATTTGCGCTATTCTTGCAGGGGCTTGAAGACGAGAACATATTCAACATGGAGGAGTTTGGCGCGGATCTGGGAAAGGCGCTGGAGAAGATTGTAAGTCTTCAGCCTTTCGCCCACCAAGTGACTGCATTTGAATGCTGTGAAGTAAGTAGTAAAACTGGTGAATTCAGCAAGAGGAGCACCCCCAGTCCCCCCTGAGCCTCTCCCATTCCTCCTCTTCCGTGCTGCCCAATGCCCCAGGCGCGTCCTCGACCTCGGGTTAGTTAGTGCTTTCGCGAATACAGCGACTAACGAATGATTTTATGCCCTCTCCGTCTATAATAATAATAGTAATATTATATCCCATGTCTTTATTCCTCACCGCCCTTCTCCTATAACATTCGTTAGTCGCACAGGTTACTAGGCTATTGAAACCGCACCTTCTAATAATGCATTACTTGTAACCGCGACGCGTCGTATTATGATAAAAGGTGCGGTTGCGACAGCCCTAGTGGTCACCATTCCTCTGTAAATGTCCATCTATTTTCTTACTTCTCTTTCGGTGGTGATGGTACCGTAACTTTCCGTGAAATAGCTCAGAATCGGAACGGCTTTTGTGCTTTTCCCGGAATGAGTTCGCCAATGTTCGATTCTCGGCACTCTCTGTACCTACTCATATCGTCCCTTGCATGCGTTCTTAATGCTCTTACAATTCAAAGACGCTTGTCGATAATAATCACTATCATAATAACTCTCTTCATTTTCATCCCCTTTCATGACCTAACTTCCCCTCATATCATTCTAGCCTAGACATTTGATCAAATCGGTAAAATCAGGTCCCGACGTGCTCAATTCATATGTGTACATACTTTTTCGGGTTTTGTAATAAGCACAAGTAGCTTTCCACGCAATATTATAATAATTTGTTTCCATTTCACTAAACTTTTTGTATTGTTTTTTTTTCATATTACTTTTGCTACAAGGTAAGAGTGGTCAACTTATTCTATTCCTCGTACTCCACTCCTATCTTGGTCACATTTCGTGTTGTTATTCAAGTTGGTAGCCTTCCCCCCCTACCCTTCGTAACCATCACAATCCCGCTCATCTAATGCCCCCTGTGATAGTACGGAAACAACGTTACGGATCGGCCCCATTCCCTCTCAACTCTTGCAAAGTTTTAGTTGTCCTTTTATTGTAAAGCGTTTCTCTCGAAGATGATGATATTGCATGAACACTGGGCAAAGGTTATTGTGTATTCATAATATGGGATTACGGTAGTGAGGGGAGATTACTGTACACAGTAATTATTGCAGCCGCCTCAAGCAGTTATGATCCGTCGAGGAAGAAACGACCGATTCTGACGTTTACGAGTGGAGAGAGCATGCATGGAAGGCACAGAAGGTGAATAAAGGCACACCATTTTGGATGGGGGGGAGAAGAGAGAATCTAGCTGAATCAAGCATTGCGCTCTTTTGTGCTTGGAAAGACTGTGTGAAGCAGAGAGCGATTGTATGCCTGGTAAAAGTCGGCTACCGTACCCCTCACGACTGGCCCGACTTTCAGACTGACTAACCGTGCGGAGGAAATGATGCACGCGATAGAGCGCAAGCAGGCACGGAAGATCAAGGATGACGAGGTCAGGCCTTGAACTTTGATCTTTATAGTTTGATCTCCAGACGGAACAGGACGACTACGACAACACGCTATACTGCTACTGCCAGCAACCGTCCGATGGGACGATGATCGGCTGCGACAACGAAGACGTGAGCGTTCTTTGTAGTTTGATCTTTGATCTCTGACCTCGGTCCGTTCAGTGTCAGTACAAGTGGTTCCACCTCACGTGCCTCTCGATGGCCGAGGCCCCTCAGACCAGCAAGTGGTTCTGTCCGGAGTGTCGCAGTCTGCACGCGCGCAAGCGCTGAGATTGATTGTGATGATGCGCAGGCTCACCCCCCCCCTTTTGATCCATTCCAAACCCCTCCCCGCGCAAGGAATCTCCACCCACACCTTGCCTGGGAGCACCTTCATCCCGAAACGAACGGGCGCCATATCAAACTGACTGAAGACTTTCCCGTTGGCCATTTCCTCCCTGCGTGCTCGGTGCTAGAAACGATTCATCCGTTTGCGTTTTCTGCTGAGATTTCCCGTTTTCGCTGTTCGCCGGTCCTTTATGACTAGAGATGTGCATGCGAGTTCTTTTGGTCAATATGTTTCAATGCTTTTGGCGAGGATATATTTTGAATGGTGTGTGAGACATAGGCATCAAAAGAACTCTCATGCACAACTCTATTTATGACCCTTTTCACTCGTTGCACCACACCGATTCGTAGTGCGGCCGATATTCGGTTTAGGCTTTCTTGCTCTTTATCAGCCTTTTCGTTTTCCATTCCATCACCTTTGCTCGCTGTTTTCCCCGTTTAGTATACGCTGGCATATTCTGCTAATTGCTTACCTGTTATCTGCGTGAAATGGGTACCGTTTGCTTCTGACTCGCGTGTTTCATGTGAAAGCTTTGTTCTTTTTTCCATTCTAGAGCAGTTCTTTTCCACGTTTTCTCATCAAGGCCAGTATTGTTGGTTCGCTCTCAGTTGCCTACTTTCCTCTATGTTCGTATAAGCTCAATCCTATCGCTAAATAATCATTATTGGTAGTCCCCCCCCTTTACTTTCATTTTGCCAATGCTTCCCTAAACATGTCTCATGGTGGCTGCAATACTATAATATCATTGCTTGCGCCAAGTCCTACTTTGCTCAATCGCGATACCTTGCGCCACATTTTCCTCTACTTTTTTTCTCAGCTCTTCACCTTATCTTAGGATGTTCACGCATGCACCTTCATTTTTTTGTGGCATCTTGATGTTCTTTTATCAACTTGTTCACTTTTCTCCTAAGTACATGGTCCCAATCACTAGCCCAGTTTCCTTCTCCACTACCCGTTTACCAACTGCAGGTATCCCCTTCTATCCCAATCTTTAGCATCCCCGTGCTCTACTTCTAGGCCTTCTTCCCCGACTTCACCTTTTCCGATATCCACTAGCTTATCCGCCCCCATCAATTTATCTTTCCCTACATTTCCTCTCAAACTTGTGACGTGGTACGAACCTTCGTCTTTGCCCCTTTCCCCCTTTCCTCTCATCTTTCTCGTTTCTTTCGTATCAGATTAGGGTGCCCGTTTTCCTTCATCTCTTCCATTGTTGTCCTCATTCTCTTTCTGAGTAATAAGAATTAGTTGACAGAGGTCTCGTATACTGCATCTAAAAGTGAAGCTGAACTGCTTTTCGGTGTGCATGCAAAATCTCATGCCGCAAAGGAAATTCAAAAAATGCATTGTATGAACAACAAGTGATGAGTGAAGATCTCTTTATCATTAGTCGTCGTCTGTCTGTCTGTCGTGAGTGAACCGTATGATACAAAGCAGAAGCGGGAGGCGGGGGCCGGAATCAAGTCACGTCGATGACGTCACTCGACCGCCCGCCCGCCCCGCTCCTGTACCCGTCGTCGCATGAGAAGTGTGAGGGGGGAGGCAGTCACGGATCAGCGTGCCGCGTGGTCGCGGCATCCGCGTCGTCCGCTTAGTAGCCGGGAGGCGTACGCGGGATGGGGCAGTGGTCGCACGAGCCCTCCTCTCCTGCAAAGCGAGGGGTTGGAGAAGGTCACTCTAACGTGATCAGCCCATCTTCTCTTGAGTTCTTGAGTACAGCCCTACTTACTAGGGTTTACAAACCAAGCGAGATTAGCGTATATTTATCTCCTGACTCTGTTCATTCTCCCCTGATCATCCTCTCGGTCCCATAATGCGCTTAAAAGGTTTGGCTTGCCAAGCCTACTACTCACCGAGGGGTCCGTGGGGGCCGCGGGGTCCACGGGGTCCCTGCTTGCCGGGAGCTCCGGGGGCTCCGACATCTCCGGCCTCTCCGCGGCCTCCCTTCTCGGTGCGTCCGTCGATACCGGGTACTCCGGGCTCTCCGGCGGGACCGGGGGGACCACGGGGACCCGCCGGTCCGACTGGACCGTTCACCTGCAAGCGAGACCCTCTTCCATTACAAATGGTCGTACACATTTTTTTTCACGCCTTTTCTTCGTTCACGCTCAACCCAGCGAGGGACAGGCTTTGAAAGCTAAGCTATCGTGTGTCTCTACACTCTGTCATACTAGATTACAAGACTTGGTTGTCAACGAGGCTAGTTATGCTCTCCTGACTTATTGTCGATCTTCGCATTCAAATTCTCTTCCCGACATTAATGATTGCGTCTTCTGTTGGTTATTTGCACTTTTGGCTGTGCACCTATGCTAAATAACGCAAGTTCAGTCAAGAATGCGCGGAACGAAAATTTGAATACGAGGAGTGACAATATCTCACGAGTGCTTACCTCGACGACGCGTCCCGCAGTTCCCTGTGGTCCGGGTTCTCCATCGGGTCCGATCTCTCCCGACGGTCCGGGGGGTCCGACCATGCCCATGTCTCCCTTCTCTCCGTTCTTCGCCGGCTCCGCATCCTTGCCCTTAGGTCCCTGCGGTCCCTTGGCTCCCTGCTGACCGGGAGGTCCGGGGGGTCCCGTCGGACAGATGATGCACGGCTCACTCGGAGGAATGGCCGAGGCGATGAGTTGACCCTCCTGTAATACGGCATCTTGGGATGGAAACAGCCATATTATAGGGGAGACGGATGGATACTCACGTTTCCGGGCTTGCCGGGAACTCCGTTCTGTCCGTCGTTTCCGTGCGGTCCATCGTCTCCGGGAGGACCGGGCGGGCCGGCGGGTCCTGAGGGTCACACGTTATGGTGTACAGCGACGATCGTTTTGTTATGGTGAACAGTGATGGCCTTGATCCCTCTCGAAGAGAGTGAATTCCCTCTCACCTTGCTGGCAGGGACAGCACTGCGGCCCGGGCTCGGCGTTGACCGCGGGACCGTAACCTCCGACGCCTCCACGGTTGCCTTAAACCCACCCGTTAATCATTTTCCCCCAATTCAGTCTATACGTGGCCTAGTGCTGTCCTAACACTTTCGCGGTCGGTCTACATAATTTTATTACTATAAAGTATAATTAGCGAAAACCAAGATCAGCGATCCCAACGTCCTATCGGACAGCCATGCCAATTCAATGACTAACCGGCAGCTCCTCCACCGTATCCTCCATTGTTTCCTCCTCCCCCTCCTCCTCCTCCTCCATACGACCCAAACAGCCAGCTGCCCGAAGCACGCTTTGACCTAGAACAGAGAAGGTTACTCTCGAAGAACGTCTTCCGGTTCTACTTCCTCAATTCCTCAATCCAACTGAAGATTAACTCAAAGCCCACCTATCGGGAGCGCCTCCCCGTCGGATCGTCTGGATCTCCACCCACATGTCACGGGCGCGGCTCTGCAATAGATCAGTGGATAGATGGGCGAGACTTCTCATTCATCTCATATTCATGTTAATTCATGAATATGAGATGAATGAGATTTAATTGCTGATACACACTTGCGGTGATAAATATCATTATTATTATTACTCCCTGCTTACCTTGCAGAAGTCGGTCTCCTGGATGAGATGCGACTGGAAGGACTGCACGTACGAAGCGAGCATCGGAAGGGTCACGACGGACGCGATGACCGCCGCCGTTGAGATTACCTTTGACAATGACAATGACAATGGCAGTGGCTGTGACATTAACATAGAAGTCATTGGCTGGGAAGCTTCGCTTTTCAATCAGTACGATCATGGCTACAGCGAAATGAAAGGGAAAGTGATATATTGGATCGTAATAGATAACTTTGGGGCTACGATCAAAGCATAAAAGTGCACCGATTGAGTAGTGCCCCGATTCACCTATTACGCAAATGCGTCGATACATAAATTAAATTAAATTAAATAAAAAGCGAGGAGAAGCCGTACCACAGCGAAGAAGGCGACGCGTCGCATCTCGCGATGCTCTGACGTCTCCTTGTCGTCCATCTCCACGAGACTCTCCCTTCCTCCCCGTCCGCCCCCTTAAATACCCTACCCCCTCCCCCCTTATCCCTCCCCTATCACTCGACCCTACCAGCCAACTGGTACTGGACACACAACCAGGTTTACGCAGCTAGCTTGGGCGAAAGTTGATAAGGAAAGCGGGGCGCTGGCCCCGATTGGTGGAAGGATTAGGCAGCTGAGGGAATGCCATCAACGGCTGTTTTCATACCCAGAACTGTAAGATTGGGCTGAAAATCGAGTTAGGATGAATTTGCATCTCGGAAATGACGAGAGGGGTGAGAGGCAGAAGAGGGTCATTCGAAGCGTTGTCTTTCGTCGTGAACAGTCGGCCGTCTCCTCACTCTTCTTTCCTCTTCTCATCTACGATGGCTCCTGGAAACGCCGATCCTTGTAAGAGGTCAAAGATCATAACTCAAAAAGACCTGTATTTTGTTGTGCCTTGGCTTAGAGTCTGCAGAAATCCGAAAATATCTTTGGGAAGTTGCTTGAAGAACAAATAAATCGTTGCCTGCCGGATATCTCACTATAAGAATAGCAAAATGGCAGGGAAGCAGGATATGGAATGAAGAGGATCAGATATGAGATTCTGTATCTGATATCTGATTCTTATCCGTCCCTTTATGCCATCCCTATTATAATAAATGACGAAAAAGCTCCAGCAAAAAAGATCGTTCCTACTTTGTCTGCACTCTCTTCATACCACTTCGCTCGCTTGCCAAAAGTTGGAATGAGACGACTGACGAAGCATTTTCCAAAAACAATATCTCACCGATAATACAGTATTCCCCTGTCTCATGTCAGCCTCGGACCGTCGCATGTGTGCGCTGTGTTCGTCTTCGGTGGGAGACGAGGCGGTGGTGGCCATGTCTCGTCTCTGGCACCCCGACCACTTCTGCTGCAATGGATGCAAGCGACCCATCAAGCAGACCTACCAGGTATACTGTAGGTGTACGGTAGCGCCGTTTGGGAAGCATAGGGAAGCGCCGTTTGCGTAGACGTTTGCCTGCCCATGTTTCTCGGGATAATCATGGAAGATATGCTGGCGGCAAACCTGAAGCCTACATTACTGTATTAGGATTACGGTGGGGGTTGCATAACCCGAGGTTACTGTACGTACCGTAACCTGTTCAGACGGCCGACAACGTAGCCTACTGTGTCGTGTGCTTCGCCGCCCGCTTCAATCCGAAGTGTGCCGGTACGAGATCAGAGATCAGGCCAGAGAGATCAAAGATCAAACTTCAAAGATCAAAGATCCAATAGAGTTGAGGTTGCAACGAGACGCTGGTCGACACGTGTCTTCTGGCTCTGGACCGTCACTGGCACCCTCGCTGTTTCACCTGCTCCTCGTGCAATCGTCCCCTTCCCAATGGAGAATACTATCTGGTCAGGAAGGCGGGAATTTTTAATTTGAATTTGGGCGCGAATATAATTCTGTACTTGAAGGTTGACGGCAAGCCGTACGACCTGGACTGTCACTGGGGCAAGAGATTGGAGAAGAGGGAGGCAATCGAGAGGGGTGGGTATATCTACTGTAGCAAATAAAGTATGTCAGCTTGACATTTCCCAGTCTATCGTTACTGTTGAGATGGCAGTGAATGCAATAAATCTATCGATTCGAAAAAGTTCCGTCACTGAATTAATTTCTACTTTGTCTGGACCTTCTTAATACCGCTTCCCTCTGTCCTGGAAAATAGGAATGAGACGACTGACGGAACATTTTCCTCAACCGTAGTAGAAGTATTCTGGACATGTTGTAAATGCATGTAATTTGAGCGGGTCAAATGGTGGCCACGTCGCGTGCTCGTGGGGACCCCACGGCCGCCTTCTGAGTCCCCTTCCCCTGAATTTCCCACCTCCCACATCTAATTCCCCTCTGCTCCCCCGTTCATCCCTCGTGACCCCCGTTTTCTCCTTCGAAAACGCCGTCGTTTCCTCGCGTGTAACTCTGTATGCGCATAAAACGTTTGATTTCTTACCGTATACTTGATCTTCACGCAAAGGAGCAATACGTGTATCAGGTGCTTTTGTCCCTCTATGTCGTATGTCGTCGCCTAAGCAGCATAATCCATGCTTGCAGCATGTATGCAACGAATGTTCTACTTACATAGAATATTGGCGTTGTCCATTCTCGCATTCAAATTTCCTTCCGCTCGATCTCGATAGGTGCGCACTGTGCACTGCACTGGAAGCCATTAGCCACGGAGGTCGTACTCACAGCTCAATATTTGCTCAATATTCTCTTACTCAATATTCTTACGCACTCAATATACTCTGAATGCAAATGAGTACAAGGATGAACAATCGAATACTCACAGCAGTTACAGCAGTGCTTTTGGAAAAGTGCATTTTGAGCAGTATCTCGTTTCCTGAGAGGTCGTTTGATAGAACCGAATTTTCGGTGCCCCAAGTGGGCAGGAACATGAAAAAACTAGTCATTAGATTAGAAAAACTCACTTAAAAAGTTATTCAGTAAAAACCAAAATTTCTTGATACTGGAGCGTAACCGCTGTGATGCTGTTACTGTTTGCAATACTGTTCGCACGATATTCGAGTACCCGAGGAATTCGGAAGTATGATGCAAGCGATAGAGGAAATATTCCATCATGTAAGTGGAATAGCCCTGAAAATATAATATAGATCTACAATCGAGTCCTTTCAATCAATAAAACATGTGTCATATTTTCTCTCCATTTTTATCATTGTTCTTATTCGCATTTCCTTGTGATCTGCATAAACTATTTTATTCTATTCTAATACCAGCCGGGCTACGCGCCGTTTCGCGGCGCTTCGCCCTACTGTCGTGTCCCAATTGCATTATCTGCTTAGCCCTGTATTATGCACTAAATATATAATAGTATTGATGTTTCATTACGTTTGGCGACGAGACGCGTCGCGGTTATACGGGATGTATGAAATATAAGCATCAAACTCTACATAGATAAATAGACTAGCCACACTTCGGACTAGAAACACGGAGAAAGTATAGGGCATCTCCAGTGGAAACCGTCACACCTTTTCTGTTATTCACCCGGAAAGGGAAAATAGTCATTCTCCCTACTTCACATAAGGATACCCTTTTCCGATTACGGTGTGGTCATAAGTTCGAGATCACTATGACCAGCATGTTTCTACCAGTTGTCATATTTCTCACGATGGTAAGAAATTATTTATATAGGGCATCAAGTTTAGCGGAAACGGATATATTCAGTACTCGGAGGCGTCAGCCACGTACTTAACTCACAAGTCTTCCCTATCTCTTTCCTCTCCAATTCGTTCTTCAAACAGAAGTGCCCGTCAGGCTTGTTTCTCGGCATGTAAAGCGGTTGGCATTAAATATATTAGAGAACCGCTATCTACTCCGTATAAAATAAAAATGTTTTGCCCCTCTCTCCAAAAGAATGAGTTGATTAAATTCAAAGAACAATCAAACATTTTTTTCAATCTAACCTCCAAAAACATCTCTATCCACTCATTCATTCAATTATGGTGCTTTCTCCGTCGGCTATGATTCTTGGCTGACTTTCGGTGAAAGCGGTTATTCTTTCTCGCGGAATTTGATGAAAAGCGGTTATTCTTTCTCGGAATATGATGAAAAGCGGTTATTCTTTGCTGGAATTCGATGAGAAGCGGTTATTCTTTGTTGATTTTTTTGGAAAAGCAGTCGCGTACCCCTTATGAATAGGAAAATGCCACCGATTTTCCTTTACTGTGAATGAAGAATGAGGAGTTGATTGAAAAGACGACCAGCAATATAACTTCAATCAACTCAAGTGATCGGAGACTCGTGGGGGCAAAAGTTATATTGTTTAGATTGAGATTGTATTCAAAGAGAATTAGTGTTTTTGAGCGAGCGTTTAGCGGAACTCTAAAATATATTTATTTTCTTTATTAGGGTTGAGGAAAATGTTCCGTCAGTTGCAAGCATTCCTGATTCCGATGAGTGAGGATTTGTTGTGACGAAGTAGGAAAGTTGTAAACCGACGGAACCTTGGTTTTCCACAAATTGATGACTACCTATTGCAGACTGCTTCCTGTGCCGGTCTGTACTATTTCTCTTCGAATCTTTCTTGCATTCTCTACTCAACTGCATCCATTCAACCTGGAGATTCGATTGCCTGGTTTCTCTCGGATGCAACCTCATGCAGCGTATCACAGGGTAACTAGACTAGATCATTCCGTTCGCGTAGTTTTACTGGTTATGGTTCACAACAAATCGGGAATGAATGTATAGCTTATTGTCAGAATCATGTGGTGGGTGAAACGTAGCCATCAAATGCTCGAGACTAGGCCAGAACTTCGTAGTTTCACGTAAGGGAAATTTCAGTTTGGCATAGCAAGTAGATTAGAAACGACAACAGTATTTTTGAAGTAAAAGTTCCATCTGTAAACTCACTCCTACTTTGTCTGGACTATCTTCATACCGATCCGTTCTCTTGTCTGAGGTAGGAATGAGACGACTAATGGAATATTTCTCTCAACGATATTTGATAACTTCCAGTGGTTGGAGAAGAAGGCTCAACCACTTAAGGAGGAATCACTACAGTTCGAGGAAAGAAAGATGATGCAATTTCAAATACCCAACAGACATTTAAAAACAGTCATCGCGACTTGTCAAAGGTTGTTTTACAGATACAACGATCGAGACATCCCAAGCAACCTCAGCAACAACAGCACCACGTACGTTCATGACCTACATCTAAAAACGGCACACTCTGAAACTACGGTATCTCTACCGTACACCGCTAAAAATGCACTTAAATAGTGATTATCTCAATATATATTCCAATTTATTTATTTTTATTTAGAAACTAGCAATATTTGGAGAAGGTGGAACACTCTCGAACAGAAGAAAATACAATTTTTTTTAATTTTTTGACAATTAAAATGTTAGCTATCGCGAACTGAGTGTGCCGTGCCTAATGCATTTTCAATGTCTGCGATTCCTTCAAATGAACGGTCGTGAGCACGTTAGTAGTCGAATCAAAGAAATTCACCTACTCTGACCATCTTTCCACTCAAGAAGAGTACATAAATATCCCTCTGGAATTCATGAAACCGAAAATGTGTAGCATCCAAATGATGTTCAGCTGCCATCTCTACGACTACAGCTGAAGAAGCACAATCAACTATCTCTACCTCGTCGACTACAGTATCGCAGACTGGTGCTGTATAACTCCGATTTGCTTTTTGCAAATAGTAAAAAATAATATAAAAATGTATTATGCTTATGTATTCTTTCTAACTTTTGAGTGGTGAGAACTATGAATTTTTCCACAATTTGCTTCTCACAGCATTCCGCTCGGTGAATGTGTCTAATAGCGAAATGACCACTATTCTTGAATTTTCACAAGAATGAATGAACCAATTTACACCAAATTTTAGGAGCTTGTTGAGCTCAGAGTAGTGAACTTAAGTTTTTAAATTAATAAATATTCGATGATTGGTTCGCCTACAGGATCGGATCCTATGCGCGAAAACCGCCGTTCGCTATTATGACGCTTGGAATGCTGTGTTCTGCCTTAGTACATTCTGCTTTAATTAACGTGCGGTTAATTGATTGTGAGAGACAAGAGAGGAATGGAGAGACGCAGAAATTGAGAGGAATCTTTGCACAGCTTTTTTAAACAAGCAACGGCGAAGTTTCATAGTTTCAACTTTTACTCGGAACGCACGACACTGAGAGGCCCCTACGACCACTTTTTTACCCTATGATTTTTTGACCTCATTGGATAGCTCTCAGTGTCGTGCGTTCCGAGTAAAAAGTTGAAACTATGAAACTTCGCCGTTGCTTGCTTAATAAAGCTTTGCAAAGATTCCTCTCGCTTTCTGCGTCTCTTCATTCCTCTCTTGTCTCTCGCAATCAATTAACCGCACGTTAATTGGATGTACCTAGAAATGAATGAAATGGTCGGAGGGAGCCTTTAAGCAGGTATCGGCATATCATCCTCGATTGGATCAACTAGCGGAACTTCAACGGGAAATGGTAAATGTTCTGACAGTTGACTTAAATATACGCAATAGCTGAACGGTCAATTGAGTAAACTGTTGCTTATCTTCAAATACGTAAATAACGTGTTGTTTCAAGGGGAAGGCTGTACGAACTGTATCCACTGTACTAACACGTCCTCAACAGACTGGACATGCGATATGTGTGAGACATGCGTTGTCGACGGGGAACACACCAACGCCATATGTTCTTCATGTTCTGGGTGTGAGGCTTGCCAAACAAGCAGCTGCTCTGACTGCTCAATGTGCTCGTGTTCATCTTCTGCATGACGCAAGCGCTACGCACGGTTCACACCTGGAGTTTAGGTTGATCGTAACCCGATCATATAAGACCCGTGGAACTAAACATTCAGAATGGTATCTTGGCACAGTAACAAAATGCCAAGCATCCGGGTGGAATCTTGGCATTTTGTTGCTGTGCCAAGATACCATTCTGACTTTTTAGTTCCACGGGTCTTATATGTCACCTAGCCATACTTTGAACAAAATAACCTTCCTCTTACGTTCATCAATCTGATATTATACGTACACATCTTATTCCGTGAGATCCACAAAGATAAAGTATTGTTTTTATTCACGACAAGTAATCAACCGTTGTCCATCGTCTTTTTGATGCAATTGCTTTCCCTCAAGTCTCAGTCAGGGTGATATTACAATTTCCACGGGAGTTGTCCACAAAAACGGAACGATTTACTAGTTTTGATTGAAATAACAAACTATTCCTGCTGATTACGGCATCCAATTGACCCCTTACGTGTGGCCATGGCAGGGATTCGTAGAATCGTAGGAAAATTGGAGTGATAGTGGTTGATTAGCGCGTGCATTTGCATAGACAGTTCGCAATCGTTTGCGTACTTTTGGGCAACTATCGTGGAACTTGTAATACTTCGAGTGAATAAACAGCAAACCGATCTTGCTTACCTCGATACGCAACAACGACAACGCATAAAACGGGAGGGTCCCTGATTGGGACAACACAATAATACAATCCGAGACGCTTATGGTGTTCGCTTTGCAAAGGTATGTTGTGGATGGGGACAAGACGAAGCACAGACAGGACCTTGTTCACCTCTTCACTCCATTCACGAGACCTGAGGCCTTCTGGAATCTCGAACAATAGGACTTTTCAGGTTCCTAGGTAGGGGATCAAACTCGCTTCATTCTCTCCCATTTCCCCAATAGCGTAACACTAAGAGTTTCCTGGTCAAGATGAAGATATCTATCTCTTTGCTATCTTATTTCTGGTTCTGGCAAGTGATATACATATTGATAGTAATAGTGAGACATATGTATATTCGGTCAGAAAAAATAAGAGCATTCTTCGTCGACGTACTTTGTGAAGAATTCAACACTTTCCGCCTCGTCTCAATTGAGAACAATCGAAGATCTGACAATTATACCATGCGTATCACCGTGCAAAGCGGTATAGATACAGTTTGATAATTTTAAAAAAGCATCGCTATATTATTTAAATAAGGTTGTGTCTTTTTTTTAAAAAGCTTAAAAGCAATAAGAGTGCGATTCTCCGCGAACCAGGTTCCTTCGTGCACGTGCCTCTCCTTTTCCAACGGGATGTGTACATTGTATTCTCAATCAATAGAAAGCGCAAGTGCAACATCAAGCTCAACTTGGTTCAGAACAAAGAATGATAGTTGCCCAGCAAAGTCCACTATCCCTCCTCGTGAGTTAGTTACTTCAGAAATCGTCACCATGATACCAAGGAAAAGAATAATTACAGAAACAACAAAGATCAGTATCGCACCTACGACTTCCGCTGAATTAAGGACAACAACAGGTTTTGCAAGCTGAAATCGAATCTACAACGATAATTGAACAAGGGTCGTACTTCCACTAGAGATGTTTCTATTTTTGACGAAGAAGTTCCGTCAGCAAACTCATTCCTACTTTTCTCTGTATTCTCTTCATACCGCTTCGCTCTCTCGCTGAAAATAGGAATGAGACGACTGGCGGAGCATTTTCCTCAACCATATAATACTTAATATCAAGCAATGGCAACGTCAGCCCCCGTATTAATTGCCCTGATTTGTAGCTCGAGCTGCAGCTCGAGCTACACAATGCATTTTTGCTTTGGAAAAGAAGAAAATGGCAGTAACCTCAGGTCAAAAAGTTAGCTCGACCTCAGGACATAAAAATAACCCGAGGTGAGAGAGAGAGAGCGAAAGATTAGAAGAGACGCAGGAATCACCTCAGGTCAGGAAAATGACACTATGAAATATAGTGTCACTTTTCTGACCTTAGGTTGACTCTGCGTCTATTTCTCTTCCTCTGCCTTGCGAGTCTCCACGCGAGTCTCTCTTCATTATTTTCCGCTTTTTTCCGGGGTGGGCCGTCTCAAACTCGCTCTTCCGTTGGTCATTTCATACCTTGTTCTCATCGTGAGAGGTCGGCCAGACATTTCTTGCGAAGATAGTTATGAACCCATGTTAAACAATGTTTCGATGGAGTTAAGGTTACATAGTAAGTCTTTCCTTTTAAAGGGACATGGAAGCCAAAAAAGAATGGCTTTCATATGAAAGTTTATCGCCTAAATAATATAGAAATCAAAACCAGAGTGCACAAAAATGTCTACTTCGCGAGATATCCTAAAAATCGTTTCCCAGCCAAGGCGCAGTCTTACTGCGTTTAGCGCATAGTAACGAGGCAAATGGCATCGAGGTATTCCCGGAACAAATAAATATTTCTCGCTCCGGAAATTTTT
>LS819595.1:301005-314612 GCA_900490955.1 Micoletzkya japonica
TTCCGTCGTTGACAAGAATGTCGCTTTTGGCTTAATTCCTTTCGCTAAACACAGTAGCATCGTCGTTGGGCGAAATTTCAAAAAATCATTTCTCGAATACTATTAATTTTTATTATTTTTCCTTTTGGTTTTATACTATTTACGACAAAATCTTTCATATAAGCTTCACTTGAAAATCACTTCCATGTCCCTTTAAAGGAGAACCACACTGAGCGAAATTTCACCACCAAACAGCCCCTAGTGAATCATTCACCACACAAATTTCCCCAGACCGCTGGTGAATGGCGCACAATTCACCAGCGGGCTGGTGAACTTTGCGTGGTCACTGATTCGCTAGGTGCTGTTTGGTGAAATTTCGCTGGGTGCATTCTGAAGCGGTTGCCGGCTGAACAAACGATTTCTGCCGCAACTGAAAATTTCGATGATATTGTGTTCTACTTCAATGTTATTCATTTTATGATGTTAAGCTATAATCTCAACGACTACAGCTGAAGAAGCACAATCAACTGCCGCTACTACGTCTACTACCGCATCTCAAACAGGTGTGACATCACTCGGTTCCGTTGTTGAAATTTTAAAACTGCGCATTATAAAAATATTGCATGCATGTGCGAGTTTTTTAGAAATATTATTTGGATATGAGCACAAATCAGGATCGAAATACGAAATAGATTTCTGAAAAGATCCGAATTATAATTTTTTACTATGGTAGGCCGGAAAGGTAGCAGAGAAAAAAATGGTGTGCGACACTCACATCTTTGTGAATAATGGTTCATAGCCTTCTCATTCTACTTCATTACCTATATTCTGTTCAGCAATTAGCACCACAATGGCAACGCTAACAACAGCTCTGCTTGGAACAACGAGCGGAGCGCTAGCTGGAAATGGTTAAATTTACTATCTTACTATTTGCATGCAGGATGCTCTCATCTCTCGCCTACAAAGTTTTTGTCAAGGGACTAGCTGTCTCGACTGCTCAGGGTGTACCGCCATCCTCGGTCTTCTCACAACAGAATGCCCATGCACTACGTGTGATGATTGCACTGTCGACGGGGAGCCCTTCAACGCCCAATCTACTTCATCTTCTGGGTGTCAAAATTGCCAAACCAACTCAGCCGTATGTGGAACATGCACATCCTCTTCATGCCCATCCTCGAAAAGGTGAACGCGCTATGTGCAATTTCCACCTGGGTTCTAGGCCGATTGTAACTTGATCATGTGCGTCACCTTGTCATACTTTGCATAGAATAACCGTCCTCTCATACTATGAATACATGTTGTATTTATAAGAGGAATGATATACTGATCCCCTCTTAGAAATAAAACATGTATCTATTCATAGTAGATGAATTTCGTTCGCGTAGTATTCTGTGACATCTACAAAGCAGATTATACAGATCTACTCCAAGAAATACAACATGTAGTTATAAAAGACCAAAACTTTGTTCTTAACGCACATTACATTCCGTTGCACCCACAAAGCAACATAAAGTATTGTCTTTATTCACGACAATTAATCAACCGTTGTCCATCGTCTTTTTGATACAACTGCTTTCCCTCAAGTCTCAGTCAGGGTGATACATCGATCGAACGAGCGAATAAACAGCAAACCGATCTTGCTTACCTCGATACGCAACAACGACAACGCATAAAACGGGAGGGTCCCTGATTGGGACAACACAATAATAATAATAATAATAATAGAAATAGGATAAGGCGATGGTCAGGGTAAAGATGTGCGTCAAGGCGGATCATTGCATCTTTTGCGAGTCTGGAACCAATCTCGACGATCAATAAAAACAGACGGAGACCTGACACATCTCCCACGTGAGAAGCGTGTGGCTAAGTGCGGTTATCGGATTGCATGATGGGAAGGGAGTGGTGATGGTGGGAAGATATTATTATAGGGGGCTTATGGCTGGACGGATAACGGACGAGTACGACCTTTAGCTTCTCGTTTTGATAAGAACGGGACAAGCATCGCATGGAGTCATTCGCGGCAAATATACAGGAAATATGCACGATGTGGGTAGTCTTGTTTACAGTGTCCATGTACAGAGGAAAACAGGGAGGGGAAGGGGGGGTATCGATCGATTATCGATCAGCTTTCAACAACAATAATGATAATGATAATAACGGGTCGGGCTCTTGTCATCACAATGATAGGCAAGCGAAAGCAGCGAAAGGGAGGCCTTGAATGGGTGATTGTGAGTCGAGTAAGGGAAGGGGGGTAGGGAAGGACATGTTCGTATGTGACCTGTTCGACAGATGTGCAAGCAACAAGGAATGACCGCGACGCACGCAACGCGTGCGCGAGTTGGACGCGACGCGCGTCTCACGCGTCGTCCTGCCGCGGCGGCGCGGGCGGCGAGTGCAGTGCACCGTGCTGAAGAAAGAATACACGATAACTTACTTGTACTTGTTTTTCTCCGAAAAAGCTAAAATCCGCAGAATTCGGGAATAAACGTGTATAGCTATAGCGTTTCTTAAAGGACCTCCATTCGGAACCGTAATTTATTCAAATTCCTGCGGCATCTTGACGGATTCGATTAGTTTCTCTTCTATGCCCTTCCCTCTCTCGCTATGCAAATTAGTCTGAATCAGCCTGGCTACGGTACAGAATGGTCCTCCTTTAATAAGAATAACTCATAGTATTTGGCAAAAGCTTACATGATGCAACTGTTGATTGGCCACGTTGAGCAGAAGGGGGTTAGCTTCTCCCGCAGCCTGAGCGCCCGCCTGTGCGGCCATCGCTCCCATGCCCCCTCCCGCGACTCCGCCCATCAACGCCCCGACTCCGCCCACTCCTTAACCGTAACCTTGATATAGCTTTGCATAGATCAGACAATATATTAATAGAACTCGCGAATCGATACCATTTAATCCAATTAAGCTATTTTTCCGGGGTTATGCTTCATATCATACGTATTAGAAAAAGAGATTCTGGCATTCTTGACAGTGAAATATAACCCGTGAAAATCGGCTATCGGTATTGATTCGCGGGCTCTACAATAGAACTATTACAAAATGTTCAAATGCTTCAATTATAGGCCCCCCGTGAAGCATAACCCAGACAAGGTGCACAAACCAGCAAGATTGAGGGCAGGCGCAGGCTGGGGAAGGGGGTCGGAGGCAGCAGCGGCGAGCGACGGATTGCTCTTGCTCTTGACGATCGGACACGCAAAGTCGACGTGACGCGACCGCGCCTCCTCCTGCACATCAAACATTTAAATGGGGGGAAGGGAAGGGGTACTGTAGGTCGGGAACACAGATCCACTATGCATAGTATCCATCTCTACAGCACAACAGGCTAGGACAGAAATGGAGACCGACGGAGTACGGTACCTTTTCCCAGGAGCAATGCACGAAGGGACGCTGGACGTAGTTGTAGATTACTGTAAGATAGAAGTTATTCGAGAATATCGATTTGCATAATCGACATCGGCCTCTACTATGATATGGTCTTAAAAATAAAAAAAAGGAAATAAACTTAAAATAGCCAACCTTCAGCCTTGTTCAGCCGTCGCTTCACCTTCTCCTTATGGGTCGGGTATCCCTCCATTCCCAGGCGAATCTTCTTCAGACCGCGCTCCTTCAGCACCTTCAAGGGATGCACGTACATTTGTTCTTTACCGCATCCAAGTAAGCGGGGGGGGGGGCTGTGCGGTTGGAAGGAAAGGAAAAAGGCAGGAATAAGGCAGCACACCCGGTGATTTTCAGCTTCCAGGGATAGATATATTTTCGCTACACATTCAGAGCTAATAACGAGGCGTTGAGATGTAATCACCTGCTTGGCACAGTCTCGATTCTCGGCGTACTTGAAGAAGCGATAGAGGTGTGTTGAATAGACGACGTGCGTTGTCTCCTGAACAAGCAAATTACTTCATTCGATAATTAACCCCCTTTCTCGTATTGGCACAATTCAAGTTTAGGTGCGCTCGTTCATCACCCCGCATTTAGAATGTTAGCGAACCTAATCGAAACAGTCCTTGTTAACATTTTCATGATGTACAAAGAGAACTAGTTGACGGACGTGAACGGTAATATTTGCCGGCTCAATAATGTCTACTTTCACACGACTGTTTATCTGGCTCAACCCCATACATTGAAACCACACTAAGCGCGGCACAATCAGTTCGCGATAGTCATACGGTAACCAAAACGTTACCATAACCCATCTTCAGTCAAAATTTGAATATTTTCTTGTTTTTTTCTTCACAAAAATGTTCCGCCATGATCGACATTTGCTAGTTTCCAAATAAAAAAAATTACAGTCATTTGCGCCTTGAGATACGATTTTTTAAAGATGAAGGAATATACGGTAACAAAAAGGCTACAGTATGCTTAAAGCGTGTGCCGTTTTAGGATGTAGGGTGAGAACGTACGTGTTACACTAAAACAACCTAAAGATAATCGTCAAAAAGAGCCGATTCGAGGGCACCACAATCCCCTTCTCCCCTTCCCCCCCCCCCTTATCCCCACTCCCCCTGACCTCTCCCATCTGCGGCGGATACTCATCATCCCAATCGACAACGTCGTCGTCCAACAGAACAATGATATGACACTCGCGTTCACCGTGCTGAAATTACACTATTTACTTCTTACTAGCAAATCACTGCACATTTTTTCCGTTTGTCTGTGTGTGTGTGTGTGTGTATATCTGTTCCACGCATAACTCTCTTAGAAATTCGAATTTTGAAAAAAATTCAAAGAAGACCCCTATCAACCTTTCAATATCTCGAACAAGTTTTTTTTGGATTTTTGAAAATTTTGAAAACTGTCCCAGAAAATCGATATTTGCGAAAACCTTTCAAAAATTTTTCCAGCTCTGTCAGAATACGTTTTAGAACACGGGGATCATTTTTGATCAGAAAGTCATCAGAAAAAAACGTTGACATTTTCCAGGTTGCTTTGGAAAAATGTGCACGAAGAATTGCATCGGGCGAACCTGCGGGGAGCGAACATTAGGCCTATCAGCTTGCCGCTGCTCTACTTGTACAGAGGCAGGAAATCCTGCTCGGATTTCGCTCAAGTGCGCGCTTTCATCTCCCTCTTGCTTGCCTCGAAGAATTCATTCATTCGTCTCTTGCCTTTTACGGCGCGCGGTCTGTCCTCTGTTCCCAGATAATTTTTCATGTATACACCTTTAGACTTCGAAATCACTGTCCAATTAATGTATTTAAGGGTATTGAGAGCAGTGGGCGCCGAAGGCACTTCGTAGATCGCCGGGTGCAGCGTAGTTTTGCTAGTTCTTAGAAAACAGCGTACTGTATGGTGCCAATTGTCCGTTCGGCTGACAATTATCACGATAGAGAAAGAGTTGAGAAAGCTCATTAGTTCGGAGTGCGTACCTCTGTCGACTGGATCATCTGCGGGAGTATCACATCTTCGAGGAATCGAGAGAACTGCGCACGAGCGCCCTACAACGGACGGGCTTGCTACATGGCCCATCTCATAGCAAAGCAAACTATCAGAACATTATAGAATTAAAAGAAAAATAGCCAAAATAGGGAAAAAGAGGAAGATAATCGCGCACCTCGTTGCTCAGCTCATGCAAAAGGGCCCTCAGATTGTGAGATTTGACCGTCTCCGCGTTGAAGGGAACCATGAGGTAGTCGCACGCTTCTCTGACAATGAACATTGCGCCCATTTACACGACCCTCCTCCACCCGGCACGTCTATGCTTCTAGCTATGTTTATAGCAGCCTAGCATATAGTAACCTTTACTAAAGAAAGTAAAAGCCCTAACCTCAATTCGGCAACGGAAACCGAGGGTGGACAGCGCATGACTCCCGAGGTGTAGTAGTCGAGAACCGCACGGAAACAGTTGGCTGAGAGACCGTCCGCCACCTGACAAGAGAATCACGTACAACTCCCCTTTACCTCGTTCATACTCCTACCGTAACCCCGATCTCCCCAACTACAGTAACCCTCTATTCCCTTCCTCTACAGCCCCCATCTACTGTATCTCCGAGCACCTCCAAATCTGCCATAACCCCCTTCTACAGTGCCCCACCTCCATCTACCGTAACCCACCTCAAACTCGTTGTCTCCATTGGGCGTGACCAGTTCGGCGGTGCACGGATTGCACCGCATGGAGAACATTCTGCCCAGCATCGTATCGGGTTTGGAGGTGAGGAGGGAGGCGGCGACGAGGAATCGTGTCTGCTCCACTACCAGACACACCTTGTCCGCTGCAAGAGCACTCTCAGCCATACCAGAGAGACAACAGATAGTAGAGTTGTGCACACTGCGCATTTGGGCCAATATCTTTCGTTTCTTCCGCCGACGAGACGCGTCGCGGTTATGAATGATGCATGAAACGTAATCATTGTACTGGGCTCCAATCTGCACATCTCTAATAGATCAGCCCCAGACCATCAGAAGCGTGAACCCAATCACACTTGTAACTAGAGCATTCCATTCGTATCTTTTCACTGGCTAAGCTTCATCCAGGATACTGTACGGAGTGCTCTATTAGCAACCATATGCACGTGCCAACTCTAAAAGCAAGCAACAGCTAACGCTCTAACAGCACAGTTCTGCACTAAAGAAGGGGGACTGAAACTTACAATCGCCGGGACTCAGGTCGACGGTGTTGTGCGACCCTCTACCAGCCAGGGCTGACATGAGCGACTCGTGAGCCGGCCCTCCCAGGGACATCGACCGTTGAGAGCGGTACGACGGCTCCTGCAACGAAGAGATTGAGGGGAGGGGGGGGAGGGTACGGTAGCTAGGACAAGTATCTCAAGGGTCGGGACGTAAACCATCTATGGTAGCTTTATTTAGCGGTAGAGATGTTGCGAAAGAGATAAGAAAAGAAGAAGGAAAAGTAGCTGAGTGGACAGATAGGAACGGGGAAATGAACCGTGACAATCGAGTGAACAGAATGAGAGGAGAGAAATAGAGTAATGAACGAGGAACAAGAGATGAGACAAAACAAGGCAAGACTAGACGAGAGAAGGACGAAGGAGGGATCGTTATCTCGGTCTCGGGGGTCCCGCCACGATTACCCTGCACGGGCAACATACACTAATGCGCTACCGTATCCCTACCGTAACCATGGAGGGACCAGAAGCAGGAGGAACATATTCGGACACCTCTTCCGCGCCTTTGTTCACCACCACACTTGCGCCAGCCGCGCGAGAGCTAAAGGCCGGCGCCGGTTCCGGCTCTCTGGCCATTAAATAGTCAAGCATCCGGCCGCGCAAGCTACTATAAAACGGCCGCCGCTACTCTTCTTTATCCCGACCGATATACTCTCGTCTAGACTAGCAAGAGTACTTTGCCTACATTTCCCTCACTTTACAACTCGGTCGGACAGATACAAAGTAGTAACTCGGTTTGGGTAAACGATGGTGGGGGGAATAGAGCCGGTTTTTGCTCAACGCGGGGCGTATCAAGTCATCGTTTTGACAAAACGAGGGGCCTGCCACCCGACCGTCGGGTTCGTGCCCATGTACGATTCAGAGCACTCAATGCTCACCTGCACACCCTATTCTCACCACTAGCTAAACAGCTAGCTAAAAAGTAGAGCTCAAGGAAAGTTTGGCAGTTAGAGTGGCAAATTGACCCTCTACCCTAATAGATCATTCTGTTCTCTCAACTCCCCCAATCCTCGTGGTCTCATTGTCAATAGTCTCTCCTCTTCCATACCCTCCCCCTCTATTCTTCTTTATTCCCCATCTTCTGCTTCTCTACCACTTCACTCCTCCCTCTCCACTCTCTCCCCTCTTCTTATTCTCCCTCTTCGTCTCTTCCCCCACGTGACTCGTTCAACAGTATTTACACTCTCTTCTCTCAGTTCGCACCTCGTAAGGGAAAGAAGCAGAGAAAAAGCGACATTGTGAGACACAGATTCAAGAGATAAGGAGAAACCCATGTCATAGGTATGTCTGTACAGAGAACTCCTGCGATGTCATAATATCTAATACATGAACAGGAAGAATGAGACAGTTCTAACTAAAGCAAAGAACAGACTCTGCAAACCTAGTTTCTCCCCTTCCCCTCATTCCCTCAATTCCTTGCAAATCGCACGCACTAATGCCATCAAACAAGTGCGATGATTAGTGTTCTCGACCACTCCATTTCTTCTCTTATTTTACGAGGAGGCTTTTTTACGGGATTAGTGTGATATCCAATTGAAGCGCTGGAAGAGAGCCTTTTCATGATTATGTAATGTAAAATTATATCATGTAAATTGACAGTCCTATTACGCTGAATACCAAGAATGAGCTGCATCAAAGAGGCTCGATTCGCCGGAATTTGCTTGCGCGCGCGAATAGAAGAGTGAATAATGGAGGAGACACGAGTCTCTCGCAAATTACAACATCTCCTTTCCCTTCTTCCGTCCTACTATCCTATGCCTCCGCTCATCCCACAGAGGCCCAGAAAACAGCGGAGAATAAGCGATTCGCGCAAACCCGCACCGAATACGTTTCACTTGCTACTTGTTGATTAGCAGCTAAACCTTTTCGCTGGTTATACCACGGGATAGCTTGCCGTAGGTTTATTATATAACTGACAATAAGCCTATTGCAAAAGAAAGCATCCTGCTGCTTCGTCGTATGATCTATAGCCATTGCAAGCCCCCGAGAATAGCCGCATTCCTCTCCCGTGGTATCTCAGGCAGAAGTGAGCAGGGGATTGCGCATCTATTACGAAGGAAAGAGGACAATGCGCCACGGGAAATCACGACACAACACGTTAGAGGGGAACGACTGCACATTGGAAGGGGGGCAGGACTTGTTGTTATCCTGTACGCCAAGGAATCCACGGAGATATCAGACATAGCGTACATCAGTCCTTACTACCAAAACTATGTCAAGAATAGGGATAAGTTCTAGCTAAGCACATTTTCACATGAACCAATAGCTTAGACGCGAAAAGCTACAGCCAATCAATGAAAAGGTCAACGATTAGAGGAAAGATGAGTACGGAAGGGAAGAGGAGAAACGTACAATTAATGAGAAGTGAACATGAGAGCATATCGAGAGAAAGAGAGAGAGAGAAAGAGTAGGTTGGAAGGGGTGGAGAGACAAAAGAGAGACGGAGAGAGAGAGAGAGTAGATTGGAACCGAAGCCCTTCCCCCTCTTCCTGGTCTACCGGAAACGTGCCCTCCCCTCTTCTCTTCTCTACTCTCATCGACAAGAAGAAGAAGAATGCGCACTCGGGACTGAGAGGGGAATGAGAGTGAACTGTGGGGCCAATCCAGACTTGGACTAACCGAGCTATCGCGAACTGACCAATGCATAGGTAGATATTATGGTATTCCTGTATTCCTGTAGAAAGCCAATTTGATAAGAGTGCCATATTCAGAATCAGCGGCGGTTAGAGCTGAATCACTTGTATTGCGAGCCAGAATTTCTAGATCACTTCAGAGTATATCTATTTCATATCTATTTCTAGGTAGAAAAATTATTCATAACCTATGACTTCCCCCGTGATGACTCAAAAGCACCAACCAAGTCACGAGCTTAAATAGGCTCATCCCTTCCCTACCGCATATCCTATAGCGACCAACTAGAAAAGAAAGCATACAACACGAGAATGAACGAATATACCCATACTAGAGACGAATAGATGGAGGATAAGAACAAACGGTGTGCTGAACTGTATTTGGGACAGTAGAACTAGCAGAGATATTAAAGCGAATAGATTTCCGCGTAAATCACTTCTATAGTGTTAAAGAAGGACTGAGCTGTGTTCTAATTAATATGGGATAATTTGCATTTGAGAAAACGAAGAGCATAGAAGAGAAACTAATCATCTCGATCGCGCAACTCAGCAGTTAAAAGGAAGCAAAACGAGATAATATGTAAATATTATAGCCAGCCAGCTAGATGAAATACAAGGTCATTTGCAAGTAGCAAAAATAGCGGACATTCGTAGGCTGGCAAAGGGATGCGATCTCACTCATACTAAACCCTCCCCTCTCACTCGTTCATCTTCATCTCTGTCTCTATCCATCCAACCCTCATCTCTCACTCGGACTATTGTCATCAACCGATAGCCTAGAGGGGGGGGGGAGAGAAGAGCTACTAAACGGGTCAGGGCAATGCAAGGAGCTTTTCCCTCTCTAGTCTCTCCCTCGCTCTCTGTATAGTCTCTGCTCTCTCTTCTCTTTCCCTCAAGAACATGGAGTCGGTTCAGCAGCTGTCCACACAGCGAATGATAGAGGAGAGCCTGAGGAGAGGGGGGGGGGGGGGAGAGGGAGAAGAATGATTGGCTCAACTGATCGGGAGCAAGCATACGAAAAGAACAGCCCTAGGGGCTCGGGAGGGAGAGAGTACACTAAGAGGGCGAACTGAACGGGGAGTCAAGTCATTTTGCCTATCCAATGTGATCCGTGCGTTGTTTTTCGTGCACGGCGGACCTTTCCCGTAGGGGCTTCAGTCATAGTAGATACTGCGCACACTGGCCTATGGGCACTAGGCCTAAATCATTCACCTAGTGCCGCGATTATAAGTGAAACATGAAGCATAAATATCAAAATTTGCGCGCCCCACACGAAACCTCCCATGCCCTCGTACCCCTCGATACATCGCATCGCCCCAGTCTTCCCCCAAATCAAGCTCTCTCCTCTATCTTCTCCCGTAAACCTCTCATTCCCCTCGTGCCCGCCATCGCTTCCTTATTTGCTCTCCCCCACCCCTCTTCCTACTATCCGGCTATTTCCAACAAGCAAAAACCCGGACCCGGCCATTCTCTATTATCTCTATAAGGAGTCAGAGAGGGGGCGAATTACTCCGTTGGGGGATGGCCCGAATATAGGAAGAGACTGGAATAGAGATAAAACCAAGAACAAGAAAAAAAGGGGGGAACCGAGTATTCTAGACGGCAACAAGAACAGAAGAGAGTGAGTGTCAACAGGCACAATGGAGAGCAAAAGTGAGAGGGTTAAGGGGGGAGGGGGTTAAAGGGGAAGGTTTAGCTATGTGATGAGGAAGTACTCACAGAGTTTCAGAGGGGAAAGCGGCTGAGAAGAGTATGGGTAAAACAGAGAACGTGAACAATTATTGACGCATCAATCAGGCACATTGCTTGCGAGGATGATTAACATAGCGGCAAACTTGGTAGGCATTTGAGATTCAAAGGATAGAAAATAATCTAAATTCCCAGAAAGTGACCGATGATAGACCATTAACACGCTATTTATCTCTCTTACGGCTCGCAAAATGCACAAACGAAACAACGCGAGAAAGACGATCACGAACAGAAGAGGTGAGTGACAGGTTTGAGAGGGGAGGGAATGTTAAGAGGGGAGGGGGAGAGGTAATAGAGTGAGAGAGAAATAAGAAGGGTGCATAGATAGGGTCAAAGAGCGCAAGTGAGATCAGGAAGAGGAAAAAGAAGAGGAGAAAGAGACAAGCAATACGAGGAAGGCGGAGCCTCATTGAGGTCAACTGAATAGAGAGTAGTGCGAAAGGATCAGATGTGGGGAGAGGAGGATCTACATTCCAGAGCCCGGCCCAATCGCTAAAACACATGTGAAGCATGGAGCGAAAGCGCTCCGCCTCTGGAACTCTTTGAGAAATTTATAGTTCTGAAGCATACAACTACAGATCATGGCTGCAACTAACTGCACTCTTCGCGCACTGCTATATGCGGTGAATGTAGCGCAAAACCGCCAGGCAAGCGAGAGAAGCCGATCGCTAGACTACCGAAATTCGTAAAACCACCATTTCATCAAATCGGTCATTTCATCAACCTTGAATACTGAATACACATAATTTGCGTTAATTACAAGACTGATTTAAAGAAATGGACAATTGAGCTCTCTCGAAAGCCCTTCAACCCGCGTTCCGTGGTGTACAGTCTCTCATAGGCAGAGCTCAATCCATCCCCCCGTATCCCTCCCTTTTCTCTTCCTCTAAACCCTCCCCATCCCTGCTTATGCTCCCATTAGCCAATTCTCGTTAAAAAGGCGAGTTAGTCCGAATCATTCCAGAAAGAGAGGAGAGGGTTCTCGTAATCTTTAGCTACACTCTCTCGTATCAGGGACTACTCTTAATATGTGGAAAGAAGCCCCTGACAATTGTGAGGCTAATCTGAGACTCATTCCAACCACTTCTATCAAAGGCTTAGCCCCGCTTTGGATACATCTTAGCAAATTAGATGGGAATAGCCGTGCACGGCAAAGAGTCTACTGATCATAGCAAGAAAGGCGAATTAGAATTTAGATAGATAGACCTTAATCCTATCTATGACTGCAACAGGATGATAAGAATAAATAAAGAGGAAATTAGACAAAAGCGAGTTTCGAGAAACCACAATTTCATCAAATCTGTCATCTCCTGAATTAGTATATTTGATTAGATTTGATGAAACGGCTATTGCTACCGTATAACTACCGTACCTTCTTGGTGCCCTTGATAGCCGGAGTGAGGAAGGGAGCGGGGGGCGAAGTGGCGCCTGAAGGAAATTACTTACTTTTGAGAAGCAAACTCAGATTATCGACCACGCATAGTGTCGTCTATCACGCGCTTTACGCCATAATACGTGTCTAATACTATTTAAATTGAACTAGCGGAACTAAGTTAAGACCCACTGAAACCCGGCAAAAATCAGAAAATATAGTAGAAACTCGGGGGAATCTGTAGACACCTCGGGAACCCCGTAAAAAATCGTAGAACTCTCAGTAATCGCTAGAAAACAGATGAATATCAGTAAACCCGTCAGACTTCCAGAAGAATCGTAGAGGTCAAGTGAAACCATACAAAGACACTCGAAGTCAGTTAACTCAGTCGACTCTTCAAAATCGCAGATCAATTGTAATTGTTCATCAATTGTACGAGGTTACTTGAATTTAGTTGATTTTAGGACCTTTCAGAACTAATTGGCTTCGTCGACATCTGAATCCCGTCGAAATTCATCAATTGTACGAGGTTACTTGAATTTATTTGATTTTAGGACGTTTCAGAACTAATTGGCTTCGTCGACATCTGAATCCCGTCGAAATTCATCAACTGTACGAGGTTACTTGAATTTAGTTGATTTTAGGACGTTTCAGAACTAATTGGCTTCGTCGACATCTGAATCCCGTCGAAATTCATCAACTTTACGAGGTTACTTGAATTTAGCTGATTTCAGGACGCTTCAGAACTAATTGGCTTCGTCGGCACCTGAATCCCGTCGAAATTCATCAACTGTACGACGTTACTTGAATTTAGCTGATTTCAGGACGTTTCATAACTAATTGGCTTCGTCAGTATCTGAATCCCATCGAAATTCACCATCCGCACGACGCTACTTGAATTTAGTTGATTTTAGGCTTATATTCATGAAATTTCATCCTTTGAATTCCTTGTGAATTCACACGATTCCATCAACTTTCATATCAAATATCCGAAGTATGGGTGGTGGGCCCATATTTGTTCGGAATTTTGCTTTGGTAGACCTATATTTCGGCCCGGGCCCAGAATTCCCCCCGACTCTGGGGGAATTATGGGCATGGCCCATAATTCCCCCCGAGTGAGGGGGAATGGTGGGCTATGCCCATAACTCCCCCCGCGAGAGCCGGAGTGACATAATTCCCCCTCCGAGAAGGGAGACGCGTCGCGTGTGCCCATAATTCCCCCCGAGTGTGATCCCGGGTGGCAGCAAT
>LS819595.1:351116-382846 GCA_900490955.1 Micoletzkya japonica
TCCTCGGGCCTTTCTTGTTTACTCTCTACATTGCCGACCTTTCCCATCTCATTACCTCCTTTCCTCTTATTCGTATGCAGGCTTTCGCAGATGATGTGAAACTGTACGTTTCCTACTCCAAACACAATGCTCTTACATGTTCACATCAGCTGCAATCTGCACTAGACGCTGTTCATCATTGGACTGTGTCCAACCAGCTATCCCTCTCTGCCCCCAAGTGTACCCATCTTCACCTCGGCCGTCCCTCCCTCCCTTCTCCCCTTACCTATTCTATCTCCTCCATTCCTCTCACTACTGTACCCCAAATGCGAGATCTTGGCGTCCAAGTTATACCGTCTCTTCGAAGATCCGCTTCAGTTCTTGACCGTCGTAACAAAGCTCTAGCTGCGATGCACTCTCTTCTCAAGGCAGTTACTGTAAATTCTCCTGAAATACTCGTCAAATGCTTCCAAACTTATGTTATGCCTCGTCTTGAATTCTCTTCCCCTTTCTGGAATCCTCATTATTCTAAGGACAGTAAGAGCCTTGAGAGAGTGCAAGAGTCTTTCACTAGAATTGTATTCTATCGTTGTTTCCCGTTGCTGATCTTGTACTTGCGCGAGAGTAATGGAGGGAGAGTCAATCCTCGCTAGGTGGAGGTTCTATAGGTACAGACAATCTAAGGATAGACACACTTCTTTTGGCATACACGTTCCATTCACCAAGCACACTGAACACTTCCACTCTTTTGCTCTTCGAACCGCTCGTTGGTTCTCCAAATTGCCCACTCATATTGTTTCGGCCCCCTCAATTCCTTTATTCAAATCTCGCCTATCACTTTCTCCCCTTGTCCTTCACTTCGCGTCGTGATTCCCTTGTCCCCCTTCCGATCTTTGTGAGTAAGGTTCCATTCTCGATAACCCGCCTCGGGCTGCTCGTCGCACGCACTCACGGTCACTCTCTCACCGACTCCCTCCCGGTCACTCGCACACTCCTTCCACGTACACTCGTCGCATCCTCCCCTCAAGGATCGTAGACAACACTCAAGCAGCACCACACTCCATGGGAAGGATGGGCCTGACAAGGGAGGGGCAATCACTCGTCCTCGGATCCAGACATGAGACCACCACCATTCGATAGAGCGCGAAAAGTTGTGCTAGTGGGCCGAAAAGATTTTGCCCACACGCACACATCTTCGAGGAATCCGACGTCAAAGATTCTGGAGGATTTTGCATTACCACAGACACCGCTTCCTCTACCCCAGCCGGCGACCTTCTTTCAGCTGGTCGGCGGCGCAGTGGGGAAGAGGGTGGACCGCTGTGCGGAAACTTATTGGTTCGGATTCCCTCGGAGGCAAAGCTTTTGCAAGTCCCCCGGACTTTTTTTTATTTTCAGCAAGATTTTCTTCGAGATCATACTATATGCATCAACACGAAAAAAATTCCACTTCATTTTCATCTGATTTTTCTCCGTACTAGTACATGGATGCAAATCAAAGTTTTCCAGCTATATTATTCAAGAGCATTATTCCGAACTCTAGCCATATCAGTGATCTTCCATGAGGATTATTTTTTTTGTAAGACTGCCATTCATTTTTTTCTCGCTTTAATGAGGTGGTGCAAAATATTTCGAGTTCTTCATCATTCGGACGAATTCAAGCACAAAATGGTAGCAAAGCGATTCGACTGCTCCATACCATATTTCAGATTTCTGCTTACTTTCGGGAAAAAAATGGAAAAAGTTGAAAATCACAAGTCCGGGGGACTTGCAAAAACTTTGCCTCCGAGGGAATCCGAACCAATATGTTTCCGCACAGCGGTCAACCCTCTTCCCCACTGCGCCGCCGACCACCTGAAAAAGGTCGCCGGCTGGGGTAGAGGAAGCGGTGTCTGGGGTAATGCAGAATCCTCCAGAATCTTTGACGTCGGATTCCTCGAAGATGTGTGCGTGTGGGCAAGATCTTTTCGGCCCACTAGCACAACTTTTCGCACTCTATCGAATGGTGGTGGTCTCATGTCTGGATCCGAGGACGAGTAATTGCCCCTCCCTTGTGAGAAGCAGATCACCCCCCCCCCAGCCACCCCCTTTCCTCCACCACTTTGCATCCCTTGTCTCTCCTGTTAAATCACTATTATACTTATAAGTTTCGTTTCGGTAAACCCGATGATAAATATAATATACATAGTGAAATGTATTTACTACGGATGTTGCATTGTGCAGTAAGTAAAACAGTGGTCGACTCGCTGTTGGAGTTTTTCTTAGCAGTTAAAGGAGCCGGACCACGAGTTTCTGACCATATTGGCTCATTACGTCATTCAGTAGATCTAATCGTCCTGATCGGGTATTCCGAGTTTTATGTGATTTCATTCACTCTCCGCGGAATAGTGAATGTGCAAAGAGCAACGCGCTTTTCACAAAATCGGATATATTAGCTGACTGAGAAGTTATAGAGCTCTGACTTATTGACAAAATGAATTTTTACATTGTTCTGATCATTTTAGTAAAAAGAACGATTTTAGTAAAAAGAACGATGGGCGGAAAGAAATTGATATATCAGGGTAGCCCGCGAATTCAAATCCTACCGTATTCGTGGGTTGGCTCCTTTAATGAGCGACATTAAATGCACCCTACACTTAATATCCCGTGAATCTCATAGTTTCTCCTTTTTAGCTGAAACTTCGCCTTAGTTGAGAAAAAGCTGTGCAAAGATTTCTCTCGCTGTCTGCGCCTCTTCATTCTTCTCTTGTCTCTCACATCAATCAACCGCTCATTTATTGGCTATCTCTTGAAATGAATGCGATCGTCACACTAAAGGGAGTACTGCGCCTGTGCGCAAGCTATGCTCCCTTGTTGAGGGCGGAGGTGTGTGATGGGGAGATCCGAGATCCTTTAATCGGAGTGATTAGAGCTCTCCGCGTTAGCTCAATCACCTGTCACGTCCTGCTCTCTCAACAAAGGAAAAATCGAAAGGATCGTTTCCTCAGCCAATCGTATCCCATCCCTCTTCCCTAAAACATCTCACTTATCATATGCAAATGAGCTGCCTATAACTACGCTTTGGCTTGGGGTGCCAACTAAAGACGAAACACAGTCTAATGAACACACTACCTAGGTGAAATGGATAGTCGCTTCGGGAAAGCACCATTTCATCAAATCGGTCATTTCATCAACCTTGACCTACGTACGATAATCGTACTACGATTAGTGTTGATGAAACGACCGATTTGATGAAATGGTGGTTTCCCGTTGCTTCAACTATGGTTAGAAAAAGCTTACTAATACACTATACGGTTCGGCAAAAAAATTTCGAACTTACATAGTAGACTTGGTTGAGTACGGGCACAAGCGAAGCGGATGTCCTCTAGATCTCATGTTTCTACTGAAAGTTTTGCTGATTAATTTACAAATAGAATTGCCTAATTTGTTCCCGCCTGAGTGAAGCTTGTAGTCCCCACCCCAATAGCCCAAGTTGTTGTCTCTGCAGCGGCGGTCCGATAACATCGTCTTCGTACTAATAACAACAATGCAATAGAACAGATGGGAAGACGATAAGTAACAGAAGGGACAGACAACTGCCAGTCTGTTCTTCATACAACTGATCTTACCCTCTCTCTAAGTATGGATTTATCTCTATTCGGGGTTTCTTCCTCCCTTAGACATAAGCTCACCGACTTCTATGAGGTTTGTCCCATCTTTGACCTTTTACTTTCAATCTTGACCTCTATCACAAAGTTGTTAGTTTATCTGCGCTGTGGATACGATTGAAGTACAGTATGATTCTAGGTGGCCTCGTTTATGCTATTCCTCGCGGGATTCTGGATGATCCTGCCTCTTGCCATCTTTCTCATTGGACTTTACCGTATGACATGCGTTCAAATTTTAAGCTTCCATTTACCTCATCTTACATATATCGCCAACGATGTCTCTTCAGTGGCCTTCCATTGCCCTCTCCTCCTCGCATCACTATTATCCCTCTATTTCGTATGGTATTGTCTCACATTTCACGCTGATGAACGAGGAGGATTACCAGTTGTGAGTTCTTAGAGCAAGTCCCAGAATGATCCAATCAGCTACCTACATCCTGTCCAAGAATCCACTTCTAGGAATATCTTCGTCGCTCGTTTCCCTCTATGATCCACACCCGCAACTACTTCAAGCACAGTATTGTCAAAACTTCCGAGCTGCCTAGTGATCGAAACTACATCATTGGGTACAGCATTGTTCTTAACCATAACTTGTGATGTTGCTGCAATAGGCAAAACATCAAATGCACCGCTCACACGCTACACTTCACACAGAAACACGACAACGCAAGACTCTCAAAAACTATCATTAAAGGTCCCATCCTCATGGAATGCTTTCTATCGGTGCTACACTGACACTTGCCGGACACGTATAGTGGAATAAACCGATCCGTCAGTTTCTTCCGTTCCAAAATGAGTCTAATTCTCTCACTTTTGCACACTCTCTCGTCTTATATTCGGAATGATTTTCCGACGGATCTTTTTAATCCACTATAAGAATAGATTGGTTTCGCTGGCTATGAAGTATGAATTTTGAGGCCTCGGGCACAACGGACATCTTTCCGGGCATAAAGACTTACGTGGTCACTCTGTCGGGCCAGTTCAGGTGGCCGATTAGACGGGAGATGATGCTACTGCAAGGTAGGAGGCATCTCATTCCATGAAGGACTCGGTGAATGAGTTGAGAACAATCTCTTGAAACTGTTGAATGGACAGGTGGCATCGGCGCGTCTCAGGCAGCAATCGATTACGTGCTTGGACAAGAAGATAAGGTGAGGTTGTAACACCTTGGTGAAGGCCAGGACGCTTCATAGCTAACACTGTAAGCTATGAAGCGTCCTGGTTGACAGGGCCACGCTGTGGGAATCGTCGTGGGTGGTCTGAGCGAGTGTCTCGTATCCGAGCCTCACAAGTACCGCATCAAGATCAAGGACAGGAAGGGATTCGTCAGAATGGCTCTCCGACATGGGTAGGATTTTTTGATTTACTTATAGTATACATCTTACGATGTGCGTGGGGAAGGGGCAAGGATAAAGATGGTACTGAGTCCCCGTGGATGCTGTTCATTTGGGTTTGAAAACAAAGCGCGATTAGCGTATTTATCGCCTGACTCGCTTCATTCTTTCATGCTCCTCATCACTCTCTCGGTCTCATAATGCAATTGAAGGGTTTGGTTTTCAAAGCCTACTGTTCATGCAGTGCCGATCTCGTCCCGCTGTTCCACTTTGGAGAGAACGAACTCTTCACTGCTGTACATGGAATCAGTGAACAACGGCTCAAGCGGATGATGGTAAGAGACAGTTTCGCCTAAATGTTTGTTTCCTTCATTACTAAAGACTACGAGAACATCTGAATTTATGCATAATTGCTTAACTTGTTTCATTAAATGAAATAAAATAATTGGAGGCTCGCCTTCGGAACATCTTCGGCTTCGTGCCCCCTCTCGCAATGGGCGAAAGCTGCGTCGGTCTGCCTTTTGGAGGAATGCGTCCGAGGCGGTGAATAGAGTTCGGCAGATGACTTGATCATGAACGTGCAAAAATGGACTGAGACAACGGAGAAGAATGAAGAGACGTAGACAAAGAATGCACATTTATGACTTGCCATCTGCCGAACTCTTTCGATAAATTCAAACATTTTTTCGGGAGTTTCCAATTATACTTCGGTTTATCTCAGATCATTTATATATTTCAGTCGCAAGCTAACGAGTGTCATGGGAGCGCCGATTCACGTAGAAAAGGTGGAAGTTCCGACAGATGACCAAGTTAGCTTTCATCCTATTTTTAGAAAGAATGGTGAGAAATATAAACCTCATTCAGGTGAACGATCTTCATTCTCTGTACATGCAGAAGCTAGAGGAACTCTTTGAAACGCACAAGAAGAGCTACGGCATTCCAGAGGACGCGCACCTTCAGTTCTACTAACTACTATCATTAGATCAAACGCTAAGGAAAATAAATAAAATATGTAAAGTAGTGGGTAAAAAACAATATAAGCTTCCACGGTGAATTCCTTCCTGTTTTCGTCCATCTTCCCCTTCCGGGTCCATTACCCTATAATCCCCGGTAGATCCGTCTTATCTCGAATAGTACGTCCTTTCGTCAGCCTCACACCCGGCTATCCGCTTCTCCCTACCCGTAATCCTTACTAATCGTAGAGTAATGCAGTTAGCCCCCATATGCGCATAGACACTCTCGCCTCTTCTTCTCTCTCCCTTCTGCCTCTTGCAACGAATTTCTGCTGCAGTCGCCCTGCTCCTAATTACTTTATTTTGCCAATTCTGTGAGCAAGATAAAAATTCCGAGTGAGGTATGGTATTTTTCTCAGCATATCTTTACATCAAATTGTCGATCTCTGTCCCAGTACCACTACGTACATTTCCGAATCGTGCATACTCTACGCGTTCAGTAATGAAATAGTAGCGGCGGTAAATTTGTTATTCGCTCGTGGCCATCGGCTTTTCATATGCTAGTGAGTAGATCGGGCACATCTGTATTCTCACGAAGGCTGTATTTTCCGTGTCCAGTTCTCCCATCTACTCCGCTCCACTCTCCCACGACGCTTGCCGTGGATTTTTCCACGCAAAATCTCGGAATTTCGCCTATTTTTGACTGAAAGGCGTCTTGTAACTCACGACTAACTGTAAATATACAACCATGTGCACAGAGCACAACACACTTCAGAAGGCGCTGCATAAAGGGGGCCTTCCTTATTATTGTTGTTTGTCCACTACGGAAGTCAGTGCCTTCCTCTGCCTCTCTGTACAGCTTTCGAACAAACATGTTACTGTTAGACTAGAATTGGAGAATGGTTCAATTGACATTCAAGTGTTAGATTTGTTTATGAACTTTTATTTTCCACTTCTGTTGTGTTTTTAAAAGCCGGAAGCGAGCTGTTGCCTCCGTCATAGTTTAGAAAAGAATTAGCAAGGCTCTCGCTCCGCTTCCGCTCAACATTTCTTCCTCTTTTTCTTGGCTTTGACTTTCCAAGTGTTTGTAATTGCAACATAGTAGTAAATTTTGCACGGCTAATTATATATATATATATATATATATATATATATATATATATATATATATATATATATATATATATATATATATATATATATATATATATATATATATATGTCAAATGAATTATCTCTTTCATGCCTTCGTGCACATTCGTACATAGATTAGCACGGGAGAGAATACCGAGTAAAATGACTTTGTGCCGACTTTCTACCCACGACCAGACTAATCATGAGACTACGGTGGAATCCCTTGTTGTCTCGTCCTAGTGCATTTCTCGAATGTCAGGAAGTAGCAATAACACGCAGCACAAGAGCAGGAACTACGAGTAATAGGAATAATAAGATTGTATGCTTAGATTATAAGTCAGAGAAGGTTAGAGAAGGTCGTGTTCACAGCTTTGCTCAGTTCTTATATTGCATAGTATTCTATACATGATGTACAATTTCATACTCCACTTCTTCCCCTTCATTAGTCTTTTCAGTCTTTAATTATGCATCGAACCAAGTGCGGCCTTTCCCTCATTGTCTCACTACTTCCTACTTCCTTCCGTATTCCAAATGTTTCAAGATACTCCTCCAGTCCCACTTTAACTCCCTTCTTTTGTAAGGTATTGCGTCAGCTTTTCCTTTTTATGATCCTCTTGTTTGTCGAACTTATGCTCGCAACTCCCAAAAGACTATGTTTTCTCTGTCACTCACAATTAGGAAAGATAAAGGTGTATGATGAGGTGATTACACTATGTCCACTTCGCTTGTTCAGTACCACTTCAATCCTCGCCGTCCTTCATTTCCAGTGTTGTTCCTCCTTCCACTGTCCACAAGCCGAAGACCACAGTCGCACCCGTTGTCTTGGTCTTCGTTTTGTGTCATTCGAAGCCCCGTGCGTAGTATTTGATCTTCTCTCATTAGCACCGAGCAAGGACTCGTCTTACTCATTTATTACAAGAAGCGCCACTTAAAACGCGTAACGAGACACTCTTCGTAGAAATGGCATTCTTTACTCAAAAAGTCATAAGATCCTCTTGACATTACGGTTTCATCGAACTTTCTCCCTGCTCGGAACAGTAATAAGCTTGTTGCGTGCCTATGAGTACGTGATTGAATAACTTTCGAAGCCCTTCGGATGAAAGGGCCCCTCGTCGGCTCAAAGAATCGTCCCCGCAGAAGCCCTTCATAACATGATTTCGCAGATTGGCACAGGGCGGAACGTGTGAATGCCACGAGAGATTCTCACACAAATTCTACTTTGCTGAACCACTCCTAGGTCTATTCATGTTATCGTTACCTTCCTAAAACTTTTGCATGAGAAGTCTTCCGTCAGTTCGCGGTTTATTTTACTGATTTATTTTACTCAGATGGACCCAACGCACGTGAATTCACATTAGCTGCGTGATTAGACCTCCCTCTTCCACTTAATCGCACTCCCTCTCTCTCTCTCTCTCTTCATCATACGTCATAGCCAAAGAGCTTCCCCTAGCTCTTCCATGAATGTCCATCCGCTAACCTACCGGAAGGCTGCGCTAATTGACTTTTTTACCTGACGGACGTAAAAGGTAAAATCTGAATAAATCTATGCCGTGAAATTAGATAGAAAAAGGAAGATGCCTTCACGCTTGAGTTAGCGTGCTGATCTCCGTCTTTCATTCATCTTGATTTTGGTATTCACAGAAATCTCGCATCTATGTAATGCGATCCAATGCAGCGTCGCATAAAGTAGCCTTTTTTTTAAATTTAGCATTCTCCGAATTTTCATTTCTCTCTATGTTGAACGTGTGAAATCTCGAACGGCCGAAATTCCATTTTTCTCCCTGATCTCATTAGCGAACGCCCTTGGCCACAATCTCGCCAGTAATTCCGTACTATTCCCACTATTCGTCATCCCAATCCTCCTACAGAGTTCCCTCTGGCCCGAATTAAATAGCAGACTTATCCACCAGTCCTCTCGACAATGAAAAGTCATCCAAACTTTGGTCATTAATCTGTCGTGCATGTCAGATTCACCCGTTACCTTATACTTCTCTCATATTTCTCTCCCCGTTCCTAACTCTTCATAGTACAGCTCTTTCGTATTCCCTTATTTACCTGCCTCGTAGAGCATAGTCAAGTGTTTGTCTTGTAATCCTGCTTCGGAAAGCTCGAGACTCTCCCTCCTCCCTTAAGGGTATCGGTTATCCATTCCATCTTGTAATCGTAGACCTTCGATCGGAGTCTTATCTCATCGAGACTACTCGTACTTCGTTAGCGCTATTCATTCCTACTAGACTCGTGTAATTCGCAACATCGTCATCTCTTGAATATTTCCGTAGATACGTTCATTTTTCAATAAGCAGTTTATGAATTCATGCGTCTTATTTGTTTCCTTTAAATCTATACTAATCAAAAATAAGTTTTTACACGTGCGCAATGTAATTTCACAGTTCATTTCCTTTCATGGTATGTATTTGTGAAAAAGTGGCACGAAGCAGGCGCCAGCATAGATTATTGGAATAGCAAAAATGCATTCTTCAAAGCACTGCAGGTGAAAACGGTAGTTCTTGTTTATGTGAACACTACAACCTGAAATCTTTCCAAAAGTAGTAAACTTGTGAACGAAGTACCTAGGGACGAGTCTCAACTACAATTCTGCTTCGTTTTCAGCGCTATAAGATCGTGGTGATGGGCCGTTTTGGAAGGAGCGTTTTGGAAGTGCCCGTTTTGGAAGCAAACAGGAATGACTAAAAATGAGATTGTATTATTTTTAGAATGCAAGATCAATTGCTTTCTTTTTCTGCACAACCTTATTACAGAATGCAATTGATCTGGAACTTTAAAAATAATAAATCTCATTTTTTGTCATTCCTGTTTGCTTCCAAAACGGGCACTTCCAAAACGCCCCTTCTAAAACGGCCTATCTCCAATATCGTAGATCGCAGGGAAAAAAATCTCTAAGCAGCGCGGAAGCTTGTTGTGAAGAATCCTGTGGAAGAATTCCCATGCCATCCCCAGCACTCTATCCCTCCGAGCGCACCTTGTAGTGCGTGTTTATCAGCTTCCCTCCGTAATTGGCGTATAGGAGTCCCTCCATCTCCATCGCTCTCCCTCTCCTTCCTTCCCTCCATCCCTCCCTCCCTCCTCTCGGCGTTCCCTCTACCTTCTTCCCTCCTCCAACGAGTATACTCATCGTAGTCACTGCACCGTCCAATTTCCGTGTGTTTGTTATTCCGTGTCTTCCTCAGCTGGAAGTAGTAGTTTTTTGATGCTGTCAACTTGGTTGCAATGACGAAACATAGTGAAATACAGAGGATATTTGAAACAATTGTAATAAGAAAAATAAGAACTCGTATCATATTACAGTGATATTTATATAAGCAAATGCATAATATATCATCTTCCTTGGTCATTACGTCTTCTATAAATTAGTTTTTTTTTCCGTGATTTTCGCTCTCATGCTTGCTCTCTGAACCAATCTCGCCCTAGATGAGCAACGATAAGAGGGCTAAACGTCGAAATGAGAAAGACAAAAGGCTTCGGAAACGTGGCTAAGGCGCGGTCTCCGATTTGTCCACGGTCTACGATAACTCTTTCTCCGCAACTGCTTAAAATTCCCTATAAGCGTGTCTCGCATGAATTATCACCTCCCTTGGTCCTCTCTAAACAGTCTACCACTTGGTCAATGCGATTCCGGCACGCGAAACCCCCTTTGAACGCGTCACAACGGAAGCAATTGCAGAGCAAAAGGAAATACTCCGCTTCTATTCCTTCCCGTACGCAACAACACTATCGTTGTAGCCTTTTACGTTATGCTAAATAAAAATCCGTTCGTGTAGGGTAGGACAGATTTAAGTTTTCTTCTAATATAGTTATGCTTTTCCTTAGGTAGATATAACATATTATAGCAAACTACACTTACAGCCTTAAAAACTTATTTACACTTAAAAACTTCTAAATGAATTCTCAGGGGGCCTTAAATCTTCTTCCACTCTTTTAATACAAGTGAAGATATCAATAGCCAGGAAAACACTTTGACAAACCTCACGCTTTCTGTTGACTTGTGAGTGAAGCGTTCTCTATGGCGGCCATGTTTTATGACTTGTTGTCTCCAACGTTTCTCAATGGAGTCGTCGGTGGCCGCTTAGCCCAGTTGGCAAATGACCTCCCGAGGGAAGAACAATTATACCTAGATACTCTCCCAGCATCCAAACATTTGACGTCCCTACTTGAGTTGAGTTGTCGTTCGTGTATTATTCTCCAACGGTGTTCCTATTCTCCGTTCGCAAGATTAGTAAGACTTTCTTCAAGAAATTTCCGCAGAAAGAAATATCAACATGTTTTTCTTGATTTGGGCTCATATCGCATTCATACTCGGAATACTGTGTAAGCAAGTAATCGAGAAGTTTCCATAAGGAAAGCCATCTTTTATTATCTGTAATTTGCAATTCAATTAGGCTACCCTACGTCGCATCGCAATCCATTTCCAGATTTCCTTTAATTCATCCTCAAGCCATATCCTACTCATTCATAAGTCTTCATTCTTCCCGAATGGTCACAGAATGGTCACAGAATGGTCACAGAAGCTCATCTCAATCCCATCCTCTCTATCATCTCCAATGCTAATCTCTCTCGCGATGATCTTTTGCCAATCTGTCGCATATCCGGATTGGTTCCTGCTCATACTCATCTCTGGTCTCACCATCTCTCCACACTCCAAATTCGAGGTTATCTCTATGAAATGTGTCCTCGTCGTTCCCATGCAACCCTTCTCTCATCTCAGTCGTTCTCCAGCGTCTCTCAACGTTGCCAGGCGCCCACTTTCAAATCTTTCCAATCTCGCAAATTCCACGATTCCACACTTGCCCACGTACTTTCGTATTCCACCCATATGCCACTATATAAGCTGCTGCAGGCTGTTCCCCTATTCCTTCACTTTCCTATCTATCTTACAACTAGCTCTCCCGATGCAGCGTGTAGTCTCAGACCACATGTCTGCTCTCAGGCTATTAGTTGTTTACCGGGCTCCACTAATGCAGTCTTCATGAGGGATCTCCAAGAACGCTGACACAGCATACTACCCCCGATATAGCCTATCACAGCTGATCACTATAAGGCCGTGCGCATTTCACATCGCAACCAGCATACGTTCCGCGAATACGTAAGATGGAGTTTACTTCCTTATAGGTCTATCTTATAGGTTAATGTCGACTCTTTCAGTGCGGAAGCACAGGTGCTCTGCGTGAGAAATGTTCCGCCTTTTTACTACGCTTTAGCTTTGGCAGTACCGCTCCACCGTCGCGTGATTCCTTATATCGCTAATATTGCTTGTCCGCAATTGCATGCCTACATATAAACCACCTACCCCCTACGATTCTCCGTTCTCCTTATAGTAAACCACTATCTTAACTTCCTTTCTAGCTTTCTATCAGTTCAATATTCAGTATCACTCAAGCCATGTCGACAGTCCGCAACTCCCGTCGCGTGTCCCTTCCGTGCACGTTGCGATCGCCCGTTCTCATGGCTCGTGGTAAGCTATCGCAACACTTGACTTTTGGAGACGCCTATGCGAACAACGCAGCATAATTAATTGATCATATGTTCGGTAAGGGACCGAAGATAGCCTCACGTTTTGATGGCATCATGCGACCTTAAAGCCAATGAGTGGTCTGTGGTGGAAGTGTGTGTAATTATTTCTTTCTTGCTCAATTTGCTCGCAGACATCAAAGACCTCCTGGAACCGACTGACAGAACAGAGTGGAGGAGAATACAAAACAAGCAAAATGAACTCAACAAACCAGAGTTTGTCGATTGGGGGCCCTCCTCAAAACGAATTGCAGGGCATGTAGATAAATTATTACTATAATTGGTGAAAAATTAAACGCTTGAAGGTCGCCGCCTATAAACAATTGTTTACCGGTAGAAATGTTGCACCTTTTTCGGGGGTCGAATTACAGCTTACGCTATCTCCCACGCTCTGCGAAACGCACGTGTGACGGCACAATACCAGTGAAAAGAGCGTGGGCAATAAGGGAACAGTTGCTTTCCACCTGGCATACCAATAAATGTTACTCCAGAAAGGGAAAGAGAGATCAGAGATTGCTTCAGCAACATCCCCCTCGCCTTCTCCCTCAGCCCTTTCCCCGTACAACTCTCGACCGAATTCACGGATGCTCCTGTCTCCGTGCTCACCAAATCTATCGCCAACCTCACGAAGGTTCGAACAGACCCTTTCTATATTATACAGCTCACTCCTGTAAACACACGAGGTAAGCGTGCATTCGCGAGAAGCTTTACGCGTTGTGATGATTGATAGATGAAAAGCGTCAGTTTTCACAAAATGTGAATCCAAGCTAGGCGCCTTCAGATCGTTGCCGTCAACACCCGGCAGATCGCTTCCCTCCACTCCGCGAACTCACTCACCAAGGTAGAAACTATCAAACGCCCATGACACTATTCTTCTTATTCTCTAACGAGAGAAGGCAAAATCAGTAGTTCACATCTGAATCAGCAGAGGACTGCGAAATTACTTTGAAAACCGCCTAGTTCTCGCAAGATTACGCAAAAGCTCAGCACAAACGCGTGCTCTTCGAGTAAATTGCTTTCTATTGCGACGTAACGTTCTCGATCGCCCACTGGGATAAAGCAGACGTCACACATGCAGAAGTCACTATTTATGCTAGACAGTTTGAATCGCCAGTTCTTTCGAATTTCTCTTGCGATAGAGAGCATATGGCTGACGACCAGCATAACGTGACACTTGATAAACCGTGTTTACGCGTCCAAGTTGCCATAGAGCTGAGTCTGCCACGCTGCTGTTCACTGTCTGATGTTGCTGCATCGTAGTGCATAATGACCGGCCCAAATTGCGATAATTTCCGTGTGACCGACGCTCAGTCAGACGAAACATAATGGGACTGAGAAATGTCAACTGCTGCTGCATAAGCAATGAGTCGCGCGAACTGAACAGCTACCCCACCACGTCTCTGTAAATGCTACTATTGCTTCGATGGCACAGGCCATCCGGCGCCCCCGTTGAGATACAGACAAACAGTAAAACAGCAGCACCTATTAATAGATGTACCAAATAGAGAGGCGTGCATTGCCTTATATAGTAGACTATTAGCATTAGCTCAAGGTTGATTTGAATGCGTAGAAGCGGGTCATCACTTCAGAAGCTCGTCCAAGTCATCGTCCCCTCGCGTCTCACGACGTCATCCGTATCTGGCTGACGTGGCCGAAGCTTCGAGAATGGACTTCTTCCCGGACCGACCCAGGTATCCAATATAGATAAGCTATTGAGTGACATATGTAAGGGAGCCATGTCATCGAAGATGTAGTAATAGAAGATTGAATAACATTTCCACAGTACTGACAGCGTCACCGATTAGAGATCCATCCCGGCGCCACGAGTGCGTCCTTGTTATGCGCATTCTCCGTACCTATATCCGTATCCATTCCTCGCTGTACACGCTGTCATTCGTTCTATTTGTCCAGCTGCACTGTTCTCGTCTGTCCCCATCTTCTCCCTTCTTCCTCTTCTCGTTCTGCCACACAGATCATCACATCCGGAACGCCTCCTCTAGTCGTGCTTTCTCAGTTCTCTGCAAACGACTAGCAACAGAGGATGGATATCGCTCCTTCTGACCCTTCTCTTTAAACAATCTGAGATTCGCACGTCTTTTGTGTATAGTAATCTGTTTTCCTCGTCCAGACAAGTGGGAAGGTACTTCAGACCATCCATCTCTCACGTGAACCGTACGGCTATCCGGGGGTTTCCCTCTATTAACCGTCTATGTATCGTGCTTACTCCTTGTTGTTGTGTCCAGTGAGTTGCGGGGAGAGCAACTGATTTACGGTTCTACCTGATGACAGCACAATTCATAAATCATGAGATTCGAACAAACAGTAGTTATAATTGCTTTTGACATTTTTGCATCATTGGCTAGGCGCGAGAAGAAAAAGTTCGAAAGCTTTGGCTATAGTTCTCAGAAACAAATTATAAGATCTAATGCATAAAGAGGTAATACAGTTCTTAAGTTACTGTTCTTTAGCTCACATCCTCAATTATTGTTCACATTATTGCAATTCTGCAGACGCATACTCGATTAGTGGATGCTAATGTAGCTTTCCATACTTGAAGCCCGTTTCACTGTTGACGTTGACATCAAAGCGTAGTACACCTTCTACCCTTCCGACCCCTTGTTTGGCCCATTTTGAAGCTTACCCCTTGTCGCCCCGGTAATGCGCTAACAATAGTGGGTGACGTGATAACTGGTTAAGCTGTCACATGCCCCTAGTGCTTTAGGGAGTCTGTTACGGAGCTCAGCAGTGCACCAGCAGACTCCTTTCGTTATAAAGCGATCGGCGATAATTCATCCAAAGAAATAGTAGCTTTCCGTTTACGCCAAACGACGTGACAAGCTTAGTCAGCCTAGCAAAACAGTTCAATCGCCGAACCTACAGTATCAACGTTTATGAGCGTAGTCGCGCTGTATACGTGTTCTGGCATATAGGGCCTAAAACCCGGAAACGCGAGCGATCCTGTCGTATTTCCGCTTTCGCTTCGCTGAGGGTGGGTGTCGCGTACCCTTTACTATTTCCAAGGGGGATAGCTAGTCTCGATTCTATCGATTAGCTGAAACTTCCTCAATGGCGGGGTTGTAGCTGCCTTGCTACAATCGAGTTGTTTTCTGCCTCATGCCTTGCCTCCCCAACGTAGGCGGTGCACATGAGCCGCCTGTGAGAGCAGAGCTCGGTACGCATACCTTTCATTGCTGACATTCGACCCGTCGTGAGAAGACGACCGTCGTTTGTCTTAGAACCTGCACTTCCGGCCTGCGAGTAGACTAGGAGTCGCTCCTCTTCTACAGTAATCATGGCCTGTCGAAGAGGCGTTCATCGGCCGCGGTACGAATGTCACTTACGAATACCTTTGACGTTTTAACCTGAAAAGACCTTAATGAAAGTTCCTGAATGAATTGCTGCATTGCAGAATGCGCGAGATCAGCGACGAAAAGTCTCCGATGCGGTCGTTCGACCTCACTTCCCGCGGTCTCGTCGACAAGGGCGTCTACCGAGGAGTCAAGACAGGTAGAGATGGTTCACGGCCCAATATAGCCTAGTCTAAGCTGTAAACGGGTCTGTTTCTCTTCGAAACACCTGCCACCGTGCCCGACTACTACTAACTTCAGCTGTCGGGGTTCCAATTGGGGGGGGGCGATGCCGGGTGACCAGGCAGTCCATGTGTCTTGCATGGCTTAGTAGCCTTCCTCATCTCGTTCGTTCGTCTCATCTTCATTCGCCCCCATCGCGTGTCCATCGTCCGTCTCTTCACTCCCTTCTTCTATCTCTTACATTCTCCTCTCGTCTTCTTCGCCATTGTCCTTGTTACTTATTCACAGGATTCGGTTCATCATAGAGTAGGCGAGGAAGCAGAAGAAGAATAGGACGGGCGGCCCTCCTTCGCCTAGGCTGTATTCCGGATGAATGCCACTTTTCTGTGTTCGGAGCTGTGTAGTTACGCTTGGCTTGCGGCATGCTAGGTAGCACTATATCGGGTCCACCACAGTGGTGTGAAGACCAACAACACAGCGCTCACAGGAAAAGCCACTGAGAAAGCTAACTTACTATGCATAACTTTGTCGTCTCCTAAAATGCGTGGCTCCTTCTTGGCTGCGTAGTGTTAATGCTATGTCGATCTGGTTCTATGGTGAAAGTAGGAGTCTCGAAGAGGAGGAGTCTCGGACCCCTCTCGTGACCCTAGACATTTACCCGAAAATGGGGCTGTGTCTCTTTCTTGGTGCCTGCATTCTGTCTGCCCAGCAGATGCCCATGACGAAAAATAGAACGTCTTTCTGGAAACACTACTCCGCCGCCATTAATATTCATAATGCCGAGCTTCTTGTTCCTCCGTAGGCGGCCTCGTATTTCTTCTTTAGTTATCATTGGCTATATATTTCTACACTGTGTGCACAGTTCACTTTTCAAGAACATGAATAGTTAGCTGATAAACAACTTGAAGTGTGTCATTACACTAGCCAAACACTCGAGAGGCGCGGTTACCGTTGGCACAAATAGACTTCTTTACTGGCTACAGATATTATGTTGAATGATACAGCGCATATCGTAGCTCCGCCACATTACAAACTGTCTTCAGACCGTCGTCGAGCCACGTGTCCCGATATCTACTTGTACTCGCCGGAGGGCAGACTGCCCGCCCGAAGGGTCCTCTTCCGGGTATGCTTATCTTGCCATGAACTAGGACAATGTGGCTTAAAAAGTGGTCTCTCTAAAGAAATTACAACTACAGATCTACGGAAGCGGGCAGTCGGGCAAGAAGACCATCGCCTCACAGGTGTTCCAGCAAGCAGGACACTCGAATGGCAACCAGGACTCCATTGGTAAGCTGCCTATCCCCATTCCATGGTTAACGGAGTAACACAGATGAGAAGCCGTGCGGTGGCGAGAGTCGCAGGATCAACTTCCTACTAAACGGAGAGGAGATTCAATTGGAAATCCTGATCGAGGCCGCACTCGAGGTAGGATACCGTAGTCTCCGTTCTCTAATGCTTCCGGGGTCCCACAACGATCGCATTGCAGTCGGACATGATCTCGTCGGAGACCTTCTACGCTATCGTGTACCGAGTAGACTCGAGAGACTCGCTTACCTATGCACTCAAATTGCTGACGAGATTGAGAAAGGTACGCAGTGTACATAACAAAGGGTGGATCGCGAGAAACATACTCCTAAGAGAATCCCGATGACGATGAATTTCTAGGGAGAGAAAGCAGGAACTACGCGTGCTATTCTCGTGGCGAACAAGTGTGACTTGCAACGCACAAGAGTCATCTCCACAATCGGTCAGTAGATTTCTCGCAGTAGAATACCCGATTCAAGAACTTCGATCACATTGAAATTCTTTCAGAAGGCCGAGCACTCGCTAAGCTCTACAAGGTTCCGTTCGTCGAAGTATCTGGGCTAATGTCGCTGAACATGCCCACACTATGGGAAGCCGTTCTGCGACTACTCACTCCGCCAACTCCCTCACGGTCACTATTCGGTGAGCTTAAACATCTTGTACCTTCTTCAATCAGCTATGCGCTAAGCATAGCGGACCTCGTCGATTGGTTGTGATTGTTCCGTTGAACAGACTACGTAGGTCGGGTGGTGGCCTCGTGCGAGCAGCTGGTCCGCAACGCCCTCTCGCTCTCGCCCAATCGATCGGTCGAGGAGGACGATTCCGAACATTCCGGTGAGTCGTTGCTTTGTATACGTCACAAACTGGCACATCTTCTAGATTGCTACATACGTTTCCTTTGCATGTGGTAATAAATCTGTAAAAGAGTAAATTCCTATTCCTAAATCACATAAGCCTCATTGCAGGTCGTTCCGCGTCTCGAACGCCTTCTCCTCGCCGAGAAGAAGCCCTCACTCGACGAGTCGTCAATGCCACGTGATCAACGCCCCGACCCCATCGTAGATGTGCTTACTTAGAACGCCAACGGAGTCTCCCAACACATTGTCAATTACGCACTTGCGATGCCCAGGCAAACGCCAATCTCAGTTCTCGTAATCATATTCGTTGCCTACCTAATGCCTGTCTACGCTGCTTCTATAATAGACGCCCCAATCGCAGAACTTGCTCCTATACTTGCTGTTTTTTTCACGCAAAGTACAACGGTTTCCCTATTCATAGTCACGCTGTACATTGGCTCTATACATATCAGTGGAAACTGTCAACCTTATATCTAGGCAACCCTTTCCGCTTGCACTTATGTATAGATAAACGTGGTTACTTCATCAGATGATCCTAAGCATTACATATTTATCATATATAGTCCAGAAGAGATAGTCTAATCCGTTACGCACTCTCTTGCTTCGTTGTCGAACTTGGCCTCGAGGTTCAGAGTGCCGATATCGATCCAATGCTTCTCTTCGACCTTGAACACAAGGACGGATCATAGCTCCTGAGTTAGCCATACCTCCTTTCCGTGGATGAACTTCTTCGGAATCTCGAAGCGAATCTTGCGGGAGCAGGGCTGAAATCGTGAATTGTGTAAGGAAGTTCCAATAGAAAACATGGCAACAGAATTATTCACATTAAAGGGCCCCTCTGAGCACTTTTTAACCCCCTGGTTTCCTCCTCTCATCTGAAAGAGCAATGTCGAAAACTTACAATACTATATTTGTATCTTTTTCCCGCTATTCCTCGCTGTTTAAATTAGGCGAGAAGTTGTATGCAAAGTTACATTGCTCTTCAGGGACCGCGCGAATACGAATGCCATTTCGTGAATACTGTAGCGCGCGAGCGGCCTGATTCGTAGGCATAGTTTATTGAAGGAATGGATACATATGTCTTCTGAAAAGGACAAAACTGAAGGAATGTATAAAATACGCTCTTGAGGGATCGCAATGTGCTCAGAGGGGCCCTTTAATAACCAGAAAAGAACGAAAAGAAAGCTTACAGTTTGTTCGTCCTTGCATTCATGCCAGATGTAGAGAACGGGATCGATCGGAGTCAGTTCACGAGTAGTTCCTGATTGAAAAACAATTAATAGAAAAAAGTAAGAATATGTCTGACCACTCAGCTTGAACTTTCCCTGCGCATCGGTCTTCTTTTCGTCGAGAGTATCGTCCGGATCGGGTCCTATGAAGGATATTTGAACTGATAGTCAAGTGTGTCTTGATTGGGTAGACAGCGCTATCACTCTTCATCGCACAAATCTTGGGCAAGATAAACAAGACGTACCGGTGTCCAGATCAACGATACGCACTTTGGTGTTTGCTGCGGGGGTCGCTCCGCACATGAGCGTTCCGGTCACGGAGACTCCTTGAAATATTAATCTAATTTGCTTAGAAAATCATCATGAAACTGTTTTGATATTTTAACTATGCATTAACCAGATAACAAATAAGTTGAACCTTGAGTACGCATGGCAGTCGCGACGCCGAGCGCCAGTGCGAGAAGTAGCAACTTACGCATTCTGAATATTGGTCAAACTGTTGAACTATGAAAAAGAAATCCAAACTGATCACGATACTAAACTACGTAAAAATGTATCAATCAAAAAAGAAGAAGCGATCAAAAGAATGCACTCATTCTCCAGCATCTCTAGTAAGCCTCAAGAATCGAGTGTTAAACGCAAAGGCAGCGGCAGTAGGGAAGGAGGAGGAAGATTGCGGTTATCACGGAACTGGACCCTATCAACCTCCTCCGTCCGTCTCTTTCTCTCTCAGTGATAGCGACAGCCGTCAATCGAGAGGAAGACTCACTAAACACAGTAAACAACTGGTCTACGGCACAGGCAAAACATTAAATCGAAAGGTCGCCAATATTTACAACGAACCAATCCACCTTTGTAAAATATTTCAATTATATAATAATACTATAGATCCTATCAGCATTCGCATAGGAATGAGACAACTCAGGACGCATTTTTGACCATAAACTCATTCTTACTCTGCACCGTCTTCCCGGTGCTTCGATTTCACGTCGTAAATAAAAATAAGATAACTGAGAGATAGATATTTTCTACAACCATAGAAAATATATGAATCTTACTATTGATTCAATGAGGAACATCACATAGCGATATTTATTTATTTATCGGGTACACCATAGGTGTGCGGCGGATTGGAGAGGGTGGAGGTGCCTATTCGTGTGGAGGGGTGCTTCTCTTGAAAAATCTTCTCTACGGGGACGGGGACAGTGCTTGGCGTTCAAGACTTCTACGTGGGATGGGCGGCCGCGGGGTGAATACAAGAAAAAGCTGGCAAGATGAAATAGGCAAGGGTACACCTCTGACTTGCCTAAGGTCAGCGAGGATTCATCACCTTATCCTTGTGGTGGAATGACGGGGGCGGGGATGGGAAGAGAGACAACTGGATGGCCCAACCGCCCGGTATGAGAGAATGAGGAGTGAATGAATGATATTAGATTTGTAATAATCGAAAAAATTCCAGTGCTGCTTTGAAAAAGTCGAATAATAAATTAACGGTTGTTAGCGATTTCATTTTTGAATTTCACAGGATAAATTATGTATTCAGCCATTATAAAGAAGGACGCAAAGATAATTCTGATTGAATTTACAGAATATCATATGAGAAACTGAAAATCATTCGCTATGCAGAATTGGATGAGACAACGGAAGAATCTGAGCAATGTATATAGACAACGTATCATCTGTGTTCCCTTCTACATTTTAGGGGGTTTGAGTTCAAAAAGTGCGTTTGAAAATAGTGTCAAACTAAACTGCCTAGTCAGCACACTCACCCGCGCACTTGTAGGCTCTCCATAGCGGAGACACTCGTACTACTTTCCTGCAACCCCTCTCGACCGGCCTTGTGGCCTAATGGATAAGGCGTCGGACTTCGGATCCGAAGATTGCAGGTTCGAGTCCTGCCAGGGTCGAAAATCTTTTGCTCGTTTTTTCTTTCCATATTAACTAAATGCATTGCTAAAATAACGTATAATTTTCCTTAAATAAATAATTTTAAGACGATGAATATCAGAAAGGCACGTCACGCTGCATCTCACAAATCTACAACTACATTTAAGCAGATTTTGTTTTGTATTTGCTCATTCGTTGCCCTAACAACTCTAACCACTCTAACTGGACATTAACGAGGAACTAATCGCTATGATTTGTTTTATAGCCTAGTTGTGAATATCGACCGCCAAACCATCACGTGCTCTGTGCCGCACGACGGTTTCCCCATACAAATCTTTCCTCGCTCGCCTCTTCAAAGTCCATTTATCATCAAAGGAGAAAAAGAAGAACAAGGAAAGGCCGTAGTATCAGCATAACTCGGGGGAGTGCGACAGAACGCAGGGATGGAGCTCGATATCCGTTTAGACCTTTCTAATGATATAGCATCGTCCAAAACACAAACAACGGGGTCACTGATTAAATAGCGCGCACAAGGGACGCATGGAGTTACTATTAGTTAGAACAAAAGGGCCCCAAAAGAATAAACATAAAAAAATCAATTCCTCCCCATCACACCTAATTTGTCGTAGTGCAAATCAAATAGTATTCTAGTAAAATGGGACGAAAAGAGTAGTAAAAAATCTCGACCATGTGAACGTAGGAACAGACATACGGAAGAGCAGAAAGAGAGCCTGGAGGTGAGTGCAATGAGAGGATGACTATATAACGTGTCGTGAACGGCAGACTAGCTCACTTCGGTGGAACACAAGGTGCAGAGTAGACTGACATTCACGGCACGTATAATTTATCCGTCAAACAAGCAGGAAACGGGGAAAGGAGGGTTGAGAGAGTGCTGCTGCATGTTGCCTTGCTGAGGGGAACATTCAAACGGTCGCGGGTCGAGAGAGTCGGTACAACAACGGAGAACAACGAAGACAGGGAAGAAGGAAGGAGAACAACGTACGGGCCACTACTCGCCGCTACCGCTGAATACAAGGCAACAAGACAAACGCACGAAAACGAAAAGAGGAAGGATGTTGCAATGGGTCGACAAAAGTGGCATCAACTCCCACAGACAGTATAAAGGAGGGATGTCTGACGGATGTTCGAGTGATGGTACACACGTGCAAGAGGCCCCGTCGACCGAGGCGACCCGTCGTTTACTGGTCCTTCGGCATGTTCTTGAAGCCGAGGACAGCCTCCTCTCCGATGGCCGAGACAACAGTGAGCTGCAATGAGACGATGAATGGCTCACAGCTAATCCAAGGGGTTCAACCAAGCGAGACTCCAGTCTCTCTAACTCACCATTATTCCAGTCTCGTCCTTCTCGAAAGCAGCACGGATCTGGTCTCCGAGCTCACCCTCCGGAAGACGGAGATCGTCCTTGGTGTCCGAACCATCGGGGTCCATGAGCGAGCAGAAACCGTCCTGGTCGATGTCCATGAGCTGAATCACGTGATTACTCAGCCGTACGAGAACATTCCTTGCACGATATGTGATTGGATGAGCCATCATCGATTGGCAATCTGCATCTCACAGTTTATACTTACGATGTATTCCTTGCGCTTGACGACGGGCACGTCCATGTTGTGGGTGGACGGGCAGATATCCTCGAGCTTCTTGCCGGTGAAGATGTCGAGAGCGACGAGATGCACCTTGGCGTGACCGTGCTTTCCGGTTTTCGAGGTCGACATGTCGACAACCTGAAAGGCTTTTGTCATCCTTCGGCTCAGTCATCAACTCGTGCCATCTTTCGAGCACACATATCCGCCACATAGCTTTATCGCTGAATATGGATATGAACTGGTAAAGGTTGGAAAATTGTCGCACCTTGCAGGGACGTCCCTTGATCATGACGTGCTCGTTCTTGCGGATGGCCGAGCACTGCTTCGGGAAGGTGGCCGAGGCTCCGGAATCGGCCTGCTCGAAGTGATCATCGTCGTGTTCGGCAGACATGGCTCTCTAGCGACTGTCTTCCTGCTTCCAAGCGGACCTTACGGCTGCAAAGAGTAAGGGGTAAGTATGCATAAATACAACGAGTACACCGCACTACGTCACGACAAACAAGAAGCAACCAACTGAAAAGGAGATGAGAAGAACAAAGAACAATATGGGCAGTAATAGGAGGATATTAAGCGTTGCTGGTACGTGAATACAAGGAGAAAACGACAGAGAAGTGATTATCTATACGTACGCACCACAAAGCCATCATGATAATGCATAATCAATCAAGAAAAATTTGCGAAAAGTGCGAAATCGCCCAAGATGATACTGACCAGTCAGACTGCGTATCGAGGCCGCGACTAAGGGCTGACGCGCAGTCAGGGAAATGCGGGAAAGCGAACTGCATTCAAACATTCTGCAGCGCATCGCTATCCGCAGTAGCGCGGCACGCACTTACCCTCGTACACCGAAAAAATTTGGGAGGCAAATTCAAATGATACAAAGAGGGAAACTTATCGCTACCGCGACCATTGATCCAAGACACTCACGTAGTTGTCCTGATAAAGCGAATGATGCTGATTCACGTTTTCGTTTATAACGGTACTCTCAGTGTGAATTTCATATTATCACAAGCAACGCAAGATGTGTGGTCACGGATAACATTTATCACAACCATGTGTATGCGCAACTAACAGGAATGATGTACGGTGGTTCACTTCGAAATGTACAATGATAAATAAGGGAATAATTGATATATAACAGAAAGCATAGGATGAATGGGGTACAAAAGAGTTCCTCCGCTTAAAAAGGGGGGGCACTAACAAGCTAGCAATGGCACACAGTGCAATGAGACCTTCCCTAATTGTAAGCAATTCCTGTTGCGGGTACGGCCAATTCAAGCTAACTGGACAAAGAAAGGCTCACTTTTTGAGATAAATTGCAGCTTTAAAAATAGACAATCGAGATTAGCTACAGTAATCCACCTGCAAGGCCAGTGAATCCCATGCTAAACGAAGCTGAATGGAAAAGTCTACGCTGAACAGAGCAGAGAATGACCAAACTATGTCTAACGATAAGCTTAAAAGAGTTATTACCATATTAGGGGCTACATCACTGGTCTGAAGGCGACCGGTCTAGCAACACAACAAAAAGCTCGGGAAACGAAAACCAAAAATGACATAGCAAAGACAGCGGGAAAGGTGTAGCCTTCGAAATCTCTACATCATCGCTAAGCGCTATTAGCCAACCATAATGTTCATGTGCGGATAAAGCTCTGTTCAAATCAGATCACAACTAGTCGGGAGAATGATCGAGGAAAGAGGTGGAGGGAAGTGTCATAGCGGGCGGATATTATCGAGACAAACTAGGGTAATAGATGAAACACTGTGCGATATGAACTCCAAATGTTGCACACCAGGAGCACATCAAGAAACAGCAGAAATGACTAGCGATAGGGACTAGAAGTGGACGGAAACGATCAAAATTTGATTGTTTCCAAGGCAAAGCAAACCACAAATGCTCGAGGAAAGAGTACTTTCTGGGTGACTTAGAACTAGTTCGCTTACTGGTTAGCATGTATCACAATACTCATAGAATGGATCAGTCACGGGGCTCACTCATAACGGACATTTTACACGGGTATATATGTCACAATAACGGGTCCAAGGGTCCGAAGCAGAATGAAGGGGAGGGAGTTGGGATAGGAGGAGGGTGAGGAGGGGGTGATGATACTTGAATCACGACGATTCGTCGGGCGAGGTCGATCCCTGGTTGGCCGGTCCCGCGAAGCAGCTCCGTTGATGCTTCTTGAGGTAGAGGGCACGACGGAAGGTACTGCCGCACGCACACTGCAAAGCCTACCGTCACTACCATACATAGATGGGCGCGGGTGCAGGTACCGTGGTTGGGCAACTTACTGCAACTTTTTTCATGTATTGGTTAGCTCACTGCAAAATAATATCTTAACAAAATAATGCGATATCTATGTATGGCAGGACCACTGCAGTAAGTTGCCGGCAGACCCTGCCCACGTATGATCACTACCCACTCAGACTACTGTATTTGAAGGAAACACCGCTCATCGATAAGTCTCGCCAACTATTATTCTTTCACGTTCCTGCACAATCATTGAAATTCAAAAGCAGAATTATATTTAAAGGAGGAATGCAGCCTCATAACACTTAGTTCCCTTCTCCCATCTACAGTACCCCCCTTCTCATTCGTCCCACTCACTTGGAAGGTAGCCTCCTCGCTGTGCGTCAACTGGTGCATCTTCAGGTCATTTCGACGGACGAAGCTGAAAGAAAACACATTGAACAGAAAGAAAACATGCTCAATAAATTATATCCCCCCCTTCCCCTTATTTCATGATATGTTAATGCGCTGCCCACTCATTCACTTCGGGTAAGCCTGGGCCTCCACCATTTCCCACCATCCCCAACACACGTACTGCGTAGATAAATTAAAGTAAAGCTAATATTCACGTATTCATATATTGGCTACCTACAATTACCTTACAGTACTGTGGACTACAGTAACTCTACAGTATCCCTCGTAATACTCACTTCTTGCCGCATTCCTCGCACTCGTACGGTCGAACATTCGTGTGGACCGATCGAATATGAGCCGCCAGGGCCTGCAATTCATTTCATTTCTCTTACAGGGATACCTTTGTAACACTACATAAAATCAAGCAATGAGCTATCATTGCAATCGTGAAACCGGATTCACACTTTTCATACGTGGGCAGGGTCTGCCGGAAACTTACTGTAGTGGTTCTCCGGGAGGACTCCTCCCATACATAGATATCGCACAATTTTGCCGAGATATTATTTTGCAGTGAGCTAACCAATACATGAAAAATGTTTGCAGTAGGTCACCCAACCACGGTACCTACAACCGTGCCCACCTATGACCCTTTTACCGAATGTGAATGTTTGACTACATGAAAAAAGACTCGTCTACCGTCACCATCTCCATCCCCTACCATAACCCTTCCCTTCTCTACCCTCCCCTACCGTAACCGCTCCCTCTCACCTACCGTAATCCTCAATCCCTCTTCTACCATAACCCTTCCCTGCTCTCTTACCGTAACCCTCTCCTCCCTCCCCTACCGTACCTTGCTGCACTTGTAACCCGGGTGGTCGCATCCTTCATAGGGGCACTTGTGCAGTTGATTCAGATGCACCATCTGCACGTGGCGACGGACTCCTGAAGAGAAAGTTCATGTCTACCGACGTCTTACGATCACTGTAATATCCAGAACCGCTTTTAAGTTTCGCAGACTAGCGCGCAAAAAGCAACAAATTTTTTCAGCCTAATCGTAGATTCTTAAAATAGCCTCACCTCCCCTCCTTCCAAACTTCTGCCCACAGATCTCACACTCGAACTTGCGCTCGCGCCTGAACATCATGATGGGGAATTACCGTAATCTTACATCTTGGGCATTTTTATCGCTTCGTGTATTAGTGTAGTTCGTACTACATAGAAGGATTACTGTACCCACTTACAGATGGAGAATGGAGACGTGCTCTCGAAGCTGAAACGACGACGCAAACATCTTGCCGCACTCCTCGCACTTGATCGGTTCCTGCAGAGGTCAAAGATCAAACTACAAATATGAAGATCAACCACCATCAGTTGATTCAAATGGCACGCACCACCAAGCTAATTACATCTTCCCTCCATTCCCCCCTCCCGTTCCCTAATTGAGCGGTGGTCTCAGAACGAAAATGAACCCGTCCCGCAGCTAATACGCGTTATGAGCCGCGTCTTCCGGTCAGATTACGAAGTAGTCGCATGCGAAATAGTCGCCATCCCCGGCTAATGTCGAGCAGAGATATTGGGTGTGCCCGACCACACAAAGAACCACTCTAGATGATCTATCGTCAAAGTACGCTCATAAGTAGCATAGTCTGAAAACTACGATATTTTCCACCTAGAAAGGGGACCTCTTTTCACATGCTCAAAAGCTGGAATAAGAGCACTTTCAGATTTCGCACACACTGTGCATTTTTGGTGAATGAGCGAAGGTATTTAAACTTTGACCAAACAGCATATTCGGGCTGATCTATAAAATGCACGCCCCCCCCCCCCTCAGCCCGTCCATTCCCCTCACCTTGGGCTCTCCCTTGATCACCTTCTTGTGCAGCTTCTTATCGTGAAACGCCGCGGCCTTCGCACTCTTGAACATCTGCAGCCGAGTCTTTCCCTTCCTCCTCGAGCCCCTCTTCCTACTCCCCCCCCCCTTTGTACTTTCATCCCCCCATCTTTCCACTCATGTCAGCCCAAACAATGGTTCGAAACGTGAACTTTCTTGGCCTACGAACATTAAATTTTCTGTAGACGTTTTCGGCCTAGTGGGCAAAAACGTTTAGAAAAAGAGAGCGTTCACATAGTCCCCATAGTCCACCCCACCCACCCCAGTCCTCTCCTCACCTCCCGGTTCTCCTTCACTTCACTAGTAGCAGCCGCGCCCTCTCCCCCTCCCCCCCTTCCCTTCTTGTTCTCCTTCGCTGCCCCTCCATTCTCCATATTCTCCAGCTTCCTAGCCATCATCCCTCTAATCGTCTCCTCCAACCGTCTCCTCTTCCTTTCCCTTCCCTGTTCCTTCTCTTTCTTCTCTTCTTCTTCAGCTGCCTTCTCCAGCATACTCCTCATCCTCTCCACAAATCCACTTGTTCCTCCCTTATCTTCGTGTTTCTTCAGTATCTCCCCGACAGTCTCTTGTCCAGTCAAGGAGATGAAGGCGGAGGGAGAGATGAGTTGAGGGGAAGAGGAGACGAGAACGTCCATGACATCCATGGAGAGACCACTCGCGAGGGAGACAGAGACGAGGAATGAAGGGAGTGGTCAGGGTATACTGCAAGGAATGACCGGTCACGATGAAGGGAGGACAGGGGAATGAGAAGAGACAAGGGGGAGCATGTAAAACACGCGACATGACCTCGATTATGGAAATGAAACGATGAGAGAAGAGTAGATACAAGTGGACGATGAGAGAGATCAACGAAGGACAGCCAATACAGAATATGAAAAAGAATGAGTGATGTGATATCTAACGTTGTACTAACTCATTTCAGCATGTAACTGCAGAATACACGTAGGCACTTCGTCATTGCTAATTCGTGTACGTACTATTCTTCTTTTCAGCTCTGATAACTTCTATCTGAATCTCATTGAAACTGCACCCTATCTAACCAGGCACCAATGCACCCTACTCTCTACCATAATTAGGATTCTCCGTGAAAGCGTTACAGATCTACGACGGAACCAGAACATGTAAACTGAAACGTTTACGGATAATACCCTTCAGGTTACAGTATTCGAAGACAATAGAGACCGATCCCCCATCTTTCCTTTCCCCCCTTCAACCTCTCATAGTGCACATCCAACGTCCCTTTCACACCAGATACGATTAGGCAACCCGGCGGGGAGAGGGAGGAGAGGGGAACGGAATGGAGAAGCGAGTTCACGTCTGTCGAGCAGACATTACATCTCATCACGGATCGCCCTTCTACACGGCACGCATCACACGCCATCTTCCATACATCCATGTATCTCCATCTGCACATACCACACGACTGTAGTAGTGAGGGGGATAATTCAATGCCAAGATGCGTATCTTTGGATGTGACTGTCCGATCAGACCGATGTTCCAATGCTAAGATTAGCACAGCTCCCCTTCCCGACTGAAGTAAGCAAGTCCATACAGTAGTTCAGAGCCCATTGGCCTGCGTATGGAGATACATGATCGAGGCTGGTCTTTGAGACACTTGGCCAAATACGCGGTTGGCAGTGGGAAGAAGAAGATGATGAGGTACGACGGAAGGGGGATACGCTACCGAGAACAGACCGACAGCGAGAGAGGTACACACAGACACACACACACACACCAGTCAACAGTCATCATCGGTTCGTGCGTAGTCAGCCAACCAGCCATTCTTCCCTCATTCGAAGCTTTTTCTCTCACCGCATTTCGCCTCACTCCGGCCACAGAAGCCGAGATAATAATGAGGCAAGGAGAAAGGGAAAAAGGAGACGAAAGAAGCGGAGGAGGAGGAGGATGAAGAGGAAGAGAGGATAGGGGGGGAAGGGGGGAATAGGTCTTTCGGGGTGACAACGATGCGCATCACTGCACTGGAGTAGGCAAAGAGACCGCAGTGACTAACAAGAGATAAACACGGAAGACGCAAGTATACTACGACATAACTGTATGAAAGGCGAGACATACAAGATGCCCCAACTCTAACAAGGAGTGATTGTAACCATACGGAGAAATTTGAAGATGAAAAATATCATCTCTGGTGTAGTTTTGTGCGCTGATTTCGAATATCGAATTGAAAAACTCCGGAGTAAGAGTATTTTTGAGAAAAAGAAGGTCAAAGTGTCGCAATCTTAAATAACTCTCACTGCTCTCTACACTCATATTTAGCTGTTTTGGTTGAAGTAAATGTGCAAATTGTGCTCAATTCGATTCTTAGGTTTTCATAGTTATGGAGGTTGTCCTACAATTATTAGTTACCAGATATAAACCCTCATTAAGGTGAAAATAGGCGTTTATGGTAGTTAGAAAAGTAAAGCACAAGCCAACTTTGAGCAACGTTTTCTCAAAAATACTCTTACTCCGGAATTTTTAGATTCGATATTTGGAGTCAGCACGTAAAAGTGCACTAGAAACGATATTACTCATATCAAAATTTCTCCGCAAGGTTAAAACCTCTCCTTGTAAGCAGAATCAAAGTTCAGCATTCACGTACGCCGGAAACATGTCTCCTGATTGTAAGAGGCACCGATAAAGCAAATCACGGAGACATGCAGCGGCCGAAAAAAAGCCATGCCGCTCTCTCTCTTCGCAGGTCGCCACAAATCTCGCATTAGCCTCATCGAGAGCACAAAGAAGGAAAGAAGGGAATCAGACAAGGGATGAGAGAAAGGAGAAGGGTAGGTGAATACGGAAGACGAGATGAGAGGAGAAGGCAGATGTACGGGGCACAAACGAGTGCACATTCATGCCCCCGTAAGACTACACAGGCGAAGGGGAGATACGGGAGCAAGAGATAGGCAGAGGTGTCTAGAGAGACCAGCCGTGCATGCACGACAACAGCATAGTCCCTCACTCCTCATCCCCTTGTCCCCCCGATTCCCTCCCTCAGGCCATAAGCACAGCCCGCAAGGCTATCATCACTTATCGCGAGATCAGCCACAAGACCCGGCCGTCGAATAACGAAATAACGAGCCCTTCCGCAATGGACTCTCTTCGTCTTTCGGAAGGAGAGGCAAGAGGGGAAGAAGACCGAAACCGCGACGCCGGAACGGGAAAGCAGGCAAGCAGGCACACACAGTTCCACCTAACGCAAGATTGCCACAGCCGACCGAGGGGAACTTTGCCCGATACAGATCAATATGCAATATAACGGCGCTTTTCCTGTATTAAAGGGAGACCTACAGCGCAACTCACAAAATGTAATAGCATACAGGCGGACATGAGTCGAAACTAGGGCAGAAGACAAGAGAAAGGGGCCTCGGCCACCTCCCCTCTCTACTCCCACCGTAATATAGACCCGCCTGACTCTGCCTCCTCCTTCCGTGGTCCCTTCCCCTCTTCCCCTCCTCTTCTCCTCTTCTCGTCGTAGCCACCGAGCTCGAAAACAAGACCGGGCCTTCTCGTTCGGCCTGTGGAAGGAGGGAAAGAGAAGAGGAAGAGAAGGGGAGAAGGGGAGAAGGGGGTATGGAGGGGGGACACGGGAGCGACTGTCGGATGAATGAATGCATGCGAGGGGGCAGGCTGCCGCACTCGCATCGTCCAGGGACTCCCTCCCTCACGGCTCTCGTCACATCATTACGAACAGCAAGAGGCGTGCATGATATCACAACAACCAAGTAGCGACGACTACACTGCCATCATTGCTACATACCTGCATACTGCATACTATGGTTGTCCGCCGAGCCATGCTCATCAGACAGAAACCGAGCATAAAGGCAGGCACACACACATGACAGAAAGGGGACGACGACGAGGGAAAAGGAGGAACCGGGGGAGAAGGGGGAAAGCGATTACCGGCTGTGTGAAGACGGCAACGACTGAGCCTTTCCATCTATCCACCTCTCCCCCCCTTCTTACTCCCTCTCCCTCTCCCCCCCTCCGTCTCTCTCCGCACCTACAAGGGACGTACGAGGCAAAGGTAAGACGAACGTAGACTGAGAGAGGGGGAGGGGGAGATAGTACGACATACGTACGAACAGCCAAAAGGACGTGGACTCGCAAGTTGGCTATAATCACCAACGTGATTATAAGCCGCCGCCGGCACGGCATACACAACAAGCGGAGACGTAGAGGAGTGTGGGTTGAATGGTGGGTGGGGGGGGGG
>LS819595.1:389384-402274 GCA_900490955.1 Micoletzkya japonica
GAGAGCGATGAGAGTAGACAGGAAGGGAAAGGAATGAGGATGATGAAGAGGACGGGGAGCGGTGCGAGTTGTAGACACGACTGAATGAGGGGAGACGAGGGAGCAGAGAGGCTGAGGAAGAAATAGGGGACGGGGGGGAAGGGTGTCAGACGACGTGCTCAACTAGGAAGGAGAGAAAGAGGGAAAGCTTCCCCTCTCCCCCTCTTCTCTTCATGGCTGTCACGGAGCGGTCGTCCCTCTGTCTCCCTCCCTCCGTCTCTCCACTGGAAGGATAGGCACGATGGGAGGAAAGGGAGACGAGACACGAGAGAGGCAGTGGGGAGAGATGCTGCTCGTTGAAATAGAATGGAGAGGAGGACTTGGGGGTGCGAGGGGGACACGAGTATGACTGACAGCGCGGTCTCATGGTCCGCCAGAGCTTCGCTCGATGAATCAGCGAAGCCACCGTCATACCGTAGCCTAGCAGCTCCCACTGTAGCCGGTATTCCTCCCTACTGCATGGACCACACAAGTCGACCTTCAGCTCTTCTCCTGGTTCCCCTCGTCTCCATGCAGTGTCGATGTGTCTCTTCGCCCCCCCCCTCCCCCTCCTCGTCCCATCCCCTCTACTGCTTCTCTCATCGCTGCTCTTCCCCCTTCCTTCTCCCATCCCTCCTCCTCTCCATTAGTCAGAGTCGGCCGACCGTCCCTTCGACCGAATATACCCCCTCTCCCCCTTCCCCTTCCTTCCTCCTCCAAGACTCCTTCTCACAGCTACCAAAGACACGCCAATGAGAACTGCTCGGAGACTCAATCTCCTTACGGAGCGCAGATATACATGCAAATGTGCACTTCGTCATTGGACCACTCGAGGTCGAACGTCAGTGCATTCTTCTTCATTCTTCAATATGCGGCCCCATTCTTCTTCTCTTCTCCTCTTTCGTTGGAGGAAACGGAGGGGGCACTCTGGAGTGAGATGAAGGAGAGACCACACACGCCGACGAGAGGAACGAAGGAATACGAGTTGAAAAGGGAACGATGAGGCGGAACCGCGGGCTGCGATTTCACTCCCCTGTTCTCAGATCCCGTATGCACTTGTTCAACTTCACTAGCTGGAGTACTCAGTTTTTTTCACAAAATGTTATGTATCAAACGAGTTGTTGAAGCTCTGAAAGATATAATTATTCTACACTGCACTGTCATAACGCTCTTTGCATGCATGGGTGTGATAGAGGCAGTGCAGATTAGCCGTTGCTTTGTCGGTGACTTGTCCTTTGTTAATAATAGCCGCCCTCTGAAAGCCAGCCGAGTGCGTATGGTGGACAGATACTCTATAGGCTCATGCTCTTGCCTGTTTCTGAGGCCATTCATACGCCATTGATACGAGTCTTCCCCGTATCACAAGACATACTACTACATGGACGGGGTGTGCAGGTTATTTTGTCCAGGAGCCTACCCAGGCATACAACCACCAATTACTAGCCCGTGAGCAGTCTCAAAGGCACGAGCATAGCCCCATGGGCGGTCTCAACTGCTTATGAAGAACACCAGTTGCGCACCCCGGAAAAATGAAACCTCAACTTCCTTATAGTATTCAACTACTTGTTAATACAGTCAATTTTCCAGTGATCGTTGATTATTATAATAGACTGAAAGTGTTCTCAAAGAAATAACCCATCACAAACAAGACACAACTCCATTGGAATTGAAAAGAAATAACGCCCGATTGTTACTTGAAATGCGATGTTGCCTCATCATCAAACAATGGCGAGCAAATTAACTCATAAACTTCACATCACTTTAGACCAAATTTAAATGTATTTCTTGAATTGTATAACCAATAACTTCTAAGAGATGATTTCGAATTTCACATCATCTCCTAAAGGAGAAACCCTGTTTGTATCGAAAATAGCCTAGTAGGCTTCTTCTTCGTCCTCTTCTCTTTTACCTACCTTTGCCCTGTGTCTCTCCTTTCGTCTCCATTTTCCCCTACTCTAACCCTAAAGGGGCTTAGAGTTGCACAAACACACCGTGCATATACTACCGACAAGGATACTGAGTACCAGAGGAGACGGAAATAAAGATGAATAAGTCCAATAACGACATACAATATCACTTCAAAGCAAGCAGATGACCCCAGTCCAGAGTTAACTTTTCCCCCAAAACTCCCCCTCCCCCTTTTTTTCCTCAACGCGGTCTCAATCTTTATAATCCCATTGATAGGAAAAAAAGCCAGCGGCCAATTTCGACGCCTCCCCGTGTCACTGTAACGACCCCAAATACGATACAAGGACAAAGATCAAAGATGAAAGATCAAAGAGCAAAAACGCACCAGATCGCAGGCGATGCACTTGTACATGACCTTCTCTCTGATGGCGGGTTCGGGTCCGTTGTACATGTGATACTTGAAGAGATGACACTGCACGTTCTGCTTCAACGTGAACATCGCATCGCACATGTCGCACACGAATTTCTGCAAAGGGAGACTATTTCCCGGATTTGAAACCCCCGGAATTCCCTGGTTACAGTAACCAACAATCCAAGTAGAAAAAGGAGAATAGCGCATCAAGGCTGACCTTCTCTCGAAACCGTGTCTTGGCTGTCTCGCCAAAACTCTTGGTGAAGATGAGTTTCTGCAACAACGTCATGCATGGGCTAGAGTTGTCCTAACATTAAAGTCCTAATTAGGAACCGAAAGCAGCCATTCTAGTGTCTTACACGATCATTATCTGCCCCCGTATTAATTGCCCATGTAGCTGCAGCTACAGCTCGAGCTACAAGAATTAAATATTTAATTATCCGCAAATGATCTGAAAGAGACTGAAGCTATCATTCTTTCTACGTTGTATCTCTCTAGCGGTGGAAATCTTCACCTATTGATCACAACACTTTTCGCAGATGCAAACATGTATTAAAAACAAGAAAAATAAAGAAATTCATTATTTAAAAGGAAAGACTTACTATGTAACCTTAACTCCATCGAAACATTGTTTAACATGGGTTCATAACTATCTTCGCAAGAAATGTCTGGCCGACCTCTCACGATGAGAACAAGGTATGAAATGATCAACGGAAGAGCGAGTTTGAGACGGCCCACCCCGGAAAAAAGAGGAAAATAATGAAGAGAGACTCGCGTGCAGACTCGCAAGGCAGAGGAAGAGAAATAGTATGGCTTTCGGTTAGACGCAGAGTCAACCTAAGGTCAGAAAAGTGACACTATGGTTCATAGTGTCATTTTCCTGACCTGAGATGATTCCTGCGTCTCTTCTAATCTTTCGCTCTCTCGCTCTCTCTGACCTCGGGTTATTTTTATGACCTGAGGTCGAGCTAACTTTTTGACCTGACAAGGAGATGGTCTGACCTCGCGGAAAGGGATTCAAATGAGACATGTACCATTCGAAAGAGCGTCAAAAACGGAGTAGAAAACGATGTTCAATTTTTGCGGAGCGCGTATGTAGCGCGAGATAATCGTCATTTTTTGGAAGTAGGGATCCGCCATTGCGCCGCTTCCTCTTGTGAGGCGTCGCCTGCAGCTGGCTGTCAGCAGTCGTCGGTAGCGCAACAGGTAATAGGTCGGTCTGGATTGGGAGGGTAATGGGTTCGAACCCCATGCCGTGCATTCCTTTTGCACATTTTTCCACAAGTCCCGGACTTTTGATTTTTCCGAATTTTCCCCTCTCCTTTTCCTTATCTGATGCCGCTACTACCAATGACAGATCCTGTGAGTAGAATTGATATAAGATACGCATCTTTGTTGATAGCAGGAAGAGACATTGCTGTGGCCATTAGTTCAAGATTATTATAGCTCCAAATCACTTCCAGGTTCGAGGCAAGAAGTTTTGGTAAAATTTGAAATTTGTCAAAATCTTGAAAAAATCACAAGTCCGGGACTTGTGGAAAAATGTGCAAAAAGAATGCACGGCATGAGGTTCGAACCCATTACCCCTCCCAATCCAGACCGACCTCTTACCTGTTGCGCTACCGACGACTGCTGACATCCAGCTGCAGGCGACGCCTCACAAGAGGAAGCGGCGCAATGGCGGATCCCTACTTCCAAAAAATGACGATTATCTCGCTCTAGATACGCCCTCCGCAAAAATTGAACATCGTTTTCTACTCCGTTTTTGACGCTCTTTCGAATGGTACATGTCTCATTTGAATCCCTTTCCGCGAGGTCAGACCATCTCCTTGTGAGGTTACTGCCATTTTCTTCTTTTCCAAAGCAAAAATGCATTGTGTAGCTCGAGCTGCAGCTCGAGCTACAAATCAGGGCAATTAATACGGGGGCTGATGCAGGCACCCACCCTAACGTCCGATCGGACAATTACGCATACGTATGAATAAGGTATGCAATAGAATATTCGAATCGACCACTGCCTAGCTATTAGGAGGGGGAGATGAAAACCAAGCGTTATCAGGCCGAGAGCTTGTAGCATAACGTGGAATACAGAGAGACTCAGACAAGATACGCAAATAGTGCTTGGCACAGGTGGGCACGCTTGTAGGGTACCGTGGTTGGTGACTTACTGCAAATGTTTTTTTTTCATGTATTGGTTAGCTTGCTGCAAAATAATATCTTATTAGAGAAACTGTGCGATATCTGTGTATGGGAGGACCACTGCAGTAAGTTACCGACAGATTCTGCCCACGTATGGTGCTTGGCTTTCACTCTCTACCAGATATGGCCCGTGAATGAGCGAACCTTGATGAATTCCGACTGGTAGTCATGTATGTCGTCCTCTTCCACGTCTACCTGTCGACAACAGATGACTTTCCAAACTTCGCCTTCTCCTTACTTTACATTTTGAAAGCCGAAAATTTAATCGTATTATCAGGTCGAAAGATTGAGGCATAACTTGGTTTTGAACCTAAAAAACTCTACTTACTATACTTCCGAAGAGAAACGGAGGGATTAAAGTGCATCTTTCATCGAAGAGGTGAAAGTAAAATGTAGCAAACTTGTCTGTATCCGTCGTCCAGCGCAGGGATAGTCGCATCCGAATCATAGCTATCCCCGTCATCTTCGCAACTTCTAATCTAAACTTTTTGAAAAGTATTTAAAAACTTGCTTGACATAGCACAGTTAGAAAGCGAAAGGTAGTTTCGAAATCGTAAAGGGCGAGAACTTCAGTTACCGATTCCATGCCAAAAGCCATGGTTGTTATAACACGTCAACCGATCAACTGCGCTCGCCCCAACAAGCTGCCAAATGTCAATAATGCGGAATTATGCTAATTGATCACTGTAGAGGATTTTCATTGTCATCGTTGCAAGAGTCGCTATGAAAACCCGGCGGTAACTCAAAAAACGGAAGAGCGTGATAGGGTAATCCTGAAAACTCGATAATTCTATCGTATTTTTCTAATTTTTCACTGATTTGCGCGGCAAATCGGCCATTCAAAAGTTGCGTTTCAATTTCAGTTCGCGATAGATAACGTTACAAGCGTTTTTCACTATCTTGGGGCGAGCGCGGTTGATCGGTTGCCGTGGTGTAAACCACGAAATGAGTATTTACCTCACGAATGTACTGGTCGTACTTGAGTGGCTTCTTCTTTTCCTTCATGGGCAGAATGAGAGGGAAATCGGTTGAGGAGTTGACAACGCCTGAATAAGAAACGTTAATAATAAAGAGCATCATATTTTATATTATAACGAAGAAGGCCTTGCGGAAAAATACATCAGTAAAAAAACCTACATTCTCTGCCGACTATTGTTGCAGGCCAGAACCCTTGGTAGGCTAGTCCTCCACCGCAGTGAATGTAACAGAACGGAGCTGAAAGCAAAAAAACTAATGATCAAGGCAGGAAAACATTCCAAAAAGGCGAGCTTTGAACAGACAGATAAAAAGTCGATAAGTCCAAAAACACAGCTACCGTAACGCGACACAATTTTTTTTGAAAAAATACAGTAACTGTTTTGAAAATTTAGCATATTCATGAACAAAAATTCCTATCAATAATTAATAGAGGATATTTGGAAAAATGTACCTTCGATGCAATAAAAGCACAGTTCTTTGTCATCTGTGTAAATGGCGTCTTCATGGATATCAGAGTCAAAGAGAGACGCAAATTCATCCGTGAGCATTCCTTGACCAAATTGAGGAAAAACCAGCTTGGACGACCGATTGGTTTGAGGATGGAACGATGAATGATCCCGATTGAGAAAGGGGTCGGATTGGGGGAGAGGATATGCAAATGAGACAGGCTAATCTGATTGAAGATAATAGATAATGTTGTAATTATTCATCCGAAGTGTAACGTTTCACGAACCATTCAAAAGCAATCATTCCCTGTTGATAGAACCTTCAGTCGCACATTTTACATTTTTTTTTTTTGGAAAATATGGGACTTTTATTGTTAGCAGTACCACATTTTCCATGTGTTTACACGAAATGTTTCAGAACGTCTTTGTGCGTTATTCTCTCCACAGTCTTCAAATAAAAGAGTTTTATTGCTCTTGGAAAGAGGAGAGTTCTCCATTAAACACAGACGCCCGCCACTTGACAGATAAAGTCATTGTTATCGTAAACTGACGTGAACGCCTCATCAGTCATAGGGAAATTCTTGTTGGTCACTGAAAGAGATGGTTGACTTTACATGGTTAATCAACCAGTCTTCGCGATGATTTAAAAATGCACTTATTATTTGGGTATGGAATTAACCTGTTCTGCGATAAATTGATCGTTTACTTGCTAATATATTGTCGGTCCTCATGTTCAAATTTTCGTTCCGCCCACTCTTGATTGGACTTGCGCTATTTAGCATAAGTGCACAGCCAAAAGGTGCAAATAATCAACGGAAGACGGAATCATTATAGAGATGGCTTCGCGTATACCGTTTAGCCAACCGCACGGAAAGTGAAGAATGAAATACCCGTTTATCTCGTTATCTGTTCTTCTCGAATTCTAATGACCCGTTTTATACGACAAGAACCGTTTTATACGACAAGAACGAGAAAAGTCTTCGCCTCTCATCTCATTCTTCCAATCTTTTTCGGCTGTTTTGGTGGATACACAGTGTTCTGAGAACAGTTAAAATGTTAAGCGAACGAGATGACGAAAAATAACCCTGATTTCGGTAGGAATTCTCGCGCGGAAAACACCGTATCCTAAGCATTTTGGCTCGTTCGCTTAACATTTAGAACACTGTGGATATAATACGTATGCAGGAAGCCAACTATAAATCATTACCCTCGGAACGCAAATTTGAATGCGAGGATCGACAATAATAGATCCGTCCGTCATGATTCGCGAAGCTAGCCTTTTTCCATATACAAGTTCCCCTTCCTACATACTATAACTTACCCGCAGATTTGTTCTTCAACCGGGAACTAACATAGCTGCAATGATTGCCGGCGGAGAAGACACCGTATACGATCAGACGTGAATTTCCATCAGACAACAGAGCACCCATTCCACTGTCACCCTTCAAGCGCATCTTTGCCACAGTACAGAGTTAGACAGATAAATATAGAGCTCTACAGAGTTAGACAGATGATTGATGAGAATCACAGCATATAGTCGAGGATTTCTGACTCCTCACACCACTTTTGACACAGAACGCACCATTTCATCTCAATCAAAACCTTTCGAGTCAAGTATATTATTGAAGTCTTCAAAACGTTTCAACTGCATATATGGGCTCTATCTTACAGAGCATCCGTCCTGATCGAAATGCACAGGATGCGCACAAAATTGTCCATCGATTTGCTTCTTGCAACCAGTGGGTTTCCACGACATATGTCTCAGCTTCTGCAGCTGATTATCGTTAGTCGTACCACCTGTAACAATATTCAAAACTTCGTAAATATAGTCCGACAAATGATATACGATCGGATCACCAACATGCAACACACATCGATTCGCTTACCGCCACCGTAGCCAAAGCTATGGAATATACGTGGCAAGTTGTGTTTGACCGGCAAACAAGCATGCAATGCCATTCTGAATAGGTAATTACAGTGGAATATATATGTCAATAGTTCATTTCGAATATCAGTGTGCAACGGCAACTGACGGGTCGGTTCGCTTTACAGTTCTTCATTGTAAAACGCTGGCATAACTTATTCGGAATTATCTATATTAGTCCTAACGATACACTGGAAAGGAATTAGGTAGACGGTTGCATAATATTCCATAAGGGGTTTGAAAATGCACTCCCGTTGTATACTTACTCTTCTCAAACTCACTCGACTGGAACATCCTGTGCCAACTCAATGATGGCTAAGTCGTTTGTGTTGCGTATTGGCGGGTTTGTACAGTACATTTCACGGTATCCTGGATGGAGGAACATCTGTAAGCGTATCACTGATATTTTATTATTTTTTCATATAAGTGTTGTACATAGTCAATTCACTCGACTCAGTATTTATCATATGCAATATTTGTCATCATGGGAGAGTTCTAAGAACAGCGAGTCTAACTTTTCCCCTTTTTACATGAAGCTTCGCAGTGACTTAGAAAAGGCTGCCACAAAGATCTTTCTCGTTTTCCCTATGCATTTGAAAATGCCAAATAATTTAGTTCGTCCGTATCTACTTACTTCTTTAGCTCGAAGTACGTGTCCCCTGCAGTTTTTGTGCTGCTGGTCGAGGCACAGCGATCCGACATGAATGCGAATTTCGTCCAGTTTGTACAACCTTATAAGCCTTTTCCTTACCAACATGAACCTTACTTTTTGGTTAACCTTGCAATCTACATACGTATCTACGCTTCTCGTTCAAGACCGACTCTTTAGAGATTGACTGACTGAATCTCGCATTTGTGTCCATCAAACATGTTGGCAATACAGTGGCCGGCCGTCATAACATGTCTTCTCGAGATGAGAGTTCCAGTGCACGCTCCCTTACCTGCTCAACTTCTGTCTTGCACTCACCACAATGTTCTACATGTTAAGCGAACGAGCCAAAATGCTTAGGATACGGTGTTTTCCGTGCGAGAGTTCCAACCGAAATTAGGGTTATTTTACGGCATCTCGTTCGCTTAACATTTTGACTGTTATCAGAACACTGTGTCACTCGCCAACGGTCTCGGCAGTGCACACAATAATAAGTGCACCACGCGTAAAACGATTTTCTAGAAGGTTGGGTTGTCTTTTTCGGAAAGTAGGCGATTAGTTTCTCTAGATATCCTATTGACGTTTCATTTTTCCATAAGCTTCGTAGGGTGGTAAACGTGGTAAACCTATGGAAATGCCGACGACCGAAGGTGGGAGACTCGCGACAGAATCTCCATTGAGAATATACCGACGTGGACGCGACTTGTGATGAGAGCACTGACAACAAACACTGTTCTACTGCACTTCCATAGACTGCGACCCAGTCACTGTTCTACTGCACTTCCATAGACTGCGACCCAGTCAGTTAGGCCATTTCGGTTCTATTCGTCTCGGATATTACGATTATAATTCTAGAATCTTCTTACTCCCAGAGCGTAGTTTTCCTTTCTGGTCAATTTGCCGGCGAAGGCAGAAGATAAGAAGAGAACGAAGAAGAAGAGCAACCGCATGCGGAGAGTGAAGGGGCGGTGAATGAGTTGGTGAATAAATGGTTTGAGAACAACTTAGATAACTAAGTTAAAGAAGGACTCCATTTGGTATTTTTCTCAGTTGACACTTCAAAATCGTCGAAATTCTTCAACTGTACGAGGTTACTTAAATGTAATTGATTTTAGGACGTTATTCATCAACTGTACGACGTCACTTGAATTTAGTTGATTTTAGGACGTTTCTGAACTAATTGGCTTCGTCACAATGTTCTAAATATAAAGCGAACGAGCCAAAAATGTTGGGAATAAATGCTTTCCGTGCGCGAGTTCCTACAGAAATCAGGGGTTAATTTTCGGTATCTCGTTCGCTTAACATTTACACTGCGGCCAGAACGTTGTGTCGTCGGCATCTGATTCCCGTCGAAATTCATCATCCGCACGACGCTACTTGAATTTATTTGATTTTAGGCTTATATTCATTAAATTTCATCCTTTGAATTCCTTGTGAATTTCACACGATTCTATCAACTTTCATATCAAACATGCACAAAATAAGAAGAGCAAGAATAATCCAACGGTTCCCATAGAAGATAACATAGACAAACCTAGACGAATGCCGACGACTGAAGCAGGGACAACTTCTGTCATCATCTTGACAGGAGTTCCATTGACACTGTGTCGACGAGCGCGCGATTGGTGAGGGGAACACTGAAAACAAATAATATTTCATTATTTTTCTATATTTGTATATCTTTTTTTTTCATTTTACCTGTTGTGGTTGAGGAAAATGTTCCGTCGGTTGTATCATTCCCATTTCCCCTGACTTGTGAGTGAACGAAGAGGTGTAAAGAGACTGCAGACAAAGTAGAAATGACGTTTATGGACGGAACTTCATAATATGTCAAAATATCGATATTTCTCCCTCTATTTTATATTTTGATACATATGTAATTATACACTAACTCCCAGAGCCTCGTTCTCTTCTGTAGTTAATTTTCCGGAAAAGGCAAAAGATAAGAAGAGAGCGAAGACAAGGAGCAACCGCATACGGAGAGTGAAGGGATGAATGAGAATAGATGGTTTGAGAAAAACTTAGACAACTAAGTTAAAAACAAGGACTTCCCTGAAGTTTAGTCTAATTAATTAAACCTGAGCTACTTTGCAGTGCGGAGAGCACGGAAGAGAAAGTATTTAATCAACTCGATCAGGATTGCGTAGCACAGCATTCGTAGCGTTCGATTAGCGAATGGCGGTTTCCATTGTAAAAATTCACCAATTTAAAAACTTAAGCTCGTCCCCATCAGTCCAAAGCGCTGCCAAAATTTGGTGAAGATTGATTCAGCTGTAGTGGAGTAAATTCTAAATTACTTGTCAATTCGCTATTAGACACTTCCCTTTCAGTCGGAATGCTGTGGTAGGAATTAAAACGCCCTGGAGTACCTACTCCTTTAACGTCTTTCTAAAATTCAACATCCATCTAAATATCGCATGAGTGAATGCTTGCCAATGTGCCAATGTGATAAGTTTTTTTTGCTGCGCAGTTTGCCGGGGGAGACATTGCGAAACGTCGCAGCCTGCTTGCGTCAATCAACGAATATTTATCAGAGCTTTGTTATGGCTCTTCATGCGGACTACGCACAGACACCGGACACGTCACAGATGAAATTTTCGTGCGCGTAAACGGATGTGAACACGACATCAAACGGACGGAGCACGTTTGCCGCTGAAATATGTGCTACGGTTGAGGAGAACGTTCCGCCGCTTGCCCCATTCCTATTTTCGTTTTTTTTTAGTTTCTGGAGGAAAATGAAGATTTGCAGCATGAGAGCAGAGATTTGCAGCAGCTCTGCTCGCACGTCGTGAAACCATTCATGACGGCACTTATAGATAGATGCTGCACAAATCTCTCAACCTTCATTGCGCAATATTCTATACCTTTGGAAAGCTAAAAGGACATCGTCTTTCTTGAGTTCATAGAAACCATAAGTGTCGGGATGATGTTAGCTTTAGTGTCTATCATGATGTCCTTCCTTTCCCATTCTTCATAATTTATTCGTGGTGCGCGGCACACCGATCTACCGCATTAGTAAATGTCGAAATGATTTTTCGCCTCCAAAGGTTTTGCATTGCGGCAGAACACTGTGATTGTTGATAGCGTAGGTATGAACCAAGAAAGGGGGAAATAGAAGAGAGGGTAGTTTGGGTGAGATGGATCCATCGAGGTTATCAACATTCTCGCACAGTCATTCCCGTTAACATAACATTGATGCACCTCTCACATCCTTTATTTTTCCCAGGAATAACTCACTTGTATTCGGGTCCCGCTCTAGAATGGAGCTAATTCGATTGCAGTCATTGCCCGACGAGAATACACCGTATACACGGGAAATGCCTGGGGCATCCAGCATCATGCCCATTCCATCATCGCCCTTCAACCATATTCGTCATAAATAGTAGATTGCGCCATTGACTACCTACATTTGGTACCATTATTTGACTAAAAACTAGTGCAAATAAAAATATATTATAATGCCTAGTGCAAAAAGGTATTATTGTAATATTATATATAATTGAATGCACAATAATTAGAATTTTTCGCTGATGAGTGTAAAGTCAGCATGGTCAGCCATATTATATGACTCATATAAATGAAAATGGCATCAATTATTGCACTTTCAAATACGTTTGAATTGGCTAAATTCGGAATGTTTCTCTTACATGGCACGGCTCTTGCTCCTTGTTTCGAGAAATGACACAGAACTGTCCTTGCGTGGGAATCATGCAATAAACAGGACGCCATAAGATCATTCTCATTCGTTTGCTTGGATTCTCGTCTGGATACGCGCCTGTTGTAATATTACATTACGTATTTAGTAGATAAACCTTTACATTACGTATTTAGTAGATAGACCTTTTCGGAATAGTTCCGGACCTCACGATACATCTTTCATTTCTCAATCTTTTACGGAATATTCCACAACTATCTATTTGCGGAATGCATTCCCGATGTATCTTCAGTACGTAATAATTCCGAAAAAGTTAGAAACTTCTCTCAGTGTATCATATCTACAGTAGAGATGTGCATGCGAGTTCTTTTGATGAATATGTTTGAATTATCATTCATAATCGCGACACGTCTCGTCACCAAAAACAATGAAATATAATCATCGAAAGAACTCTCATGCAGACCTCTAATCTACAGACCGCGAATATGTAAGGACTCACTTATACCGAAGCCAAACGAAAGGATATCTTGCGGCAGCTTGTCATCAATGGGCAAGCATGCATAATTATACTGTCTGCAAGATTTTTCTACTCTATCTGCTCTCTCCTCTAATCATATCTATTTACTCTCATAAATATCAATAGCTATCAACTATATTTTATATAGCATTTTATTAATATGAGAGTTTATGAATTGAGTATA
>LS819595.1:402374-456527 GCA_900490955.1 Micoletzkya japonica
ATATATATATATATATATATATATATATATATATATATATATATATATATATATATATATATATATATATATATATATATATATATATATATATATATATATATATATATATATATATATATATATATATATATATATATATATATATATATAGTATAATATATATATATATATATATATATATATATATATATATATATATATATATATATACATATATATAGACATAGATATGTATATCTTACTCTAGGGGAACCTCTTCGGCCAATTCGATGACTGCAATATCGTCGGCGTAACGTTGTAACATCGTGCAGGACAGCGAACGATATCTCGGATGGAGGAAAATCTGGCAATGTAGGAATGAATAGTAGAGGAAACATAGTCGTTAAAAGAACTCTCATGCAGAACTCTAATGAATAGATAATGGGTAGGTGATAATCGCTGCCGAAAAGCCTAGACAGAAGCAAGCAAAAGGGTCCGTTTGCAATCAACCAAATTCTACCATCATTCAGAGATCAATAAATTATCCTAATCTGGGTCATTATTGCCCTTTCGTGAACCGATCACCGGCCATCATTTGCTTCAGACATTTTTCGCAAGACGCGCACTTGTAAGCTGTAGGTCGCGACGAACACGTGAAGGTCTCGTCTACTTTACATACTTTAGATAGTTCACTTTAGATAGTTGCGTGCATCTCATCAAAACATTCTGAAGTCGTCTAACTCCTGTGCTCACCTCTTTCGCATTGATATTTCTTCCTTTTTCCTCACATCCCTCACCCTTCAGGCACAACTTTCCAAAGCTGATGCGCAGCTGATTGATATCGACCAACCTGGAAAAAAACGATAAGAAAAAGGATACCATACGAGAATGTTTTTATTGGAGAAAAAAACGCGGAAGCAGTTGCAATTGGGGATAAATCATTCTAAATGACGGAACATCGTGCTATCTAATTGTAAGTACGTAAGTGGGAAACGTGGTTGCAGAATGAGGGAACCACCATCTCATCAAATCGGTCGTTTCATCGACATTAATTGGTATGTATGATGAAATGATGATGAAATTACTCATTTGATGATTTCCCTAGAATAATGAGCGTACTGAGTGACCGGCGTTGATTCATCAATCGGCAGATCGCAGTGTTCAGTTCTATTAGCTACTACACAATGGCCCGCAGTGAGGACGTGTCTGCGAGAGATGAGTGTTCCCGAGCAGATTGCAAGCTTGTCTCCTGAACGTCCTTTTCATTACGGTTTGAAAGCCAAGCCTTTTAATCGCATTATAAGACCGAGAGAGTGATGAGGAGCATTGAAGAATGAAGAGAGTTAGAGGATCAGTACGCTAATAGCGCTTGGTTTTCAAACCCCACTTTTCATGCTCATTAGAGGTGTACATTAGAGTTGGCCAGTCAGATCATTCGCGAATCCTTTCCCGCCCCAGATCAATGATCTGGTGAAGAATGATTCGTCATTCCTCCCCAGATCCTAGGATCTGTTTTTGGAGGGCAGATCCTCGAACATTTATCATATTTCTATGGCTTTTAAAAAAGCTGCAATAGCTAAAAAATTTGTGGATACTGTGGCAAAGATCTCCCCTTATTGCTCGATGAGTCATTTCCCTTATTGCTCGATGAGTCATTTTTGACAGAAAAATATTTCAAATTTCTAGTGATTCAGAATTTCTTTCTTTTTTTAGTATCAGGACACATAGTATACAAAAAGGAAAAAAATTAAAAGATACAGTATCTCAGAACGAATTTTTTGAGCGCTTACAAATGTACACAAGAAAGGTTGAAAAACTTGGCCTTGTCTTCTCCTTTACCGAGGTTATAATGGTCCAAGAACGCAGAAGGAGAGAAACATTCATCGCAAGCAACCATCACCGAGGGAGAGGGACGAATGGAATGATCTAGATCCTCCAGATCCCGCTCCTACACTCTAGGATCTAGGATCTACAATCAGATCCTAGATCCTTCATTCATGATCACTCTTGAAGAAATGAGCGGGAGGATCTAGATCGCTCATGATCTAACTGGCCAACTCTAGTGTGCATGCGATTAAAAGGCTAGCCTTGCACTGCCTATTTTTTGTATTCACTGGTCTTGAAACGATCATTTTCTCGCGATCTGAGGTCCTGCGCAGAGACCATTCTGATTCTCTCCCTATCTCCTTCATCATTCTTCGATGAGCGGTTGTCGACACTCTCTAGTAAAGATTATGGTTTGAAAACCAAGCGCTATTCGCATATTTATTCTCTGACTCTCTTCATTCTTCAATGCTCGTCAGCACTCTCCCGGTCTCATAATGCGATTAAAAGGCTTGGTTTTCAAACCCTAGTGAAGATAATGAGAAAAGGCACGAGCGTTTAAATGAGCCCAGACCAGACATTTAAATTGCATTAGACACGGAACATGGCCAAATTTCAGTTCGCGATACTTTTCGCTTCGAGAGTTCCGATATTCAAAAAAATTCGGCGGCGACGCGCACGCTACGCTCGTCGCCGCTCTAGGCGTGCGTACTCCCGCAACGAAAAGTGCGAAAAGTAACAGGCGGTAAGTTAAAATACCGTTACAGTATACCTGGAGCATGTTCTGTTTTTGAATGTCTGGCGGGATCATACGTGAAAGGGCCAACCAAGAGAAATGGAGATGGACGAATTGTCTGCGAGGTACACGTCGTAGCCATTGAGACTGCGACGGTCGCGAGATCGCTTATCGGAACACTGCAATGGCAATACACTCATACACAAGTCTCCCGCCCACAAATCTTGTGTGCGAACTTTCTGAGAGATATTTTCCCGCGATTTACGTCTAATGCATAATTCACCACCAGCAAGCTGGGGGCACTAGTCACAAATCGTGGGGGAAGTAGTTCCCTGAAATTTCGCTATGTGTCGGCTGACAAGGTATACGAGCTCAGTGAAGGTGTTGAAGTATAATGGATCAGTGATATCTTTCCCTAACTGAATCCCTATGCACTTACGTTAAGAGCCTCGTTCTCTTGGGGAGATAATCTGTCGGCGAGAACAGAAGATAAGAAGAGAGCGAAGACAAGTGGCAACCGCATGCGGAGAGAAAAGAGACGGTGAATGAGGGAACGTGACGGCTTGGACGTCGAGACTAACCAAATTTGAGCAATAAGACACAAATTGACAAATGTCAGAGAAATGTTTATAGATGGAAAAATGATATTTCGAGACATTTCGAGAAATGGGAATGAGACATTTCGATTCTGTCATGCTCCGAGAATTTGGGGAATGGTCGAAGGAATGTCTCAAATCATCTCAATATAACTGAATGATTGCTAGTTGGTTACTTATTTATGAGACTACCAACTTGAATCGGACATCGCACTGTTGGAGACAAAGTCATAAGAATGTAATTTTCAAAAAAAACGATAAGCAATAGTGTTTTTTTAAAATTAAATTAAAAAATAATTAAAATAAAGAAGTACGGTAGGTTACGGTACGCTACAGTACACAGTAAACCTCATACACTTTCCGCACACTTTAGTTCGGTGGGTCGCACAAATGATCATTACTCCGGGCGGGACTTCTGAAATTTGAATTTTCCTTTACGCGTTTGATGTGTTCCTTTTAACATAGTTATCTGGTTTTTAGTCACAATGCCGCCGAAGCGAGCACCGAAGAAGCCCCTACACGAACTCGCTCCCAAGGTTCGTGTTCAACTTTTTTTTTATTTCGAAACTTATTTATTCTAATCTTTAATTGTACTTGCTGTTGGACGCATTTTGATGTTTAACTGAATGAGCTGCAGATTCCATCGGGTTTCAAGTTCACAGACTCCAGCAAGAAGAGCTTTGTGCTCGGAGAGCAGTTCGCAACGGGAGGATTCGGACGGATATACAAGTGCTCACTGGTTGGTTCTTGAGCCTTCTAGCACGGCGTTTTCTCAGTCCGCGTTCCGAAATTCTGAATGTCTCTGCGTCTCTCAAATTTCCATGCTCTCTCGCCTCCACTCTCTTAATTTGCATAGGAATCTATTCTACGCAGTAAGACGTTGTGCCTTCTAGGGCGATTATAACACCTGTTTTCATAATTATGTCGTTATTCAGGCCGATTCCCCCAAGGAGAAGTTGTGTGTCAAAGTTGAGCCAGCTGGAAATGGTCCGTTGTTCGTGGAAACTGCTGTATTTCAACGGGCACTCCGTCTCAATCTTCTCCAGGAATACTGCAAGTCCAAAAGTGAGTCCGCTTCTGTTGTATCATTAGTAGAGTTCTTCACTGGAATTTTTTTCATGTGTATGACTCATGATGAGCGTAAGAAACAACGCACCGCCCGTTCTGATCGTTGAAATGAAACATCACCATAAAAGAACTTGCATGTACATCTCTACCAGGGGATAAATACTCATATTTGAAACTCATGTCGCGGTGGGGGTTATTTACCAATTGCGGTCGGGTATCCATGTAAATGGAAAATTTAGCAATGCGGTGGTCTTGATTTTTGACTGCGGTATGGCTCATTATTAGAGATGTGCATGGGAGTTCTTTTGGTCAATATGATTTAGTGCTTTTGGCAACGAGATGCGTCGCGGTTATGAATAATATGTGAAACATAAGCATCAGAAGAAATCATATGTATATCTCTAGTCATTATGTAGTAAAATGCGATCTGTTCCGGGAGGGGTCACACCCCGAAAAATGTAATCAAATACATTCTTTTCCCCCTGATCTCTGCTGATCAGCTCGAGATAGCGTGCCTTCGTTTTGCCTCTGTAAATACGTCGTTGAGAAATCGCGGAGGTCGGTCTTCCGTACATGGTGGCTTCGGGTATATTCGAGTACAAGGACGAGAAACTTCGCTATCTCGTTATGCCCATCTACGCCCTGTCGCTAGAATCGATACGGTACGTACGATAGATGAATGCCAAACTCTCATGTTTATCATGCAAAAGCTCTGGGAAAGTAAACCGTATTCGTTCCATCTTTGAGTGAAGGTTTTCTTCGAATATGTTTTTCTTTTCATTTTTCTCTTTAAGTTTTGCCATAATAGTCGTAATATTGGATGTCTCAGAGAGAAGTCGCCGAAGCTCAACGCCAAGTGTGCTTTGACAGTAGCAAAAGCCATGGTTCGCGCGCTCGATTTCCTCCAAACCAAGGTAAGGCTTGAGGGCATCCCTAGCTCATTCTTTGTCTCCCGATATCACACGTCCTTTTGGGTAATGGAAGAGAACGAGCAAAATAAAGCAAAATCTTTGCGGGATCTTTTCCCTGCTCTTTCGCAACATATTCGCTTATTCCGGTGCAAAGAGACCAGGGCATATCGCACATGCGATTCGAATATATCGATCAATGCATTTTATGCAAAAATGAGTTTTTTCATTATTTTTAGAAATAAAAGTGCGACAATAAGATGGTGATTGCCACGCAGGACTACACGCACGGCGATATCAAGGCGGCGAACATTCTCCTTCCCTCGTCTTCCAACTTTGACGGGGCTGTTCTGGTCGATTTCGGTCTCGCACGACTCGCGAGTAGCAACGTGGAGAAGGCGGACAAGAAGAGGGGTACGGGTTACTCCTTCATTCACATACATCAAATAGTACGCCGGAAAATAGTACGCATTTTTGCTATGTAAAGTTACTGAAACAAGGCACTTTGGTTAACAAATTTATCGTTTTAAGCCAAAATATGCAGTAATCGGAGTTTTGGGTGTGAATCAACACAACTTTTCCCGTTCCTCATGGGAGAATTAATGCACTTTGAAGTTCAACGACGTTACTATTTGATTTATGCTCATTAAAGCGGTCGCTAGGGAGATCTGTAGGTGAAACAATCGCTACCCGGCTTCTTACAAGATCTTGTGCTTGAGATACCGTAACCTGAAAAGCCTTGCAGCCCACTCGGGAACAGCCATATTTACGTCTCTCGACGCTCACCGCGGTTTCCAACCCTCGTACAGGTTTGACACTTTCCGTTCGGGACCCACTCGAATTCAAACGAGATTACGGTAGCAAGTAAAGAGTTACTATCAGAGGCGATATCGAGATTCTGCTGTACAACATTGCCTACTGGATCTCGGGAAGTCTGCCATGGCTGGTGGGTCTTTATTTCCCTGCTTTTCCAATCACCATCTTTTTATCCTGTTTTTGTTTAGTCTCACATTACCTTTACTTCAGTAGACAGCATAATTACTCTCGATTGAGTGGACCAATTCCGTTAGTATTCGTGTCGTGCGTGAAACTGCAATATTGCAGAAGGACGAGTCGAATCCCTCGGCAGTTCAGCAGGGAAAAGAGGAGTTTGGGAAGAATGTGGAGAAGAAGCTGTCTGAGATGGTGGGAAGTGGACTGGCCGGGCAGCTCGCCAAGATTTATCGGTATGCTTTTAGTGCCTTCATTTTCAGGGTATATAGTATTCTTTCTGATACTATAACTATCAAAACGAACCTTCAATGAGTAGGCTTTTCTTGCAGATTGGCTGAGAAAACACCGTATACGAGCAAGATGGATAGCGATGCTGTGCTCAAGGTGAGCGTGCTCTTGTACATCTTCTTTTTCATTTCTTGAAAATTATCGAGAGAATACGTCTTATTAAGTATTTTGTGAAGGTGTTATTTCAAAACTGAAGAAGCTCAGTTAAGTTACTCGATGATGCGCTGAACGAGGCGAAGAAGTCTTCAGTGAGCACTCCCAAGGCCCCGAGGTATGTATAGATCAGCTGTAAGTCCCCCAACTTGACGCTTTAGATTTCTAAAATAAACCTCCTCCAGATTTTGCTTTGTTTGTGCCACTTACAGTATAAGAGAACAATATATGTGTATATGTTTTTTACGGGAAATGAACTGCTACTTGTGATGCTTACTCTAATAATGCGTGTTATGCTTCTTCAGCTTGTTCTGCTGTTGTACGCTTCCTAAAGTTTGCATGGTGGATAAAGGCTTTGCTTCTTAAAACTAACAATTTCCAACGCTTTTGTGTACTGTTTCTTACTGCATGTAAAGCGAATAAATGCTGAAAACATTCCTCTTCTGTATATATCTCATATTTCGCCTCGTTCAGCAAGTTAGTTTACATTAAAACATCGGGAAGTGACGTGTAAATTCCAGCACCAAATCGAAGGCTACATCCGCCAAAAAAGAGACAAGTACGCCCAAGGAAAAGGTACGTGTTTTACCTTTTTTAATATATTTTGGACTATTTCACAGCACAAGTTATAAGCGAATTCTAATTATAAGGTGAAAATCTCAATGTATCTCCTAATTGAAACATATCCGAACAGGCCAAGCCGGCTCCCCGTCGGCTGGTTGTGATTTCGAGTGAAGAGGAAGATGAAGAGGAGGAGGAGGAAGTGGTGGAGACGAAGAAACGAAAGGGTACGGTAGGGGGATGGGGTACGGTAAAGTCTACCGTAGAGGGGGAGGGGTGTAGCTAGGAACAAGGGAACGATACAATAATTGATTATATTTTTCGAAGTCGGACCCGTACCGCCCGCAAACCTCCTTTTTCTATAAAATGACCCATACCGCAGTGCAAAATTACCTTCAAGCTGCACTAATAGCTCAATTTTCATAGCTACTCTACAGCAACTTGAAAATGACCCCTACCGCGAAAATAATTTCAAGTATGAGCATTTATCCCCTTTCTAGGAAGAGTAAAGTAGGGCATGTAGTTCATATTGGTTTGTTGTAGGTAGTAAATTTTTGAAAATTAAAAGATAAATGTAATTGTACTTGTTTGAACCGAAGTATTACAGTCGCGCCCAAAGCACCTATGCTTCCTCAGAAGAAAAATTCAACTGCGAAGAAAGGTTGGTGCCGTATCTACCGTATCTTTGATCATTGCTGGGGGATGGTACAGTCTACGTCTGAATGCATGTTTCCACGTGAGGGAGGACATTGTCTAGTATATGAATGCTAATTTTGGATGAGTCTGGTTGAATAGGAAGCGTAGCTCTGTCCAGGTGCATGTTGTTATTAGAATCGGACGACGAGGAGGAGGTTGGAAGAAGGTCGCCAAGGACGGCGAAGAGTGGAGGGACGAAGAGGCAAGCGAATCGGAAAGGTGCATCGTTCTTGACTAGGGAGGGTTTAGATATCGCAATCGAGCCCTTTTTTATATTTGGTTGCTTTCAGAGTCGCGGCTATGAATGTATGAAACATAAGCAGAGCTCGATTGCACACTTCTATTTCTCTTTTTGAGAGTTGTGGAATTTGGCCAAATCGTGAATTCAACTTATGCATGGAAGTCTAGTGTCTCAATTGTTGTAAACTTTTAAGCAATAAAAGTTTTAGTTTTAAGAAAGAGGTAATTGCAGACGATGTCAAACCTGCAAAGCGGCCCACCCTTCCCGTTCCCGGGTTACCCAATGGGGGAAGGAAAGAGGAGAGCGAGGAGAGTGGAGGAGAAGAAGGGTCGAGTGAGGATGAAGACGAAGAGGAGGAGGAAAATGCTACGAGTAAGAGAGATTACACACTTTGAATATTGTGCTTCGGTAGGGTCCCTATGTATGTCAGATTAGGCTAATTTAGGCATTGCAAGAGCAATGAAACCTTCTTTGTCTCTGTATCGAAGGATATGCTGTAGAACACATACTATCACATACTGGTCAATATTCTTTTTGCAGCTTCGAAGGGCGTCAACAGTGCAGTGAAGGCGAGCAAGGATGAGTTGAGAAGAACCGTGCCAGGTTGGGAAGGGGACTGTAGTTAAGGGGGGGGGGGGGTACGGTAGTTACTAGGGTTATGCACGGTTCTTGATCTCGATAGCCAGGCTTCCTGATGATCGTGAAAACAGCTAACCGCTTATTACCAAGGAATGTCATGAAACGTAAGTAGCGGCTAAACGTGGTCGCATGCAGAGCTCTAGTAGACATACTGGGATTATTTGAAATAATGTATATTGGGTTTATACATTATTTCAAATATATATATATGCTAAATTAATATTATTATTATTATCCCTTGACCTCCCCCAGGGTATTTCTAATGTGAGAAATATGCAGGTATGCGCAACCTACAGAAAGGCCGCCGGTCCATGATTATCAACGAGATTGCGAAGAAGCACAAGAAGTGAGACATTCTCCTTCTCATTCTCCGCCCTATCATTGTTCCCGTCTTCTTACTGGTTATTCCATTACCATTACTATCTTCTTATCGTACACACTCATTCCACCACATTGAATTAGCCCTATCAATTGGTTTACTCGACTGCTCGAAACATAATCTAAACTCCTTCGCTAACTTTGTTGGCCGACTGGTTGTATGATACTGTATCCTGAATTTCTGTGCTAAATTCCGATCTCAAAATTGGTTACTCGATCTTATTGTGTTGTTGGTCTCGCAGACTAATAAATGCTTGTAGAACGCGATTTATTACGAGAAGACGCTCAGACAAGTTCTCCGGTTCCACTAGAAATGAGCAGGAGACCACCCGGACTCCGCGAAGATTCATCTTCCTTGGTCTGGGCTGATTTCACGCGATCTGCATACTTGGACAGGCTTTGACCGGTGAAGGTAGCTGGGGGGAAGTCAATGGGCGAAGTACGAATGGCCCCGGGGGCTGTGGTGAGGTAAGAGGAGGGCAGTCTCTGCGAGGATTCGTGGAGGGACGTAGGACGGTTACGGTAGTACGGGTGGTCGAAGGCCCCAGATGCATAGGAGGAATGCACGTGGGGAGGCGAGGATGAGGGAGGGACTGAAAGGGTGTTGAGAATATCGGGAAAGCATTGGAGAAAGTGGAATACTCACTTATTTGTAGTATAGCTGAAACTTGATAATGATAGGTTAGTGTAAAGTTGGGCATTCTTACTTTCAACGGGTTCTTCATTGATCGTGATTGTCGGTTGGGTTCGATGAATCGGGGACTCGGACCGGGTTACTGTAGTTGAGGATGCTCCACGCAGACCACGGTTACGGTGGGATCGGTTGACCACCTACGGTAGGGGTATGGTAGTTCAGTTCGCGTTCAAATGTTCTTTCTGATTCGTGTTATATCTAGCTAGCCTAGAATGTCTCGTAACCTGCATGATCTCTCCGGGCAGTTCCATGTTCGAAGCTCCGTTGAGTCGTCGTGAAGGCTCACGGTCCACTTCGTTCTCCTCTGCATTATTTTTTAAACAGCAAGAATTGGAGGAAGCACTGTCAAAATAAACGCCAGACGTTTTGAGTACTACAATGAGTAGCATGTGTGAAACATGTTACAGATGCCGCGGGTAATTTTCCCACTTTCTGATTTATTCAAAACACGCGAATATTACAAGTGCCACGAGTTGTCCAAAAGTGCGCAAACGATTGCGAACTGTCTATTCAAATACGCAAATACAAATTTACCTTTCCGAACTCAATTTCCTTTCGATTCTACTAACCCCTGTCATAGTGACACGATGTTCTAAATGTTAAGCGAACGAGCCAAAATGTTTAGGATACGGTGTTTTCCGTGCGAGAATTCCTACCGAAATCAGGGCTATTTTTCGGCATCTCGTTCGCTTAACATTTTCACTGCTTTCAGAACACTGTGGTGACACGATCAAAAATATTAAATCGCTCCCTATTTCTGGACAAATCCCGTGGAACCTGTAACACCTACCATAGTTCCACTTTCCATCCCTCGGTTTCCGCTTTCGTTCCCCGTTCACATTGACGTATCTGAAATGGGTGCATACTTTCCCCAAAAGTCGGTAATCCTCGGGTACAACACAGTTTGTTCCACTGCTCACTGCTCCATTTCTCTCTTTTCGTGTTTGTGTGTCTGCCCTTCATTCTGTATGTCTGTGTGTGTGCTCCCCATGTTCACTCGAACAGTACAGGAAAAGGGATGTGAAGTAGACTGTTTGCAGAGACGGCACATTGAGTCATCCAGGTGAAATTCGTGCGTAAAGCACTACAAAGTATGAGAGAGTGTGAAAGCGTATTGTTAGAAGCTGGCCAAAAACTTTCCCTTCTCCATGCCTTTTTTCAATATAAAGAATAAAACAGTTTGTCGTTTCTCGTATCGAATCCATAGTGAATCATTGAATCATTCTGTGAATCACTGAATTCGGCTTATGATGCAGCGAAAATATTAGCGACCCAAACTTGTTGTGTTGACTTCAGAGGGGATTAGGGCTGGATCGTATTCGGTTCGCATCACGACAACAATACTATACACCATTCAGAGATCGTCACAGACTCAACAATGCAGTGCATGATAAACATGTACATTAGGGTTGACTAAGAGTATTCAGAACGTGTATATATGTGCTTCGCTCTAGATTTCTCGTTTTAAGCCGATCTGCGGATTCCACCCTCGAACAGAGGGAATGTTCTCGATTCCAAAGCAATCCGATTTCAGACAGAGATATCCTACCAGATTGACTACTACTGTACAGATTATTCGAGAATGTGTAGGAGCAAGTTCACTAGATCACGATTTCATAGATCGATCTTTCTGTAACTTCCGTTAAATGCGAACCTCTTGAACGAGTAAGGCAGGACTTCATTGTCCGGATCGACGACTATCTGATTCTCATCAATCTTCGGGGCTTCGTACGGCTCCGGCTCCTGAAATAGTTGTGTGAAATTTAAATTTAATAATGAAAATCATAATCCAAATGTTTACCTGCTTATCAAGCGAAGTCGACTGTTGGGGTTCGCTGATGGTCCTTTGAGGTTCGACATACCGATGAACTGAAGCCGCCTTGTTATTGGTCCGCCGATTGTATTTCCATGCAGAAGGCATTCTACAAATGACGAAATTGTTTCAACTTGTACTCCTAAACAAAAAAAATGGTCAAAGGCTAAGAACTTGGAAGTATAGTACGGGCATGAAATCGAAGGAGAGAAGTTGGGGTGACTCTAGAGGAGGGATGGACTCCATGGAGACACCCCAACACAATGGCCTGAGGGGGATTCGGCGGTGGCGTGTGTTATAGCAGCTAAAACACCATTTAGGCGTAATCAAATGATATTTAGATTTCAAGCTTTCAGACAATGCCAATATATAGCTGCTTGCACAACATCGCTGGATGCGCTAGACTTCGGGAAAGATAAATGTTGTGAAACTTTGCTCCCTTCTCAGTTTATTCTCCCACACATCTTTTCCATCTGCATTCGCTTTCCGGAGTGCAGTATCAGCGATACATCGACACCAACTCTCTGTGGGTAGTGCAAGGCCCTTCAGGATCCGATTTCCCTCCCGTAAATAAATGCTGTCTCTCTCTCTGATAGTGAGTCATGCTCATCGTCACATTCACCAACTGAAACAAATACGAATGCATCTATGGCATACTAGCACTGCCAACAATTAGTTACCATGCCCTAGATTCAGTTTGATATATTTCACAAAGACCTTATAATTGATTCGTTTACAGTTCGATTGTTGTGACACTTATACATTGGTGGACGGCACAGTAATGCAGATGAGCTCACAAATCGTCGCCCGAATCCGCTCTTCTTTCCGTTCCCGTTCAATGCATTCAGTCGCCGAGAGGCTAAAAACGTGAGAGGTTCGATGCAATGCGACACCCATCTCCTCTCCCTCAGGCGCCAGCCAACAATCTCTCGCTCCCGTGCCGAGAGAATTGGGAGATTGTTGTGGGGGAGGGGGGGAGAACAACAAAGCACTCTGTCTACATCGATGTATTCGCTGGATTCATCCGGGAAACAGGAACTCTTAGATCTTGTAGCGGGTCTTTGTTCGAGCTGCGAGAATACCGTGTGAAGATCCGCCACTTTCCAATGGGATCTCTCAGCTCAATCAGGACACCGACCCACTTATCCGTCCCTCCTCCTTTATGCATAGTCCATAGCGCAAGATCACCATGTCTGCCCTATCAAGTTGTGTGTGTGTGTGTGTGAACTGTTGTGCTATAGATCATTGTATGAAGATGGAAAAGCCCTTGGATTTGCAATTATCGTTTAGCCGATATGCATGACTCGAAGCAATGGTACAGTACTGATCCACGGGCCAGTCTCCAGTCCCCTCCCGTAACCCATTCTAATTGCAAGAAACGACTCGAACAATGAGTCGCCTTAGTGTAGCGTGTACGCGGAGCTTCTTTTCTCTCGCAGTGCTATCGCCCTGCTTCTCCCCCTATTCCCTCCCCCTCCCCCCATTCCCCCCTTACCCCTATCCTGCACCCTCTCCACCTTCCCGACGTGTGCTCCCCCCTCGTCGTCTTCTTCTTTCACTCGGTTATTCACCCCTTGTAGAGTGCTTAAGCACAAGAAAGGGGACTTAGTCCCCTATAGAGACTATAGAGACTGAGCTGCTTAAGTTCTTCTTTAGTTCACTGGATCGTCTTACTCTTTCGCACACTCAACCGTACCCCCTCTGCAGGGATGTTGAATCCTCGATCTCGCTTCGGTTATGTTTCACGCTTAGTATATATATATATTCACTCAAGACGCTTTTCGCTGTTGCCTATGGTTTTCTCCCGCTGTCTCTCTAAAGGCAAAAAAAAATAAAAGCATTCTGTGACTTACGAAATAGAAACGCCGGTCGGTAGTCTACCTTCTTATGCGATTTCCGTGTGCTATTGGCAAACAGTAAACAGCACAAGTGGTTCCTTGTGATCTTCTCGGTTTCCCCCTCATTCATAGGTAAGAGTTCAGAAATAAGGGTGGTTAGACTTCCCTTCCACTTATAATTCGTTCTTCGATCGGTGTTCCAAATCGGTGTTCAAGTGTTTGCTTGAGTGCCATTGGATCTAGATTTAGCTCCACTCTGCTCCAGAGAAAAAGGTGAAGCTTGCATAGGTAAATGTAAAGGGTATATCTATAACAAAATTCCATCCTTTCTTTGTCGAAAGGCATACTTTAAAACGTGATCAAATCCTGAAGAGGATTGAGAAAGGATGGGAAAATGTAGATAGGCAGATAGGTTCATTCGATGATTAACCCTCCCCTCAACGCCACCTCCATCATAGACTTGTTTGCGTGAGTCATGCATGTTTCTAGAAGTTTCACTATCCAACAATAAGCGGATCATCTCTCGCTAGTTTGCTTACGTAGCCTAAATAGCTCCCGCCCACCAAGTCCCCTTTATATACAGTCTCACTTCACACCTTTCATCGACACCTTTTAGCATTACGTTTTTAGAGATTTTCCTGAATGGTATGTAGATGACTGAAACACTTTACAAACAACTGACTAGTTGTGCCTGGAAAGGGTCTTTACCCTTCTTCTGAAACATAACCCAGCCTGTTCTTTGTGCCTCCACTATTCTTCCCCAGTAAGCCCTTCAACTCGTGCTCAAAGCTCCCTATTATTCCCCCATCCCGACCTTCTCTGATCTCTCTATTCACGACTCCTAAGCGGTTTAGCTCGGTTTCGCCCTCTTACCATTAACCCTGAAGCGTCGGCTTCCAAAGGTCGGTGGGTCCCGTCGCGACAATCGAGAGAGGGATACGGTAGCCAGTGCGTGATCTGTGTTGCGTCTTGCGTGTTCCGTTTACCTGTGTGTTTACTGCAGTCTCTTTCCGTCCTCGTTCTCGAAATGTTGTAGTGTTGATTTAGTGGGGTACTTGCATCTCGCGTAGCTTCCTAGTCACTATTTAGTCTCTATTTTCATACCTTGCGACGAGCCGTGACTTTGCTCAGTTCTACACTCAGCGAAATTTCACTAGCCCGATTTTAGCTAGCACACGATAGCACCGCGAAAATTCCCTAAGATTTTAGCCTTCCTCTACTCTTTTTAGGGAATTTTCACAGTTGTAGCGTTGTTAGTGAAATTTCGCTCAGTTCTATACTGTAGCAGTATAAGTAGCAGCCATCCATGCCATAATCTCTACGGTGTTGTGACGGATCCGTAAGCCGCAGAGCCGGAAATTGTGGAAGGGAGGCCTATAATCCGGCTGTGCAAGTTGCTCTTTGTACGGCGGATAGCTGTGATGAGCTGGGATGAGGGAATGTTCGAGATGCGATCAGCACGCGTTAGTCATCCTTTACAACGAAAAGGCAAAAACGGTGAGTGATTGGGCTATGTTTCATGGGTTGGCCAGTTCCTTGTCAATAACTATCATGGAATTTTCGTCTAGGCCAAGCTCAAAAAGAAGATCATTCAAAGGTTACACTGCATCTATAATGTTGTTTGCCGCCTCTTTCACGCTAAATATTGTCAGACAACGTATTAGTCACCACGGAACATTCTCGATTGCATCGCGTGTGGTTAGGTAGATCAAATGTTTAGGGGACAATGCGATTTTCAGATAGGCTGTTCTTATGCATTTTCTTTAGTTCGCATGCTAACTGGATACGGAATAGCGTATTGTCAGAGAGATTTCTCGCTAGATCGGGGAGACTGCACATATGCATTCAACTATTGTAGCTATACCACAATAAGTTGAATAGCGACTAGAGTAAGTGCAGGTCAAATCACAGTAGAATAGAGGATCCTCAAAGACGTGTATGCTAGATGATTAGGCTGGAAGACTATGGTGACGTTGTGCGTCACAGTTTTTCAAGTTTCGTTGTTCCTTTTTCTTGGAAATAATTCATGAGAAATTCGAGGAACAATGCCATATCTTCCTCCTTATTTATTGAACCTTTCTAATACTCTCAATATTACAGTTCTGCTCTCGATATAGATCTTATAACGGTGTGAAACATAACAGCTCCGGGTTTCGCTCCCCGCCTCAAATCCCTCCTTCCGATCGTCGATTCCCACACTGTAGACTTCCTCGTCCCTCCATCCCACTCCCAATTCTTTCCCTCATCTTCCTCTTACATCTTCCGTCATCGACATTTCCAATAACAAAACCTCTTTCCCGTACATATTACGTATCACTTTCTTCATTCCCTAGTTATCTTTATATGTCCAAGCCAGGATTCCTCTGATATCTGTTCAAGTCGGATCTTCTCCGATTTCCCCATTCCCTCGATTGACTAACTGCTCTGTTTTCCCTCCATACATCTTACTCTACTATCAGTTGTAAGATGTTTTCCCCTTCCCTCCTCCCCGAAGAACAGAAGTAGAGACGCTTCCTCAATGGAGCGGCTGTTACTCCAGATCAGTCTTCGGTCTGGCAAACCCGGCTGCAGTATGTTTCAGAGCATCTACATAACAGAAACATTACCCATTATTATACTGCGCTAAAGCTTAGCACGACCCTAAAAGTTGGCCTTAGCTTAGCGACTAAGTGTGTGCTATTGTAAGGGCTCATCTCTGTACAGTGGAGAAGGCAGATCAGGGGGGTTTAGGAGTAGACTCTATCCTGCCCTGTGGGAAGGCTGTTATTCAGTAGATCACGGCCTCTCCCCCGATTCGCTCTCTTTCCCTCCGAGTTTACCTCTCCCCTCCCCCTCGTAACCTCCCCTCTTCCCTGTCATTCTCCCTACTTCATTCATATCAAGTAGCTGCCTCTATAGCGGAATTCCTCTGAGTTTGTTGTGCCCTTCTGTTGACTTTAGAACGCAAACACGATTAGAAGGCGATCTATCATAGCAATGAGCGGTTCTAGCTCTGATCCCGCTATTGATACCGTACCTGATTGGGTTATGACCATTATAAAGAACCAACTGCATCTGAATCGCGTCCGGGTGATCTCCAATCTTCGAGAAGTTTCTCCTTCCCATAGAGAATGTTCTGGCATTTATCTCGTTGCCTCTGTTTATCCCCCTCCTCCTCTCTATTCTACGCTGACTCATCCTTCATTCTCTCTGCCCGCCCCTTATACCCCTGCTGTTCCATTTCACCGCTTTCTCCCCTTTATCTCGCACTCTCCCTCTACCTCTCCCTTTACCTCTCTCCCTCCTCTTCCCTCACCATCAACTGGATAACAAGGGAAAGAGGGGAGGGCGGTGTATCCCCAAAGTCTCGGTCCGTCTCACACAATATGTCTCACTGTTCCACTTACCCTCTTTGCCTATTCCAGTTCCCGGTCCTCTATATGCGGCTCTACCGTAACCTGTTTACTGCTTTGTTCTTTGTTCTCACAACCCCCCGCTGCTTTTCCCATGATCTACCGTAATGCCACTGGACATTCCTTCGTACCTTCTCATCTTATCCTTTCATACACCATACCAACCGTATCCTCGTATGCCTACCGTATCCACGTATGCCTACCGTATCCTCGTATGCCTACCGTATCCTCGTATGCCTACCGTACCCCTTTCCTTGCAGAATGAAGTCAACCCTCGTCCTCCTCGCTCTTCTTCCCTTCGCAATCGAGGCAACTCGTGCCAAACGCTTCGCCGCTCTTGCCTCAGGCATCGGAGGCGCTGCTGGATGCGTCGTTACGGTAAGATTACGGTAGCCGACGATTAGTAGCCGAAATTCCCGGATGTCCTGAATTTAAGGAACATTGATTGATTTCAGGGCAACACGCTGTACGCCAACGGCTTCGCCCTTCGCAACCTCTCCTCCTCTGAAATGGTTTGAATTTGGCGCGCGAATTGCACATCGAAGATTTGATTTCAGAACGAGCTGTCGCAGTACGAAACGGCGATGAAGCAGTACAAGCAGCAGCTCAAAGTGAGTAATTTGTTTGAATTTGGCGGGAAAGTGTTTCAATTTGAATTCAGGCCGCCCTCAAGACGCAACGCGACCGTATGAAGCAGCAGCTGATGTCGTCGATGGGCGGAGGCCAGGATGGAGGAAACTCCGTGACCCAGTCGACCACCGACGATGCGGCCGTGCGTTTCCCGCCCTTTTTGAATTTAAATTTTGGCGCCAAATCTGGCTCGTTCAGAACCTCGAGGCGCCGACCCGTCCGTCGTTCTGTAACGAGTCGACCACGACGCAATACTACTTCGACGGATGTATGGTTCAGGTGGGTCGTTGTGGGACCCAATTGGGAGATTTGAATGGGGGATTACGGTAGCTATTCAAATGGGGATTACGGTAGCCGGTTGCAGAACAACAAGGTGTACGTCGGAAAGACCTTCGCTCGCGACCTGACCTCCGATGAGATCAAGCAGCTTCAGGTCAGTTGATCTTTGATCTTTTGTAGTTTGATCTTCGATCTCAGATAAATCTTTGTCTTTGCAGGACTTTGACGTGCAGATGACAGCCTACCAGAAGCAGGTTCAGGAGAACATCCACAAGGTTGGTTGTCTAGGGATCAAAGATACACGAAATCATAGACCAAACTACAAAGATCAAAGATCAATTCCTCTTTATTTCAGCAGATGAAGGGCATGTTCGGCGGCAGCGACTTCTTCTCTGCGCTCTTCGGCGGCAACGTCAATGTAAGCGAGGAAAACTTGGCAGCGTGCCAGCCATTTGAATTGCCGCCCTAATCGTTTGATGTGCAGGATGATCAGTCTGCGACGACGACGCAGTCCCAGCAGCAGCAGGACACGACTACCGTAGCCCAGCAACAGGAGAAGCTCGAGGCTCCGGAGGCCCCGCAATTCTGCTATTCCATCTAATCCCCGTCCACGAACATTTCCCATTTCCCGGACTCGGTTCCGGCTCTGAATATTACTGTTTGACACTGATATCTTGTACATTAGCCTTCTACTCGCTTCTCCCCTCCGAAACAACTCACCGTCGTTATGGGTTATCTACGCCGCTTATTCATCTTCCTCGATTATTCTGTATTTGTAGATTCGTTTGAATACCGATGATTTGGACTATGGTACAGCTTGATCGGCTAGTTTTAATAAAGTATACCAAGACAAGCATTTTTTGTGTGAGAAAAATAAGAATTACGGTAATCTACCAGGATACATTGGCAACCAATTCCCGCAACGATTGCCCTGAATGTTGCAAGACTACTGTAGTTTCACTAGCAACGTCATTTCGAATCGGGAATAAATGTGGCGCGTTTCTCGTGTTTTCCGCCGTGGTTTTTCCATGTTAAGAGCTACATCGATCATTTCCAAACCTACAATTAGTGGCGCACATTGTACCTGTGCGAATAGTGTCGATTTCCTCAGTAATAGACCGTCTTATTGTTCGTTTATCTCAGTTTGTGTCATCAAACTCGTTCAGAGAGGTTTCTCCCAGGGGGAGGATGTCGGAGCGTCGTCCACAGGCGGTGAGTGTGCCCCGTCGACCTCTCCGAGAGGGCGAATGGGCTTGCGTCGATGCGAAATGCGCTCACATCAACAAGGAGTACCAGACCAATTGCGGGCAATGCAACAAACGTGCGTTTTCCTGCTGCCTTTTCCTCCTTTCGTTCCTTTATTTTGTTCTGTTTCATTTCGAATATATCGAATGCGTATATTATAGGACGGCCGTCGCAGAAAAGCCGTGCGCCGCGTGAGATTGGCAAAGACCAAGCAGAGAAATCGAAGGTTGCTTTTCAAATTCTAAAATATTGAATTTCCTTGACTTGAAGAGTAATGAGTCTTTAAAACCTCTGTGTGGAAGTCTACTTTGCAATGTCTTGCAATTTTTCACTTTTCAATATTTCTAATTTTTTTGTTTCATACTACATTTTAATGGTGGAGTTGAAAATAGCTGTGTTTAGTGCCTCCTTCGAAACCCCTTCCCCTGGCAGTTCAGATATGATATCTAAAAAGGAAAACTATTACAATTTTATGAAAATTAGTACGAATAAGTGTTGCAGGGTCTGTTCTCGGCAGAAGATTGGGCTTGTTCCAAGTGCGGAAACGTGAACTGGGCACGGCGCAACACATGTAATATGTGCAATGCTCCCAAAATCGTGGACACGGAGAAGCGAACCGGTGAGTAGTTTGTATCGGCGATTTGACGAGTATACATTTTTTGTGGGGTGGAAAGGGGCGCGAAAGGCTGTTCGAAATCAGGGAGATGATTAGCATAAACAGGAATTACCACTATCAGATGGCGTGGGCTATCCGTCCAGCCTATGGTCCGGCAATGTTGTTTGAAAGCGGCTTGATCCCATCCTTCTTTGCCTCATAATTCATTCAATTTGGATAAGCAAAGAGCCGAAGTGGTTCAGGTTATGGCGGTGGCTACATGGAGCGCTACGATGTGGAGTACATCCAGAGACAGGTTTGGCGCCAATTTTCAAATTCAAAAATTTGTTTTGATGTGCAGGATACGGACGAGTACGACGAGTTCGGTCGACGCAAGAAGCGAAAGAAGGAGGTGAGGAGAAGAGGTTGGGCATTTGACATTATGCGATACGATGAGAGACGATTTATGGTTCGCGCGCGAATTGACCTCTGAATTTTGCGGACCTGAATCAGGGTCGTTCTGTTCAGGATGAAGAGTCGACTGCGAAGCAAGCTGATGTGGAGATGAAGGAAGAGAGGGAGGGAGAGGAAGAGGAAAGGGAAGAGAAGGAAAGCGAGGGAGAGGTTGAGGTGGGTTTATGCTTGTTTGGGGATATATGATATTCTTCTTTTGCCTAGGTACAGATCCAGTGAGAGAAGTCAGTGGTCATATGATGTTAGCCAGAAAGTGCTTTTTGAGGTCTTTTGAAGGTTTTTTTAACTTTAAAGGAGCCGGCCCAGGATTACGGTAACATCTTGAATTCGCGGGCTACCCTGATATGCAATTTAGGCCTTTCCGGTCATATTTTCTGGTCATTCTTTTTCTTAAAATGAAAGGGACAATGTGAAAAATCGTTTGGTCAATGAATCAGAGCCGTATCTCATTTCACAATCAGTCAGCTAATATATCCAATTTTGTGAAATGTACGTCGGTCTTTGCACCTTCAGTACTCCGCGGAGAGTGAATGAAATGGCATAAACGTATTCAATAAATAAATAAATAAAATAAAACTCGGAATATCCGTTCCGGATGATTAGATCTACCGAATGACGTGAAGAACCAAAATGGCCAGAAACTCGTGGTACGGCTCCTTTAAAAGGTATGTTAATCCTTTTATTACAGGACTCGGAACGATCGCGATCCCGGTCCAGTTCACGAAGCGGAGAATCGGAGGGCGAGAAGAGTGAAAGGGACGAGAGTGAGAGGGAAGAGGAGGAAGAGGAGGAGGAGGAGGAGGGACTGGGCAAGTACGATCTGGGAGGGAAGGGGGGAGAAGCCGACGATGAAGGCGAAGGGGAAGAAGACGAGGAAGAGGTGGGTACAGGGGGGGGGGAGATGGTAGGGGTACGGTAGCTTTGTATTTGGAGACGTGATGGTCACTCTAAAGGGTATGGTTGAGAAAAAATATCAGTCGTGTCATCCCAACTTCTGTCCAGACTAGAGAATCCAGGCAACGTAGGAATGAGTTTACTGACGGAACATGTTCGTCAGTGATAGTTATCTACCCGTATGTTTATCGGACGAAGGGATGGATGGGGATTGCTATTTGAGTAGTCTTTTTGGTGGATACTCTTCCATGTCTTCGGTGCATAGCCATAGAAAAGGCAATGAAACATTGTAATTGCTATGCCGTTCTTCCCGCAGGAAGAGGACGACGACGATGACTTGGGGAAGTACGATCTGACGGCGGTTCCCGAAGTGGTCGAGAAGAAGATCGCCATCGTGAGACCGCCCCCGAGGAAGGTACGAGGCGGAATGAGTAGGAGCGAATGGGAATACTCCGCAGCACATTGCTGCTGCACGCAGTCTCCTCGTTTAGTAGCCACTCTGAAACATTCTTCGATTATCGTTTGCATGGGTGTCTGCCCCGGAAAGTGACAGTGCAAAACGCTTCTAAGAATGGTTGTGCTGGATATTCAAGGTGTGTGGATGGAGGGGCAAATACAAGGAAAATCTACATAAATGAATGAATAGGCGTTGCTAGTAGTTAGAAGAGTAAAACACAAGCCAACTTTGAGCACCGTTTTCTCGAAAATACTCTTACTCCGGAGTTTTTGGATTTGATATCAGCGCGTAAAACTGCACTAGAAACGTTATTTCTCATATCGAAATTTCTCCGCAGGGTTAAAACCTCTCCTTGTAAGTAGCGCTAACTAAAAGACTAGTCCCCTCGCAGGAGGTCGAATCGGACTGCTCTTGTTCCTGCTCGGGGGGCGAGTGCTCCTGCAGCGAAGACGAAGCTCCGCCCACTACCGTATCCTCGGCCAAGGATACGGTAGTCGGGGAGGAGAAGGAGAAGAGGGATCGATCCTCGAGGGAGAAGGAGGGGAAGGATAGGGAGAGGGATAGAGAGAGGGAGAAGAGTCGAGACAAGGACAGGGACAGGAAAAGGAGTAGGAGCAAGTGAGTGGGGGGAGGGGTACGGTAAATGAAGGATACGGTAGGGAAGGGGTACGGTAGGATATGCAGTTGCTTCGGTAAGAACACTGCGATGGGTTGTTATTGTAGTTTCTACCAATTGAAGCTGTTCAACTGTTCAAATGAATGTTCCGTTTTGATTTTGCATTTTGAAGAGACCGTAAGAAGCGATCGAGAAGTCGAGAACGGAAGAGAAGTCGAAGCAGAGATAGGGACAGGAAGAGGACTAGGAGCAGGTGGGTTACGGTAGGGGCATTGAGGGATATGGTAGGTGGAGTAGAGCAGGTTTGCAAAAGGGGGCATGGTAGAAGATATGAGTATGGGGGAGTGACATAGGCATACTAGGGGGGTACTGTAGAGAAGAAGTGTATGGTAGGGATAAGGTAGACAGATCCTGCTAAACCAGATACTTTTCGCCAGTGATGTATAATCGTTAACCCCTCCAAAGGCAGTGCATTCAGATCGCGTGATCGCAAGCGTTCGCGTGAGCGTAAGGAGGATCGAAGGGATCGAGACCGAGATGAGAGAAGGGACAGGAAGAGGAGTCGCAGTAGGGACAGACGATGACCTGCCCTATTATTCCTTCCCGCCAATTCTCAATTTCAAACCATCCCTCAGTTACCCCCTTACCACCGGGTGCTCCCACGTACCCTGTCCTGGTCTCGCATTTGTGCTGCGGTCTTGTTACTGTTATTTTACATGTTTTCGAATCTCGCGCCTGCCGAAGTGGCGGGCATTTGAAAGGGGATATTATGAGTGAGAAGACCCGCTGTGCTGCGTTTGCTGCTGAAGTTGTATCGAGTGTTTATTGACTATTCTGTATGTGCTTGTGGTTTTGTTATTCTGTTATTTTAATGAAGAGTTGTCACTGAAAACAGGCTTTTTTGTGTTTTTAAATGGTCGCAGGCCGTTTGTGATACTTTCGAGTATAAGTGGTGAGAGGACAAGTATCTCAGGCTGTTAAGATAATATTTCTTAGTTTTGCACCAAACTTTGGATGTCATTTGTCAATTTTGCAGCTTGCCACTCGCAGGAGGAAGGAAGTCACAGAGAAGACATGTCTAACCTCCAATTTCAAAGTGGGTTTACTTTTATGTTCTTTGTGATGAGGTTATCCGATTTCCAAATTGAAGTTCTCTATTTGCTATTATCATTTAACCTCTTAGTTTTCCAGTGCTGATAGCGGGCCCGCTAGCGGTCTGCATATCTTTTCTCACGTAGAAACCACGTTGACGGCTCGGTCGTCTGATTGAAAGCGGAAACTGAGAAGGGGCCAATCAATAGTTAAAGGAATCATTAGTCATCCCCCCGCCCTCTATTCTTGATTCTTTCTCCTTTCCCTGGGAAGGGAGTACTCTTATCTCATACAATGCCCGATATTACCCCTACCAGCCTTTTTACAGTTTCAACCGCTCTAGGAAAGCTCAAGGGTAAGCGGAGCTGCATTGACATAGGCTTAAAATATTTCTAGTGAAAAATGATGATTTAGTAATGTTTGGAAGGAGTGTTGTCTGCAGGTTTCACCAACCAGAACTTTGACATGAGCGATGAGAGTCCGGGAGGAGGTGGGGGCAACATTGGAGATCATCCTTTTGTGAGTTCTATTTTAGTTGCTGAGGAAAAAATTAAAAAGAAATATCGTGTGCTTCAGAGTGCATCAGAGTATCAGAGACTCTTTTTCATATTGAGCGATAAGGAGAATTATGCATAGTTATCTGCGCTGACCATATAGATTGAGGAGGACAACACAGCCACGACTGGACCGAAGCGAAACTTCTTCACCTTTGCCTACTTCCAACAGTACTTTGACGTGGATACGGAACAGGTCAGTTACTATCTCTCATGCTTTTTCGCAGAAATTGCGCGCTCGACGCAGCTTTCAACGCTACTAATCTGTCAAAGAGGAACAATGATGAGAAAGTGTTTATGCTATTTACGTGGTTCTGGTGGAGTTTGCATTCTGGTTTTGATTGCCTTACTGGATTTTTGAGGTATCAAAGCGAATCGTCAACTCGGTCATTCCCACGCACAAGAATTACATCACGGAGTTCGTACAGCCGCTGCCCGATCTATACGGTAATTTGAATTTGGCTCCCTTTTCCTCGTTTGAATGCTTGATGTGCAGGTCCCTTCTGGGTGTGCGTGACCCTAGTCTTCTCCATTGGAATCTTCTCGAACATTGCACAGTACATTGAGAGTCAGGGAGCATCGGGGGATTACGGTAGCGACTTTAGAATGGGTGAGTGAGGGGGTACGGTAGCTCTTTAGCTGTACTCGTATGAGTTTACGATGGCCAATGTGTTGCTTACTCAAATCCAAGTCCAATTATAGATAAGCAAAAATGGTAGAAAAAGTTATTGTTATTCAGTAACCGGGGCTTCATCTCTCATTGCTTCGTACGTGCTAATTGTTCCCTTCATCATCTCCACCACATTGTGGTATCGCAAGGCCGAGGTTCGCCCCTCTCTTATTCTCATTTCACTCTCATTCTTTTTTTCCTTTTAAGTTTTTATCACAGTAAGAGAATCGATGAGATCTATTATTGGAGGAAAACGAACGTTGAGAGAGCTGCGCAATTCTTTCCGCTAATCACCGTAAAATTTAAGCCGGAGCCGGCTTTTAGCCTAAGCTGGCATTTTGCCAAGAGAGTTTCACTGTATTTAGCGGAGTGCGCTACAAAGATTTCTCAACGATCCTTTTCCTCCAATAATATTTAGCTTTTAACCCGAGTATGAGCGTTGACTGTAATCGCTTCCTTTCCAGATCCAGTACTCGTACCTCGAAGTTCTGTGTGCCTACGGATACTCACTGTCCATCTTCATTCCCGTTTCGGTGAGCAACATGAATCTATCTTCCAATCAAATCAAGAAGCTTGATAATTGCAAAAGATGTGGATCATACATGGGCGCGGTTTTCTAATCTGACGTTAGGACGGGTGGTAACTGCTTTACATGCATTTTCGCCTCGCGTCACTTCATTCTGTCAGAGTGTGCGGCGATGTACATGGTGCATCTTATGAGCGGATTCAATTGGTCTGATCGCCCAAGCATTCCCCTCCTCAGATGCTGTGGGTGATCGACAGCGGCCTTCTCCGCTGGTCCCTCATCTTCGTCTCCGTCACTCTCTCGGGAGGAGTACTCGTTCGGTCACTGTGGCCTGCCTTCCAGAGGGATGCCAATAAGATGGTCAGTCAACCGGTCAATGGACCATAGGATTACGGTAGATATCAAGACATACATGTCGTGTGAATGTGCAATACTATCGATAAGCATATTTGGATAAGAATTCAGCTTGACAGGTTTACACTAAAATGCGCGATTTACAGTGGACAGTGGCATAGATGTAACTTTCCCTTTTTCTGTAGAGTAGAAATGTAGGATAAGGTATGTTTCAGTTGGCGATCGGGGCCATCGCAGCCGTAATCTTCCTTCACTTTGGACTGGCGCTGTGTTTCAAGGTGGGTTGGGGTGTGTTTCATACATGGGCACGCACCCTACCGTCGGGTAGTAGACCCCTCTTTTTGTCGGATGCTTAACTTGGTAGGCATCACATTACGCAAGAAACCTTATTGGTAGGGTATGAAAAACTACAATTTATACTATGGTAGGCCCCAAACTGAAATAATTGTCGATAACCATGCCCACGTATGGTGTGTTTCATAGTGCACACTTATTGTTAGGCCATCTCGATAACCCTTGGCCAATCGCTCAACTCCAAGTAATTTATAGAGGTTTAAAATCGGTTACTTTTCGACGATATGTTTCGTTGCTTTTTGGTGGCCAGACGCGTCGCGGCTATGAATGATATGTGAGACATGTGCATCAAAAGTAACCGATTTTAAACCTCTAGTAATTCATTTGAAGAATAATGCTTTGAAGTGAAGCGGAGCTCCGCCCACTGCTCCCGGCTAAGCCCCGCCCCCTTTTGTTCAGGAGTACTTTTTCGACGCGGCGATGCCCTCTCGTCCCTCGGTCGGCCCTCCCGTAGCTCCGCCCACTCCCGTAATCGATGCTCTGGTCAACGGATCCAAGCCCGGTGCCTCGGCCGTGGTTGGACATTAGGATAAACGACCCTAAGATTAGGGAGATAACTTATGATCCTTAGCTAACGATACGTAGGTCAAGTACTCCAAGCTTGCCGCAATCTTTTTCGAACCCTATTTAACAACAGAGCTAACCTTTCTTGAGAAGTGCTCATCGCACGCATATTTATTACGTACTAGAGTTTTTATGGGATAATTTTTGACATTCCATAGAGCTACTTGGATAGTGTATGATTAGTAGCAGCAGGATTACTATAGGGGATGGTTGAAGATCACGGAATAAGGTTAATTATTTAGTTTTTTTTGTGAGTTTCTGTTTTCAACCATTTTCCGTAATGCTTTTGACTTGCCCAACCTGTACAGTATGTTTTACTATATTATTTGCCTATTTATTCGCTACGTGGGGTCAACTAACCGGTTTAATGGGGAGAGGTAACAGAGGAACAGTACGCAACAAATTGTGAAGAGTAGATTGCGAGCTTGTCAGATGCTTAGTCTACGTTTTGTGCAATATTTCACTCTCTTTGTTTGTATTCCTCATCCTTTGTAAAGCCTGAAATGAATGAAATATTTATTTTTCCCTTTTCAGAAGCATTTTGCACACATGAAAGATGAGGAATACGTGAAGACTTGAGAATTAAGGGGCCTCTATGATAGCAGAAAACAAGCCACTCTGAATACACCCTTAATTTTGCTTTTCCAATCATCTTACTTTGTTTCAGTTGTCCCTCACCACTCCTTTCGCTAAGAAGACGGACGAGAGCAAGGCTACCGTAGTCCCAATCGTTCCTCCTGTGGCGGGTATCAACGCGACAACGCAGACTACGATAGTTCCCGTGGGGAAGGTTACAGTAGACGAGAAGAAGGAGGGGACTGAAGCGAAGAAGGGAAACGAGACAACGACGGGTCAGAAAGTTATACTCTCCCTGAGTTATTGGAGGAAAACGAACGTTAGGAAATCTTTGCAGCGCACTCCGTTAAATACAGTGAAACTGTTTTAGAAAAATTCCAGCTTAGGCTAATCTCCGGCTCCATTTGAAGTTTTACGGTGGTAAGGTGAAAGAACTGTGCAGCTCTCACAGCGTTCCTTTTTCTCCAATAATATTACAGATAAAGGTAAAAAAAGTGCAGTTTGATCTTTGATCTTTGCAGCCCCTCCAAAGGCAGTGGTGAGTGAAGTGCCGAAGAAGGAACCTGCAGTAGCGACCCAAGGCAAGGAGGCGACTACGGTAAAGGCGGATTCGAAGGCTATGGTAGCAGATAAGGGTACGGTAGATGAGAGGAAGGACAATGGTACGGTAGTCAGTGATGTTCAGAATGCTACCGTATCGGCTTAATTATTCTCTTGACCTAAGATATTACCCCCTGGTACTGTTGATTGCTCCTCTATTACTGTGCAAACCATGGCAAGCTATGTTTCAAGCTGCTTTACGTAGTATTTTTCGCATGCTTTCTTGTCCTCGCAGCTAACCATTCATTTCCGTATCCCCAACATATCACATGTCTATAAGCACACTCTTGCACGAATCCTCATAAGATATTTTCCGAAATCGTACCTGTTTTTTTTGTGTAATCTGGAGTCGTCAAAATATTGCGCTTTTCAACATTATAGTAATATGTTTATTTGGTTTTATCTATTGCAAGATCATTTCGCGCCCTTGCTTCCTGCTCATTCCATACCGTATACCCGGTGATAGCTTCGAATGTGATACTGTAACCTATTAGCTAGAAAAGGATTCGTTGCTCTTATTCCAAAATATGAAATGCTGTGTGTGATTGGTTCTTAAAGTTAGTGACCACTGACTTTTTTGGGTACTTGACGATAATATAATATTAGTATACTCTGGTTATTTCGATTGGCTATGTCTCCTGAGTTCTCGCTTTTCTGATTTTTTCATGACCACCAATTCAGTCACCCATTCTATTAATTGCATACTATACTCTACCGTAGTCGATTAGCCATTTTAAGCTTTGCCTCTTTTCGAAGCTACATATACATAAGGTTCAGAGCATAATAATACATGTCAGATGTATGATCATTTGTGATCGATAAAAATAAGATTTATTCGGATACTATGCACATTCTTCTGCTATATATATTCAGAGTTGCAGCCTGAAAGTGAATTACATGGTCTTCGTAGACAAGTCGAAGAATAAAGAAAAAGAGGAGCGCATGTGTTTATGTATTTAAAGGGACATGGAAGTGATTTTCAAGTGAAGCTTCTATGAATGATTTTGTCGTAATTAGTATAAAACCACAAGGAAAAATGATAAAAATTAATAGTATTCGATAAATGATTTTTTGAAATTTCGCCCAACGACGACGCTACTGTTTAGCGAAAGGAATTAAGCCAAAAGCGAAATAAAACATGCGGTTTTCGAGTTTTTTCTTCGATTTTTTGATGTCACCATGTTTTTTTTCACATTTTGAAACCTTAGAAGAATTTGCATCGAATTTTAACACTTTGTTAGAGGCTGCTTCCTCCCTTTAAGAAGGTTTCCTAATTTAAGTACATAAGGCTCGCCACACGACACAAATATCGCTCCGACCGCGGACGTCGATAGAAACTGCCTCTTAAGAGAATAATTGAACAAGCAGCTTTTCGAGACCAGTAAAACTAAGCTGTACAGTATACCTGAACCTGTTCATATAGTGGACTAAAAAGATCCATAAGAAACTCATTCCGAATAAATATAAGGCGAGAGAGTGTGCAAAAGTGAGAGAATTAGACTCATTTTGGAACGAAAGAAACTGACGGATCGGTTTATTCCGCTATAATTATATCAGTATGAGTCTGTCTCCTCACACACAGGCACTCTGTCTTCATGTCAGAGCAAGTAAGAAGTAAATAAACATTGTTACAATTGGTGCAAGAGTGAGAAGCAGGGCGAGTATCAAATCCTCTAGTAGTCGCAAAATAAAATGGGCGTTATTCTGAAAAGAAAGTTGGATATAAATTGCATACCAGTGTTTAAATAAAAAAGAAACAAGGTTATTTTAGAGCGAAGACTACCATAATATTTAAGCTCAAATTGGTAAATCGTTACCATGTATCAATGCGCGTGAGCCACGGGGAGATGAGGCAGTTCGAATGGAAGATCTTGAGATGATCTTCGATTCCACTCTGCACGGTCACCCGTGCAGAGACCCTACTCTACGCCGCTCCGACCGGTCGTCGATAGAAACTGTCCCTCAAGAGAATCATTGAACAATCTGCTTTTTGAGACTCTGTAGGCGGTGAGCCACCATTGATTGATTTCCTTCCATACACTTCGCATTTTTCACAATACAAATTACCACTAGTTCACTACATTATACTAGTCCGAATTACGCCTGATTGCGACTGTGTCTGCGTCTTCCCAATTCCCATGCTCTCTCACCTCTCATCTCTCCTTTTGCAAGCATGATCTACCCTTTGGAGCAGAACGTTGTGCCAGTTGATTAACCTATGATTCGACGAAATAATTCTTTAAAATAACCTTGTCTCCACTCTTGGCCAACTCTTCCACTTTGTCGTACGACAGTTCCCATTCCATTTCTTCTTTCTTCTCTCTTCCAGTGAAGTTTCCCAAATGAATTGAAGACGGATCGATTTCTTAATGATCGCCATGCAGTCATCCGTCATACAGTTAGGTCATCACTTTTTTTTAAAATTATGAAATACATGAAGGAATCACCCATATTGACGGATGACTTGTCGATATCTACCAGAACAGAGAACCAGCGCCCCTGCACAGTCACAAATTTACAAGAAATTGGGTCACAAGAATGCTATAAACCGAAATTCGAAATCACAACAATGCTTTGGCTGCATTGGACATATTTAATCGATATGGTGTTCTTACGGACTCTTGCGAGCTGTCATTGAGACTCTGGATGCTGTCGTTTTCGTTTTTTTGATCCACTACGGCTGAATGAATCTGCACCACATTCTGGCAGCTCTTCTAAGGTGGAGCTTAAGTTTTGAAAATGGTGACTTTTCCCGCATTTTTCTGTCCGCGGTGATGATGGATCACAAAAACCGTCATTCGTTAATCGAACACTCGGAGTGCTGCTGTGTTGTGTCCTTTTATAGCTGTTTCTTAATCTTGCATGCACCAATATTTAACAATGGGAATGATCCGATTGCCATTCCGTAAAAAGCGCCAATTTGGAAGTCACCCAGCTAAGAGTCCTGGTACTGGGACCTCCGTCGGGTTGATCCGTCGATGAGTCGGATTCGCCTTCGTTCTCAATCGTTTCGTCCGCTTCTTCAGCCGCCTACAAGCCGAAGGAAACTGTTAAAGTGCGACTAACGAACACCGTGGTCAATCAAGCTCATTGTCAGCAAACGAATGATGATGAAAAAGACTTGAATTACACGCTGAGAACAACTGTTCATCGGTTGCTCCTACAAGCCATGGTCTTATTGCCTTTTCTTGACATCAACCAATGTCAAAAGTCTGGAGGAGACATTAGTGTAGTTCTTCTACACTAATGTCTCCTCCAGACTTTTGACGCAAGAAGCGCGCCAAGAATCAGCATGTTGCGCGCCAGAAACGTGGTAGTGCGCGATGGTCGCAAGTTTCACTTTTGCACAAAATAAGAATCTTTCCAATTGGTAGGTAGTTCATCACGTTATATACAAGCAATGAGCAAAGCATGCTAGATACGGTTAGGTAATAAATGATGTTAACAGTTACACATTTGGAGAAACAATGTTGCCGATCTTATACAGAAATGTTGTGATAAATAGGTTGGAGGCTGTTAAAAGTTAGCATACTGAAAAGAAAATGAAATGTGATCACGAGTTATATCCTTCGCTAACGAGCTAGATTTAATGCATTCGCTAGCCTTCGGTTAGCCTTAGTCTTCTTCACCATCGTCTGATATTGTGATCACCTGAGAGAACTACCACAGTAAAAGTATTAGTGCGTTGAAGATTTCCGAGAACGCTTACCTCAGTCGCTTTTCGTGCTTGATTAGAAAGTATCTGTACATCTTCGCCATCCGAGAGTTCGATAACCTGATGAGAAATAACAATAACCCAAAAACTAGAGTTGTGAATGAGAGTTCTTTTTGATGCAAAGATCCTATTGATTAAAAGAACTCGCATGCACATCTCTAAAAACACAAGATTATATAGTGGATTAACAAGATCCGTCGGAAAATCATTAATAATATAAGGTGTGCGAAAGTGAGAGAATTAGACTCATTTTGGAACGGAAGAAACTGACGGATCGGTTTATTCCACTATATCTACTCCTCATAGAATATCCTAGAACACCAGAATGCTGATTTTTCGTCGTCGAAAAGGAGAGAAAGAACAAATATATATGGTATATCGTACTGTGTCTTACGTCAAAGTCCCGCTTATGTGTGCCCTGGTCACGATTCTTCTTCTTTCCACTCGATTTCTCATCCAACTTGTGCTTCTAAAAATGTTTGTTTTCCTCCCCGAGAGTTTGTTATTTCATATGTTCATAGTATGTAGTGCTCGGAAATGACCTATAGTTTACGGACACTCTGTAAATAAACGATAAATAAATAGATAAGTAAGTGTAAACCTTGGATGGTGCTTCTCTTTGGACGTTTTCCTTCACTTCACCTTCGTCAACGATGACGTCGTTCTCCAGTAAAGCAATGGATTTGTAGCGATGTTTGATGTATGAGAACATCCCCTTGAAACTGGACGCCTGCGAAAATCTCCTATTAGGCACGCTAGAATAACACTAGAATAATATAAAACATGGGATTATCTTGAGACAACTCACATCTTCGATCATCTTCAGCTTCTCTTGCGGCAGATTGTCCCAGAATTCCGGTTTGAATTGATTGGCTCGGACTGGTTCCTGAATGTCGTCTAGTTGTTTTTTTTCGTCAGCCCTCTGAATATTTGAATTTAGCATAGAAAATTTCGGAGAACTGGATGTTTTATGTACAAGCCAGCGCCTATAAGGCCGGCTGGGGCCTAATAAGGCTGCGACCGGCTTTGCAGATATCAATGAAGTGAATACGCCACTACTTATGTTGAATTTCTATAAAACGTCATTCGATAAAAATGATCAACCAACCCGCAGCCGATCCTTCGTTTTCCTCTTCGTTCGACCTCCTTTCGTCCGTTTTGTCGAATGTCCTGCTACAGCATACGGTGCCATGACTGAAACATTGTAACTCATTCAGCGAAATTGAATGATCTGTCTAGAATTTTTTCAGTGCATAAAGGGGACATTTGTGCATGGACTAAGTGAAGCAAGATTTTCAAAGGGGCCTGCTGAGCTACTATAACAATTAGGCAGAGAGCGAATTTCAAACGTTAATGGTTGGACGATCGATGACCCGCAATAGTCTGTATTAGCCACATTCGTAGGACGCACATAGCGAGCGTTCGTTGAGGGGAAGGGGTCTATTCAATTACAACTGCCTCTGTCTCAGCCCCGACTATTGCTTGTGAGCCAATAAGGACCAGGCGTAAGAGGTCAGCCATATGAGAAAAGATTAAGGAGCATGGTTGACGAAGAAATCAGTTGGCATTGATCGGCCAAGTTTTAAAAGTTTTAAGGAGAGAGTCCAAATGAAGTAAGAATCACAGACTAAACAAGTAGAGTGCGGCTAACGACTGTCATAATTCGATAATAATAAAAGTGGACAAGAATGACGCGAAACCGAGATGGAGAGTTTGCAAGAATAGTCGCTAGACGAACTCTACCAAGAAGTCTGTCGTGTATCTAGTGCACAATCGTGTAGTGCTTTATCAACTAGTCCTTTATTCACAACCCCGTTCAGGATCCTTCTGGTCCTTCAGCACAGATGGCGTCGATGACTCTCGCGAAGTCCGAGGTCCCTCCCTTCCCAATAGCCTCCCTCGTCCAGATCCCCGCTCTACAGTAAAAGTAGTTTTCTACCGGACTCGAGTGCACCATCTTCACACCGTTAGTGGTGAGGGTGTAGCTGAAAAGAAATGGCTTGAATATAAATTGCGTACACATTCTATCGTTTCGTGATATTCGACTAAAGAGTAGATATTGCTGTAAATATTCTCCTATCCCGACATTAGAGATATAATATTTACGTACGTGCTTCCATACGGACAGTACCACTGTCCGTTCTTCGTCTGAAGCGGTGTCCCGGTGACATTCGGGGTCTGGGGAAGAGTGGCTGGATCGCACGTACAGGCGCCCTCTCAAAGCAGAACATTCTAACCCCTCACGAAATCAAAGCACTCACGGGAGTAGGCAGTACCGGAATACGCACATGCAGCCGAGACTAAATACCTTAGTAACGAGGCGACCCTCAACGTCTTATTTACAGTAATTTACCTGTAAAAACAACCAACAGTGTTCTATTGTGCGAATTTTCTCGATTCAGCCAGCCCTATAGATTTAGATTATAAAGTGTCGAGAAAATCTAAATATCTAAATTCAACGCTGAAAGCACAGTGTTCTGACAACAGTGAAAATGTTAAGCAAGCGAACGAGATGCCGAAAAATAACCCTGATTTCGGTAAAAAACTCTCGTACGGAAAACACCGTATCCAAACCATTTTGGCTCGTTTGCCTAACATTTAGAACACTGTGAAAGGCGAGTATACTCATTGTCAGCGAAACCGGCTGTGTAAAATTTCCCCTCACCCTGAATTCTGATTAAATTTCCTTAACCGGTTTGGGGGAAATATTCCCTAGAGTCATATCGTGGGGAAATTTCGCTCTGTGTATCTCTGTGTACCTGTAAATTAATCTCCCACTACGCTCGAGAGTTATCATAGTCAATCGAAGCGAGGTATGAATTAGCGATGACTGAGTAGTCTCCGGAGGGCAGGAGTACGCTTCAAAGCATCGGTAATCTTCCAAGACTTCCATTTGACCGCTCGCTGTGCCATAGAATCAGCTCTCCACAGAAACATTCATGAGATGTCAGTTGAACATGTTATAATGGAACAAAAAGCTACAGAAGTAGACGGATCAATTCGAATATCAGGCGAAAGAGTGCGTAAAAGTGAAAGAATTGAACATATCTTGGAATCAAAGCAACGGATATTCGGAATACTCGACGAGAGGCAGTTTTACCGTGCACCTAATAAGCGCCACTTGGTACTCGCTCGTGTCGTTGACTGAGGTATCCCTGCAGATCTCTCCATTTCTTCCGAGAGTGACGTCGGGATCTATCGGTTCGAAGACGTCGGCTTGAGAACAATCGGAAGTGGAAGGGGGGAAGGTTGACATCGCTGAAAGGCACAGCATTCCAAGCGTTCTAATAGTGAATAGCGGTTTCCGCGCACAGGATCCGATCCTGTTGGCGAGCCAGTGAACGAAAAAGTATGAATTTAAAAATTTAAGTTCGTCTCTATGAATGAATTGTAACCCCTCAGAAAATTTGGTATAGGTCGGTTTAACCACTCTTGAGAAAATTCAAAAATGGTGGTCAAATTCGCTATTAGACACATTCTTTACCGGCGGAATACTGTGAGGGGATGGGGACGGGACACATCTAACACGTCTACACATTATTCGCATTATTCGCATGCCAAATTACCTGTGTACATGCTTGACCAGTGAAACGCATGCAATAAATTGTCAGCTTCCATGAATTGTCCTCACCTGGCGTAGTCCCTGTAGATGACTCATCGTTCCCATCGGTAGAGGCTAAAAGTTATCCTTTTTTCAGTTCTTTACATATAATGTGATATGGGAAAGACACAGTTTGTACAGCGTACTTATTTTGCTTACTTATTTCGTCATCCAGCCGAGCGTAGTACACGAATGGAATTGCACATTTGCCCTGAAGGGGTTCTTCAAGGAACGTGCACGAGGTTGCATCGGCCGACCCGAGAGTTACTCTCAAACACTGGAAAATTAGCGAACACCACTTATTGGAACGATCGCTGCAAGAATATTGAGTGAAGGCATAGTGGATAATAGAACAAAAATGGAATACCAAAACTTCAAAGTAACAATAAACTACTATTCACCGCTGTATTCGTGAGACAAGATTCCTGGCACTCATCCCGATCTCTAGTGATTATTCCGCCAATCTTCTCCAACGGTACTGTTCTCGTCTGCTCAAGGAAGGTAGCCCGCGGAAAGAATTTGGCAACCGGCGTCATGGGTAACACTGGAAGAGAGGGAACGGGGGAGGGGGGGGGGGAGGGAGATGAACTAGAGTGGAGTTGGTAGATGAACTGTGAGGCTTCTCTTGTCCTGCATAGTTATATAGTTGCAAAGTTTATTCTTTCACAGAAGTCTCATTGTCTTATGAAATATATAAGTAAACACCTTCTCTTCCCTTTTATCTCCCCTCATTCCATTCGTCTTCTCTTCTCATGACCAGTCGGACAGTCGCATTCCTCTCTTCGTACCGATTCTCCATTTTCGCCGTTTCGCTCGTATGTGGCAATCAATTATTTCACGAAATTATGGTTCAGCTTTACCTTACTCATATTCATTCATAGCTTATTCATATTCATACTAATTGTCAAAAGCTGAAAAGCTAGCCGATTCAACTCTTGCAGCCCTCGTGTCTCTCGACGCTCTTCTCGTCCCTTCTCCTTCTCCGTCCGGGATGCTGCCCGGTTAATGACCACCTCCCTCCCAGCCCCTACCGTACCACCTTCGTCGCCATCATCGTCTTATTATTAGTAGCCCGTGAGTCCTGCTTTTTTCTTCTTTTTTGTTGTTGTGAAATTTATCCTCTTCTGGTCAATATTTCTGAGAGTGACAAAATAAATCCTAGCATTACCACGTTTCAGTGGCCATCGACACAAGTCACGTGGTTCTCCATATTACGCACAATTCGTTTGTCGCTGCACTTCACAAGGTAGATATTGAATCATTTATTGCTAACATAACATACTGCAAATAAAGGAAACCTACAGTGCTCCCTGTTTTCCGTGCAGGAGGCGATTCTGCACGGTGCGTCACTTGCCTGTTCCTCCCTCGTCCTCATCATTCTCATGTTCTTCTCTTTCTCCGACAAAGTCAGCACGGACTACCAGTTGACCTGTCGTGCTGTACAGGTATCACTCTACTAATTATTTGCATCATTTTTCATATGGATTTTTCCTTATTTTAGTACTGAAAAAGCCGAGAATATTGAATGGGGCACAACTGATAATCGCGGGAAGCCATGAAAATCAATAAAAAAAATAGAGGCTGGTGTCCCGTTCAGATTGGCTGTGCCTTCTTCATCGCAACCAAAGCTCTCCTCTTCGGCCTCTGTATTCTCATTCGAGCGAAGGAAAAGGGCTTTGCGTCGGAAACCAAGGTCTAATGTCCTTTGATCTTAACTTTTTAATTGTTTTTTTCAGAGTGGAACTTCAGGGAAGGAGGACACTGGGATCAATGCATCAAAGCTCGCAACTGAAAGCGAAACGAATTGACAAACCTAATTCCATTTGGCACCGCCTCATATCTTGCAATATAAATCTGTTTGAAATCCTCATTTACAGATTGACATATTATATTTATGCTAAAGTTCTGTATGTGAGATCTTTAGACTGCTACATTTTTACGTAGCCCACATTCTCCGAAATTTACGGTAGAAACCTTTGTCCATCATCTGAGCCTACCCTTGGAGAAGACGCGAATCGCATGCGGTGCTGATAAGGTGTCGTGTCTCTTGCATACTACGTGTCTTCTAATCCCATCAGCTCAACCCCTCTCTAATCTGCCTAAATTCGCGTCTAAGCGACGTCTTTTGTAGATGAGCGACAACGCGTCAGAGATGACATTATTTGTATTCGTTGCTGCAATCTTGCTCAGAGGTATGGTCAACCTTTCCATCCCACGAATACTGATTTTTCCCTCAGCCATATTTTATGACTAATATATTGAGTTCCTAGAGGGAGTGTGCTTGAGATGTTCTGTTATACAATTTGATCGAATCCACTTTCACAATGTTTTTCGAAAGGTTTCTGCCATACATATATTTGTATTCTTGAAATGGGATAATTCAGCTTAAATACATCACATAAACAGTTCAGCTGTATACGTCCTTCCCTCAGACGTCTACTCATGTGCCGCTCTGAAAGATGCGGTTAGTATTCCTTACCCAATTTGAATATTTATCTGATTTAATAATGGTGAAACTGCTATGTTTTTATTTCCATACTAGATTTCAATAAACTTTCTGAACTCAAACTTTATATTTGGGTCGTAAAATTGAATAGTTGCTGCCTCCTGTCAAATGATAAGCGTGTCAAACGGAGATAAGGAATGGAGAAGCTACTCATTCTTGCCATGCACTGCACTGAATAGTATGATACAAATCTATGATGAAATTTCCAATAAATTTGTAAACGTTATACGGTTTTCAGTTCAAGCGCGAAAACATCGAGGAGTATCACCGGAGTAGATGTGCGTGCGTTGTTCCACAAGAGGGAGTAAGTTCCGCAACGCTCTGTACAGTCCGAGTGTTTCCGTGATTCCTGCCTGTTAATTCGAAGCTCCTTTTGAAAGTTGTAATTAGATCTTGTCCATTCGGTATCTTGCCCTCCAGAATATCAGTGGAATATATAAAGTTACCGAGATTTTATAATGAAAATTATATTCTTGCTTTTTGAAGAGCTGAACAATGTGAGTTTGCATAAATAATGATCTAAAAAGACAAAACTCCTGAAGAACAGTTCATGAAAACTGTTACTTTTATCATTGGCAAAAAGATGTACCCTATTATTTATTAGCTGCCACTCGATTCTCCGTCTCTCGAACTGTTTCAACTTGAGGGCGATACGAGAGGCCGCAATTACAGGTACTTCAATATCTATTTCATAAAATATTTTGGAAGATTCTTTGAGCATAGATGGAGGCACTTTTCAGTTTTGCCGAAGTCGCGGCCCTTCCGGGGTACTGTATCTGTGGGAAGGAGAGTCGGATACGGTGGACGGTCAACTTGAATGGCGACGACGATGACGTCGACTGCATTCTAGAGTTCACCTTGCTCTTCACAGGTTCGGAAAATGAGAAAAATGATATTGTGTAAAGATAGGGACAGATCAACAGTTTGAAGGAAACAAGTACCTCTTTTCAGGAAAGAATCCCAACGTCTTGCAAGCGAAGAAAATGGTATTTATTTAAGTTATTTTTAAGTTTCCTTCCTTATAATTTTATAAGCAGATCTAACGAGATTTTTTATCGCTTGATTACAAATAGTTGATCGAAAGTGTATTGGGAGGAGTATGCTGAAAGAAGCAAGGCCTTCAGCCGGAAGCCCATCAAATCACTGACTTGGCTACGTTCGCATCGCCAGCTGGGGGAATGCAAGTGACGGGAATGCAGTGCAGTCATGATCGTGTCAGTTAACACACCGCCCAATGGCCCTACAGTATGCAACAAGATTAGTTTCCCCGGGAAAAATTCCGGACAGGTCTTGAATGTTTTCATCTGCCTGTGTAGAGTGATACAGTGAGAGCGGACTGAATACATTGCATCTTTGAGTTTACTGTAAACACAAAATACAGGAGGATGCCGACGTGACCATCGAATTCTTCTACGGCGAGGATTTTTTTAAAAGCCGGGATATGAAGTGGAGGTTAGCTCGTTTAGACATAAGGAAACTCTTTGAAAAGTCGAGGAATCACGCTTTTAGCTGCGATGACCTTCCGGATCCCTTCATCACTTTCGACGTCGCCGTCACTGTGAAGCTTAACGGCACGGGGTTGAAGGCGACGCTCACATCGGGTTATGCGAGTGGTCAGATTTACTACTTCGATTCTGAACTTCTACGTGCGAGAAAATAAACAGAATAAGGAGGCAAAGAATGGGAAAGGCTGTCATTGACGACTCCTTTTTCTTGTTCATAGAAGGAATAAAAAATGCTCGTTCAGAAAACATCGCAGCCCTCCCTCCTCTCTCACACGCAATCGTCTCCGCATCGGGACTACCCTGTCACCTCCAGAATACCCATCCCGACCTCAACCATGTTCAGTTCGCGTTCAGGTAGCCATAACGGTCTGTAAGCACAGCAGTTACGCTCCAACATCAAGAACTTTTGGTTTTTTATTGAACAACTTTTCTAATTGAGTTTTTCGGATCTAATACGTAATGGTAAAGTCGGTTATATCAAACGACCTATCAGGAAAAGAAATACTGCTCAAAATATATTTTTCTAAATGTAACTGCTGCGCTGACAATGAGTACTCTCTTATTGCAATAGCTCGGACTCAACTAGTAGCTGGAGTGCGCGCATTAACCGTGCCTCTCAACTCTTTTTGTTCTTTCCTCATACTAATAATTGCAGTGACTGCCTCTTGGCCGAGGTCGAGGTGGCTGCCCATATCGATCGACGTCTCCACGGGGTCGTCGACGTCTTTCTGAATACGACTCACGAGACGGATGAGATACTCACGTGCGGTCAGACTGATAATAACGATGCCTAAATTTGATACATACCAATCACCTGGTAATAAGAATTCCTGAAGTACCAACGATCGAATTCCTGGTTTGCTTTCCATTTTGGCCTTCATCATTACAGTGTAGACACTGACACGACAACGGCGAATATGAGCGGGTTCGGCGTCGGAATGCTGGTAAGCGTCATCTTCAAGCATTATTTATTTTTCTATTATTTTAAAAATTAAAACAAACCACTTATGAGGTACGCTATGTGACCACTCCTGCTAGTGACATATTCGACACGGACTACTTTGTGGCAGAGATAAGAACGGAAGGTTAGAGTGCAAAATATTTTCACATAACCGATCTTTACCGGGTTTGTTACCGGGATAGCCAGCATTACGAGAGGGCGACTTGGCAACACTTTACCCTTTTACAAAATGCACGCTTTGTTTGACTGCTCTCCATTCAGACGTCGATGCATCGATGTGCGCTGATCCAACGTACGTACCACCAACTGGTAAGCTGAGCAGAGAAACGTTTAATTGATGGAGAAAAAAAGGATACCAAACATCCTTTCAGAATCCACACCATCTTCTACAACTCCACGAGAGTGAGCGAATGCATGAACCAATCACTCCCTCTAACTTTTCAGAACATGCCTTTCAGGAAATTTATTTTCTTTTAGCATTTTACTCCTGAGATCTAATTTGCAGTGATCACCGGACCTTCTGGGAGTGGGCCTTCATCATATGCGCCTCTCTAATTCTCATACTCATCATCTCCCTCATCGCGGGCTGCTTCGTACGACAGTGTAGACTGCGAGCCAGTGCCAAGCTTTTGATGGTATTTATTTATTCCTTTACCATTTAGAGTCTAAGAATATAGCTGGCGTATTTTCAGATTCAACGTGAAATTGAGGCCCGCTACCAGACTCGAGAAGGCCGATCCTACACGAGAAAGTAACTATTTATCACCTTTTTTGTTCTTCGGAGAAGAGATTCAGCTTACACAGTTTCCTATAATTAATTAAAGCTCCTTGCAAATCTCTGCAGATTCTACCTTTAATGATCAGCTATTTCGCATACTCAGAGACGAATGGGAACTGGATCGACATCACATTTACATTGACGTGGCCTGTCGTCTAGGACAGGGTGCCTTCGGAAACGTCTATCGCGGTACTCGTTGATCTTTGTTATCTGATCTTTGATCTTTGATCTCCTAGGTACGGTCCTGGGAAGTGCCTCGTGGAAGGACGGCCTGCTCATGCAATTGAATGCAATCAAGACGGGAGGGGACTACGTTGCCGTCAAATTGCTGCATGGTATGGAACCTGACGATTGCTTAGAAATAAAACCGAACAAGTGATACGGCACATATGGTCGGCATAGACGATATTTCTAGATTGAATTTGTAACAGGATATTTATCGAGCGTTTCAGTTTCCTCAGATATTCCCTCCAAGTACGAGTTTCTACGGGAGATCGAATTGATGAAGGCAATCGGGTACCACGAACGAATAGGTATGGAAGAAACGAACACTACTTTTCTGATAAATATAACAATCAAGCAAACGAGTCATACTATGTTTCATGACATAAGTAAGTCTTGTCTAATATACTTTTCCTCATTAACAAACTGGTGTCTTCTTTTGTCATAGGAATAGAAACAAGATAATCAAGGAAAGATAACGTTTACACATTCCAGTCAATATGCTCTTCTGCGTTACCGTAACCGAGCCCTATCTACTCATTATGGAGTACTGTATGCACGGCGATCTACTATCGTTCCTACGCGAGCGGTAGGTGCATATTTTCTAGGCTTTTCTCATTGTCAGAAACCTAGAAAATATGCTATTTGGATTTAATTTAATTTTATCTACGCCGTACGCGTAAGGGGTTTGGGGGAGGGCGTTGAGGGGTATGGATACTACCTAAGCAAATACTACCTAAGGATTTGTTATTATTTCGATATTTTCTGAAAAGGAAAGACATCGAAGTAAAGATGGTGACTATTTAACAGACGCGAGGCAATGCTCGAGGCGCAGGACAGTACAGTATCCGAGGAGCAGTCGTCCCCGATACCGTATCCCGACACGACAAGGCTCATCTCGCTGTGCGACCAACTAACCTATGCTGTAGAGATCGCCGTGGGAATGGTGAGAGCATGCACGCATCTCTTTTAATTTGGGGATTATCCAACGTAATATCAATCTTAGCAGGCGATCAATGTTATATAATTGGCGTGAAACATATTCTATCATAATCTGCCTGCCTGTAAATGAGATACGGTTCAGGTTTGCCGTTTAGGATTTTCTGACGAGTCGTGGGTTCATACATCGAGATTTGGCGGCTCGCAACATAATGGTCGACCGCCATGGTTCGTGTAAGATTGGCGACTTTGGTCTGTGTCGCAAGGTCGAGGATAACTGTACACTCTACCACTCAAAGGTTAATCAATCGACGATCGCTAACTATGCTCATCTCTCTCATCTTTCTACCTACGAAAACTTACTTACCACAATACGATTAGAGAAATTGATGGTGTGTGATTGCAAAATAAAGGTTAGCAAGGGAAAGCTCGTTAAATTACAGGGCGGAAAGCTGCCTCTCAAATGGATGTCGCCTGAGGCCATCGAGAACTTCAACTTCTCCGTCGCCAGCGACGTGTACGATCACAGACTTTGTCGCTTGATCTTTGATCTTTGATCATTGATCCTTCCTCTATGTTCTCTGATCTTTGATCTCTCAGATGGTCCTTCGGCATCGTACTCTTCGAGATTATGACTTTTGGAGGTGTTCCATACAGTGACTGGCCCGCGGCCGAGGTGAAAATCATATGATATTTAAAATTTCATCATAGCCTTATTTTATGCGCAAGTTTCCGCACTATTTCCGATCAATGTATTTTATAGCTACTGGACCGCCTCGAACGAGGAGAACGCATGGACAAGCCCGAGCCCTGCGAGGACGACGTGTAAGCTCCGCCTACCTAGATAGGCTCCACTTATTTCTCGTAGCTCCGCCCCTTTATAAAAGATTCAGATACCAAGTGATGCAGCAATGCTGGGCTGCAGAGGCCGGGGACCGACCAATGTTCAGCAAATTACGCATAAGATTGGCGACGATTCTTGATAAGGTAGGGAATAGCGGAATTCCCATAGGACAAGCTTGGAATATTCAGATATCAAACACTACGGGAGATTATTATTTGCGTCTCGACGGCAGTCGACACTATTACATTATGTCAAAATCAGCGAACACATAGAATATTGTATAATATTTTGCTATTTTTTCGTTTTCTAAGGTTTTTTGCCTTGTTTCATCTCATTGTCCATGCACAATAATGAACTAAACTAGTTTCTTTACTCCAGAGAGATTTCTTTTTCGTAAAAATACCTTCGGCATGCAGGCCTACATAAACTAATAACAGCCACGTTGAGCAAAATTGTACAAAACACAGCTTTATTCCTCCTGGCCTCGAGATAAACTTACTCATACATACCCGTCCTAATACTGAACACGTACATGACACATGTGAAAGAGAGAATTATTTGAAGCTTCAAAACGTATATTTCGTTCTATCATAAACCGATTTGTGAAGGAAGAAAAGGCTCAAGATTGTCTCCTCCTCCGCGGACTCGCCTCGAACACTCTTACATTGGCCCGCTTCGGTGTCGGGGTCAGACTCATAGCACGGGACCGACCCCTTGAGGGCGGGGTCAGGGGAGAATTCGACCCCTCGGGCGATAGGACTGATGACGACGTCATCGACTTGCGGTCGCCGCGTACATTCTCCTCTGAATTATTACCACGTTGAGGATTTGCAATGATATAGCAGCGATACAATGGATTATATGAGGCATTTTCGGAAATCTTAGGCTATAAGAACGTACGCGACCGGAAAGCCGGCGACCAGGAGGACTTCCCGGACAGGGCCGAACTACTTCCCGGCACAGCCAGTCGGTTGTGCAGCCGGTCGCTGTTGTACTCGGCTTGCACGCGAGCCCGATCGGAAGGCTGACAAAACTTGCTTGAAATGGCCAATTGCATGTAAATATCCCTTCCATAATTGTGAAAAGTTTTTTGGCGATGGCCATGTTGTTGAGTGTACCTTGTTGCTCCTCCAAAAGTACTGGACGAATATGCGCTGAGCGAAGCCGGCGGATTGGGCGCCTTGGGTTGTGACTGGAGAGACGACGGAGACGATCCGGTGGAAGGAGGGACACGACCGCCAGCAACTACAATTAGTCGTGGAAGGGTACCGCCGGATCATTAATTAATTAATTTGTATACGCTGTCCCGCGTAATGAGGCATTCGGATGGGAAGAAGGGGGAAAAATTGAGATAAATATTACATCAATCTAATTGCAAGTAAACTCGTTCGAATATGGTATGGATGGCAGCGCTGACCTAAAATGTCGCGCTACGCGATAGACGCGGTCGAGCGGCACCGCGTCCGCACCGCCTCCTCGCGTCCGCGCGCGGTACGCGGATCTCAGCTCACCCCGACATGACAACATCGTTACCTGCAGAGGAAAGAAATGGAAAATCTTTTTTTCATGAACTTTACAGAGGTTAGCAGCGAGGCGAATGAATTGTGTGAATAATTGTTCCTTATCTCGTAACGGAGTGGCATACTTGGTGAAAGGTCTGTAGCGTGTCCGACTGGTAGAATCGAGTGGAAGCACTCGTCTGCTTCCACCATCGGCCATCCGTCAGAATGTCCTCGGGTCGCACCTCAATCCAGTTATTATAGGGAATTTTCGTGACTATCAAAAATATTTATGAGTAAAGGAATTATGAAGATGAAGGTCAGCATGTAAATTTCACAGTGTTCTGCCGCAATGCAAAACCTTTGGAAAGCGGAAAATCATTCCGACATTTACTAATACGGTAGATCGGTGTGCCGTGCACCACGAATAAATGATAAGGAATGGGCAAGGAAGGGCATAATGACAGACACTATTTAAAGCTAACATCAATCCGACTCTTAGGGTCTTTGGAAACTCAAGAAAGATGATGTACCTTGTCATTTTCGCTTTCCAAAGGTCTAGAATATTGTGGTTTCGAAGAAGCGCATTAATTGCTATAACATGCTCACTTCATCCCCGTCGACGATGAAACTGTAGTTGTCCGCGACCATTGTCGGCGGCGCCTCAAAGTCGCTATTTCATGGGGATAATCTCTGCCCTTTAACGCTCCTTCGCTAGGACACGATAGAAGTGTCGCACTCTTCTTCTCGTGTTAGTGCTGACCTTGCTGATGAACCGGACGGGACAGTGCAGAGTACTGTTGAGGGCGGAGGTGGGATCGAGGGGAGGACCGTTGACGGAGAAGACAGGGAGACCCGTGGACGAAGCACCGAAGTGGAACAGAACTTCCTCGTCTTCTGAATCACAGGGACCATTCGGAAATTTAGTATGTAGTCTGATCGAGTCAAATGGACCTCTTTAATGTAAACTTAATACATTCTATAGCATTAATTTGTTGTTCATTTTCTTTGAGTTTTGGGACGAACCAGGCACAGTTCTGCTGATGCTGCAAGGGAAGTTGATCGTCGAGTCGGAGCCATCTCGTTCCCTGAAATGATGTGAAATTAGACGAGCGAAGCGTTGTTAATCTGAAAAAAAACAGTTGAACACATAGTCACAAAATGAAATGAGGAATGGCTGTAGGTATGTTGCAATACGCATCCGTTTCGAAGGAAGGTAATGGGAAGCGTATCTACACGGAACGCTAGGTAATCGATTTAGTTATGGTTTCGTTTGAAAATGTGAAAGACCATTCCACAGTGTTCTAAACGTAAAGCGAACGAGCCAAAATGCTTAGGATACGGTGAATTCCGTGCGAGAGTTACTACCTAAATCAGGGCTATTTTTCGGCTTCTCGTTCGCTTAACATTTTGACTGTTGTCAGAACGCTGTGATTCACAAGCACGTCTTGCACATATAATTCAATTGTAAAACACATTTATTGCTGTTCCCAATCAACAGGAGCGTCCTCATCTCTTACGCTAAAACAATAAAAAGGATCGCGTGAACAACCGCTTTGATCGTTTACGTAACGCGAGGAAGGTGAGATAAAGTAGAAGCATGGAATACATTACGATTAATTTAAGATACCAAACTGCCAATAATATTTTATTCGCAAGGATTTGTGTATTCCATGCTTCTATCAGAAGTATATCACAACCGGGAATATGATGAGCGACATAGTGCAACTTATGTGACGAAAATGAAAAGTTAAAGTTTCAGACAATTGCGAATTGAATAACTAGCGAAATCTGGCGGAACAGAAAAGAATAGTTTCGATTTTTTTACATATGACATGTATTTCAGATGGATAGAAAAAATGGCAGTGCGATGCTCACAGAAAAAGTCACCGAAAACGCAGTTCAAAACTCAATAAAAGCTCTGTTTCCATGATAGACTAATTGTAAGTTCACAAGGGAAAAACATTACTGAAAATCAAAAAAAGAACATAGACCGTCAATTTGAGAAAGACACATCACGCACAGGAAGCTGGACAGCATCGTCGATAAGTAGGAGATGGGTCACGAATTGAAGTGGGGAACCCGGTGATAACAGGAAAACGGATAGAATCGTTACTCGCGGCTATGCAAAAGTAGTCATCGAATCGGATAAATTGTACAGCAGGGGACGGTGGCCTTGGCAGAGGGATGAGTGATAAAGAAAATTTTTTTCAGGTCAGAGAAAGTCAATTTTAAAAAAAAAGCTTAGATTCTGCCGGCCACCGCTCTTCACTGTTACAAGTCGCGCGAGGACGAAGGTTGAGCGGCGAAGAGCCGCTTCTTATCGGAGACGAAGCGAAGCAGGCGTTGTCGTCGAGGGTCGAACTCCTTCTGCACGCGCGCCTTCTCGATCGCCTTCGCGTTGCGCCACAGATACCTGAGAGCGAGTGAATTAGACAGATAGATATCTATGCATTTACACAGAGACGCGAGGTAGAAAAACAAAAGAAGATAGAGCTTCTCCATCACATAAGTGTTTCAATCGTTTCCGAGCAAATAAGCACAATAAAAGGACAATGCTTACTGGACGAAGAGTCGCTTCTTGAACTCGGGCAAGAGAGACGAGGACGTCGAAGAGCCGGCGGAGCCGGAGGGACGCGGCTGGTCCTCCGTTACCTACACCACTCTTTTCATATCCAGATTAACCGAACGAATATGACCTACTAATACGGTATTCACACTTTTGAACACAATGTGAAAGCAAGCCATCCAGTCAACAATTAGGTACACGCGGCATCAATGTATGGACAATCTCTAAGAAGCGAGTCAAAGTAAGCAACCGCTTTGCCGACCTTGTCGATCATCGTCACGATACGGTGGAAACTCGTGCACGTCTTCCAGAACGAGTAGAAGCGGATAACCTGGAGTGAAGCTTACTCCTTTACAAGTAGAGCATGTGATTCGCGCCTTTTCATTAGTACCCCTAGCCATATGGCCGAAGGGTCGACCGTTTTATGAACAACTTGAAACGCAACTATCTCTGCGTTTCGTGTATACTCCAGACTCTCGAACACTTTCTTGCCATCAAATGAATTGCAATCCATGGCAACTCACCTTGTACACGTGCTGCAAGGGCACCTTGTCCCCTCTGTCGCCGAAGACTCTTCCAGAAGCCGGTCGACTGGACGAAGCACCGCTCATCGATGACCGTGGAGTCGACGAGACCGAGGCGGCCGCGTGTAGAGTATGCGATGAGGGAGACACGGGAGGGACGGCCGGCGAGGCAAATTTGGCTGAGATGACCTGCAAGCGACGGTTGATCGACACTCTTCAAGCCAGTTTCCAAAGCATACATTTCCCGGTCGACGCCCTAAACCGCTTTATGAAGATCCTTCAAAATACGCGAGCCTTCCCTCCCTAGCTATCTCCTCACTTCCTCCCTCCCTAACCCAATCCTCCAGCCCGAAAGGCGAACCTTTCCCTTGGCCGTAATGCAGTTAACGCGGTGGAACTTCCGCAGGTCTTCGGAGTAGAAATACTTGGTGGGCCGGGAGGTGTGCCGCCACCACTGGTCGTCGCCCATGATGTCGCCCATCCGAATCTTGTCCCCGTCGACGACGAAACAGTAGTTGTCGTCGACCTGCACATTAGCTTATGGAAGACTATCTGATGGACAGACCCTACGTGACATTGGTGGGAAAGTTGTGAGCGAGAACCGAAGGCTAATTGAAAATGGTCGTATCTGTCGCTTATCTGGAGAAGCTGGAGCACATACCATCGCGGGTGGTACGGATTCCGAGAGCATCGACTGCGGAGCGGCCATGAGGTTTTCCAGCGCCGCCTCCGTCTGGACCGTATCGTGGTGCACTGAGTGCACCGGCAGCTCCTGTGGGCGACGTTTACCATTTAGCGAATGCTATTCATGTTAGTTTCTAGTAATTAGAGCGTGTATATGTAAAGGAATGGAAGATTCGCACATGATGGAAGAGGACGGGGTCTTCGGCTGATAGCAACGTCTCAGCCGAGACTCCCGAATCGACCAATTCGAAGGCGCCGAGGTCAATGTCGAAGCCCGCGTTCCCGTCACTCTCCTCACTAGACGATTCGGCCAGAGGACTGCAAACGACACGATTACGAGCGGGACGCTTTAATGCGGATTCAAACAAAGGAATATCGAGAGACTCGGTTATGGAACGTATGGGAACAGAGGAACACGGAGAGTGTTAGGCGACGAACGTACACAGAATCACATATAATCGACGACCGCCACTTTCCGTGGTTCTTTGCGAATTTCCACGAAACGTCACGGCCGCACGGCTAACAACATGACAGTTAGAACGGGACACCACAGTGTTAGTAATGGCAAAGAAAAGAAGTGCGAGTGTGACAAAATCGACACCCAAAAGGCGTGCAGTTATCGGACGCAAAAGAAAGGAAAAGAAAAAGAAGGTGCGAAGAGCACGTGAATGGCCGCATCCCGCGCACCCGAGCGAGGTCCCGGCGCGAACGTGCGGACACCGTACTCTCGGCGGGCGGAAATACGAACAGCGACCGTCCACCACAAGCACACGGATAGTGAGTAATTGTTAGTGCTGTACACTTTTTACACGATTACTGTACATGAGATAGATTGCACGAATGACGTCACCATTTACCTCAGCGCATGTTCCGTTATCACGTCTTCCTCTTCGTCCTCTTCGAAGACCGGCATTTCCTCCTGTTCCAGGTCCGGTTCAAAGTCTAATTGCAGAATCGGAATTGGATCCGGCTCTGGCTCTGGTTCCGGCTCAGGTTCCGGTTCAGGCTCAGATTCGGGCTCGGGTTCTGGTTCCGGTTCCGGCTCGGGCTCGGGTTCCGGCTCAGGGACAATCTCCGGCTCCGGTTCCGGTAACGGTTCGGATTCTGGCTCTTCCTCTTCCTCTTCTATTATGTCGTCGTCGAAGGACAGTGCCACGTCGGGTGGTGTAGAGGTCGATCTGAGAATGAAGAGAAAGAGAGTGGACGGGTGCATGATTACGGTAGTGAGACGGACTACTGTACGACTAAGACGAGGTGTCGCCTCAACCTTGATTGATCTTCTTCAGCAAGGTTGACGTGGCCTCTCGGTTCAACTTGTCTACTGGACCGTTCTCGAGACTGTGTAAGGGGACAGGACTAATAGGGAAAAGACGGAATGAAGTGAAGCAAAAATGTGTGAAAGGCGTGTGAGTGCGAATCTACAAGCAGATTGAAGGGACTGGATGGGGGTGTAGAGGACTTGTGAACGGCACCTCTGGTGGTCCCATGGTTCGAACAAAGACAAGATTCAATGCGAGATGGTCATGAATATTTTCATTTCTTCGCTTATTTGCCAAAATCATAGTGAGATCATGACCACCTCTCAAAGACTTGAGAAATGACATGTGAGACTGGACATAGCATTTTTCATTGTTTTCCCTTGGAAATCTCAAATCGAAAGCCTGATTTCTCGATAGCTCGTAAATCACGAATCTGCCCAACCGCACGACTCACCTCACGTACGGCTTACTGTACTCGTCCAGCATCTTGATGTACGAATCCCAGTCCTCCATGCATGCTAATCCGATTGGCTGCAAATTATCAATTCATTACAATAAATCAGAACTTTACAATCTTTCTTATCAGTAAAAAATATCCAAAGCTACTTTTCCTCTCTCCACACCTGAGTCCGTTTCAACAGTCACAAAAGCCAGGCAAATATTCGGAAGTATGTCCAACACAGAGGGATAACGACAGAGGATAGGCAAAGCACGAAAGAAGCTAGATGTAAGCAATTTTATGAACCAGCACAGGGATAGACGGATAGCGATTGTAGAAAACTGGGAAGGCATTTCACAGGCTAGGGAATATTTCCCTTAAACCGTAGGGGGAGGCTCAATTTTTAGGGAATTTTCGCGGTGGTATGTATGCCAGCGAATTATTCCCTAGCGGGGCTAGTGAAATTTCGCAGAGTGTACTGTCACCGATAGATAGAAGCCATGCAAAGCACGAACATTTCGGGGGGAGACGAGGACGATGGACGAGTTGGCCTTGTGCTCCTCTCGGCGGACGTGCGAGAAGAGTCGTGGCAGGTCCTTCCTCACCTCGTCCAGGATCATCGCCCGAGGTGATACATTCAGCCAGGCCAGCTTCTCCAGGGGATCGTTCTTCTTCGCCGCTCTTTCCAACTTCTTCCTCTTCAACACAGGCACGCTGTTCTCGACGATGGGTTTCCGTTTGCTCTGAAGCGGACTCAGTCGTAGTCTCGGCACGTGAGGAGGGGCCAGTGACGTCTTGACCTCGGCCGCGACGCGCACGCGTTCTTCCGCGAGCCGCCCGCCGCTCTCCGCACTCGGCACGAGCCGCGAGTGAGGCGGATGGCGGAAGGCTATGAGACTGTCCTCGGCCTGTTCGATGGCCTCACACTGAGCGGCAAGCTTAGACAACATAAAGGGAGGGGAGATGGTGAAGGAGGTTGGGGGAGGATGGGACAGAGGGGACGGGGGAGGGGAACGAGCGTGCAGGAGCGGAAGCTTGTGGAGGGACGAGCCGCGGGGTCGCGGATACGGAAGCGGATGCGGATGACGATGGGACGATCTTACGGAGGGAGGGAGGGAGGGCACGTGGATGGTAGAGGGACACGAACGGACCCGACGGGAGGTCTTGGCCGCGGCCGCTGAAATCGAATCAATTTGTCAGCTACAGTCTTATTGATTAGGCTAACGCAGGATAACGATAACGAACAGAACAATAGATTTCAACGTTTTATAATGCTTGGAAGATAACAGCAGAGAACAATCTAATACTTACCGATCGCAGCATAGTCTGGTGGGAAGTCGAAGAGGAAGGAGGTTATGGAGGGGTCGGGGGACCGCCATCGGTCGTAGTACGCCTGCAGGAAGGAGGTTAAGTGATGGAAATTTTTAATGTTTTTCAGTGATACCGTTTACCCTCAAGGTATTTGGTATCCTTTTTTTTAAATTTCCATCACTTGTGTCGTGATCTCTCGTCATCGTCAGAGTATTGATGAGAAGGAGGAAAGCTCGCCTCTCTCATGTGCACCGACGGTTCCGTAGACAGGGAACAGTGCTCCGACAGCGAGGGACCCGACTCGGCGAAACTGCCGCCCCGCGACTGCATCCGCATGTACATCCTGCACATCTAACACTTTTCCCGCCAAATTTGAATTTGAATTCTAGTGAATTCTAGCACCTTTGTTCATCAAAGCTTTGAGGCGAAATGGGAAAAGCCATGATCAAATTCACGTACATGGACCGTGCGGAGGCGGACGAGTTGCTGTAGATGGATGGTGGACGCCAGCTGAAATGTTTTCACTCTTTGAAAGCAAATAAAATTAAGATATTTCACGGTGAATGGCAAGTACGCCGCCTGTCAATAAAAACATAAAGCTTAAAGGCTAAAAGCTGGAAGACATAACGTCAAACCGGCATACCTTCGTATTGACCTAATTGACGGAGTTGCCACCTTCTGCGCCTCCGCTTGGTCTACCTGCGGACGAAAAGTTCAAGAAATAGAAGACTTTCCATTCGTTTTTCTATTATCTTCGAAAGATTTAATGATAATAATAAAAAGGCTAGAGATCAAAGTTGAAAGATCAAAGGTCAGCTCCCTAACCTGAAACATCTCCCGCATGAGTTCGTCCTCGACGAGCCAGTCCCGGGAGGCCTTGGAGGACTTCTTCGACGAGGGTACCTTCTCCTCGACATAACGATTCTCCTCTACGACCACTGCCTCGGGAACCTGATCAGAACATCGTACAACGAGCCAGAAAACATGCATACAATACATTGAGCGAAACTTCCTCCGAAAGATACACAATTATTTATCGTGAGGGACGCAACCTGTTTCTGTATGTGGTCGATGTACATCTGCAGAATCTCCTCTCCTTGGCCCATTGCCAGTCTTCGTTCGATCATCCGTCGTCTCTTCAGCAGATGAAGAAGGTCCGTGCCACGGAACTGAAAATGACAAATATCAATATTTTGTGTCTAGAAGATTATGAGAACTTCAGTAACATCTCATAATGTTGGCCAAAGGATTATAAGATTTGAATGTCATTTTTTTTCTAATGATAACACTAAATTCACAACGAAGGGCATAGTCCCCCGTTGTAGTCCGGGTATTCAACTCTTTTCCCTTCCTCTTCCCTTGGGACCTTCTCTGAGCAGACATGGCGAACATAGATGCATCGAGAGAGAGAGAGTGAACGAGTTTTTGTAGATAAGCTATTACGAGGCTTTGAAGAGCACCCCCCGGGGCAAGCAAGTTATCAATCTTGTCGAGGCGAAAGATCGAAAGAACTTGGATAGCTTGGATGAGCTAGCGCTTTGCAGAACTAACTTCGTAGAGTACTTCATAGAAGACAAGGCATAAAATTATGGCGCAATCGCGATGTAAAAGACCATAAAGCACCGTTCACTGAAAACAATCTATAGGTGGTTTGAAGATAATGTGTATATGCATCATTCCTTACCGCGACACGTCTGGTCACCAAAAGCAATTGATCAAAAAGACGCGATTGCTAATCTCTAATATACATTAATGTGGGGGTGTGGAAAACAAAATAATAAAAATGCTTGATTTCCCACCTTTCGTCCGAAGTAGTGAATCTTCTGGATGTATTGAATGCCCACAAGATCGATGCACATCGTCGTCACAGCTAGACCGACCCCGAGGTATACTAGCATCAGAACAATATAACTGAAAAAGATAATATAATATAGTGGAATAAACAGATCCCGTCGGTTTTCTCCGTTCCAAAATGAGTCTAATTCTCTCACTTTTGCACACTCTCTCGCCTTATATTCGGAACGATTTTCCGACGGATCTTTTTAATCCACTATATAATATTTTTGCTTGCTTTCCTACACAGTCAATTTTTTTCTACAAATACTAATCGGAAAAATTATGGTCGCATGTGCTATGAAGCGAAGCAATTCCGTAAGGTTTGGACAGAATGGGAATGGAATGAATGTTCAGTGTCATGCAACTCACTCGTGGTTCTCCGGCACGATATCACCAAAACCGATGGTCGTCAGCGAGATGAACGCTGAAATACGGGACACAATACAAATGTTTTTTTCCATATTTCCATATCCCGTTTATATGTCTATCATGGTTACACCATATAGCTAAAGACATAAAGGTTCCCATTCCCGTCTCATTTGCAACCACATCGTGTCATAGCAATGCACGAGTCTACGTGCACTCTTAGTGCACAGCTCCCCATTCCCCCATCCAGTCTGCCCCCACATCCCCCAATGCCCTTTTCTATCTCCACTGCACATTCCGCCCGGCCTTATTCCCGGTCGCTTAGTGAAAACGGAAATTGGCAAGAAGCAGAGAAAGGGCTCTTAGTTCATGTGAAGAAGCGAACGTCCGCTCCGCATGAAATGCAACTTTGTGATCTCTACGTTTTTCCTAATTAAAAATAAAGAGATTTAATGGATTTTCAAAGTGCAGCTCAAATTATGTAGGAGCCGATTGCTAGTTGAATTTTTTTACTAATGATACAAAAGATCATGTTTTGTTCTAATGTGAGCCAAATTTGAGGTCCTGGTATTTTATGGGTAATACTTGCGAATCCCGGACAAGCCATCTCCTCCCTTCCCATGACCACCTCCTCCACTTATCCCTTCCACGCTCCCGGCTTCCCCTTCCCCTCTCACTTCCTCCTCCCCTGCCCCTCGATAGATGAGGTGTAGTGAGGCGCCACACTACTGCCCCCAGGGCATAGGATAACGAGGCCCAGAGGTCTCAGAGAGACCAGTCATCCATCAAAATCATAGCACGACGTTTTATATCCGAGGACTTTTGTAAATTAGAAAGACGAAAAAGATTCAGGCAAAGAATCATTCGTGGCTAGACTAATTGAAACTAATTTGAATAGCGATGTAGGGAAGGACGTGTACCGTCAAAACCGAAAATTCCGGGACAAATGCCGTATAATACGGTATAATACCGTATTTTACCGTATTATTGCGAATAGCGGCTGAAATACTAATGATATCGCAAAGACAGCTCCTATACGTTTTCAGGTGCTTGTTAGCAATCGATTTCAGTGAAAACCGCATGAAAAAATATTCACTCGTTTTCGAGATATACCCAGCCCCTAATGAGGGCTAGAGCCGGGACCGGAGCCGGGTCGGGCCGAAATCGCGTCCGGGGATGAGAACGGTTCTGATTTCAGTTTGCGATAACCACTCTTCTTTCGAGTTCATTTTTGACGTCTGCTTCATGGTTTTCTGTTTTACGTTGATTCGCGGGATTCTCTCTCGTTATTCTTGTTGTTATCGTGTTCCCGACT
>LS819595.1:464989-531718 GCA_900490955.1 Micoletzkya japonica
GCTGAGGGCCTGTTCTCAAAATTATGTCCAAAACACCTGTAGAAGACCCGTCTAGTGAACATATTCTGAACCTTTTCTATTCTGTCCCTGTCCGACTGGTTAACTGGTGTCAAAACAGAGGGACAAAATTCGAGTAAGGGTCGAACATATGTCTTATATGCATGAGTTAAGATACTAGCATCTCGTGTGCTCAAAACACACGAGATGCAAAACAAAAATCCTTCTTATAATTAAATACTTTGTTAGAATTGAGATCCTCTGACCACCCCCCCCCCTTGTCTATTCGAAAATAGCCGATGAGGAAAGCATCGGACATGCGTATAACATCTGCTGGACGGGCCTCAAGGGATTGGAATACATTCTTCTCGGGAAGCCTTTCAACACCGCGAACCCACGGCGAGTTAGGCCAATTCCAATACATTTAGTTGTTTCTGATGCTACCGAGACTACTAAGATTTTTTTAATATTGAGCCATCGACATTTTTAAAAAATCATAAAATAGCATCTTTCACAGCTTTCGAACATGTACTGATTATGCGCGATGCACTGGTTTGGGCATATTTTTCAACGCATTGCTTCAGTGGGCCAAATTTATTCCGTTGGCCAATTAGCATTCGAGGTTCTGCCGCAATTCCGACGTTGCAAACCAGGAAGCTAAGCAATAATCCTGCCCCTCCCCTCGTGTAAACTTATGTAAAGAGCCCATCGACCACGGGTGACATGTGCAATAATGAAGATTTCACATTATTGCACATGGCACATTGCACATTGTGGTTTGTCGTGAATTTCAATAGATAATAGTTTGGCGATAGATTGAAAGTGTAAAATTAGAGAGTAGACCTGCGAGGGGGCGGGCGTGCCGTGTGCTTCTCTCCCTGACCAACTCCGTCTCTCCTCAACGCTAGCCGGTCGTCGTGGGGGAACAATCGACCGCCTCGCACGACAGCATACTGCATGATAATAGTTAACTACCCAGGAAAGGAAACGATAGTCAGCGGAACCAGAGAACTCACAGAAGAGCTGCAAAAACGATGAGAGATAACTTAGATCGGGAGCAAATGGCAAAAAGTACCTATGAACCAAGAGGACTACTCGGCTTACAAAGAACGTCGAATGACGCACGTTCCTATGCACTCAACAATGCACGACGACACAACTATTTAATAGACTTGAGTGAGGAGCGACGCTTTCCGAGATGTATCCATTCATCATAAATACGTGAATCAAGGACAACACTTTCTATAAAAAAAATAAGTGTTATACGTTTCAAAAATCAAGCAAACAGTGATAAGCTAACCATAGATATCACAGTGTTTTGACGTGAAAATGTTAAGAGAACGAGATGACGAAAAATAACCCTGATTTCGGTAGGAACTCTCGCACGGAAAACACCGTATCCTGAGCATTTTGGCTCGTTCGCTTAACATTTAGAACACTGTGATATATTCTAGCTTTAAATTTCTCAAGTAGTGCAGAACACTAGTCGGTGAATGGACCAGTCATAAAGTGATGTATAAGAAGAAGACGAAGATGAAGAAGCAGAGGAACAAAAGGGCGAGTAAGGACTATGGAAAGTGGAAGGGGTCTACTAAAGAATGAAGAATTGGGAAAGGAGAGGAAGACTCTCACTTGGAAGATTCGTGATAAGACTGTTGAACCAATTCAGAGCATACATTTTTACAAAGCACTACTTTGCCCGTCCTTTGTGATGTCTGGTCAAGCGACGAAAAAGTGTACCTAGAAACGTATATCGTCAGCTGAAAACGACCACTTAGGTTCCGCGGAACGACTATCAGATAGAGTGAAGAGAGAGAAAAACGAAGGACGTCGAAAACGCCTTATATCCACTATAATGCACTCAAACTCGCCGAGTATAGAAAATGTTATAACAGCTATAGCAACGGCGCGAGAATGCATACAAATGAGTGAACATACCTAGTCTAAGCAGGATCACTTATCGAGGAACAGCGGAAGAAGCTCAGTTCTCCGTTATTGCCATGAAGACGTCCGACTCGATTAGCGCACGACTACTTCAGATGGTCGAACACTACGTCGTCCATACATTCGAATCCATTCAATACTCCGTGTCTCTCCTCTCCTCTATTCTATTCCCTTCCCCCCCGCCTTTACCTCCTCAGTGCAGCAGTTTCAGTACGGGTCCTAATAGCCGATTTGCCTCGCCCTCTGCCCCTCTAAATCTCTCGGCCGTTTCGCTCCATCCCTCTGGAGGCATCCGATTTGAGAGAGTGAGCAACGGAGAGTAGAAGGGAGGAAAGAAGAAGAAGGAAAGGAGCTGGGAGAGACCCGGACAAAGTAGAGAGCGAGAATAGATTGATGCAGAGAAAACAATTGCGACGACTGGACATGGAGTAAGTAGTCTGGGGGGATTACATATGGCGAGACTGAAGAACGAAGAGACATGCAAGAAATGCTGGCCATATCACAGATCGTTGGATAGAGCGGAATAGCTGGTGACACGGTGCTCAAGTTAGACTACGGCTGAGGTTGAAACCAACAAAAATATGTTCGCATCCGTAGACAGTGTGAAAAAGAAAGAGGCCGAGATTGGGGGGAAGCCCTTCGATAGACGCACTCTATAGCCTGAACTCTGGCCTTCCCCCTCCCCCCCAGAGAAGTAGTCCTCAAGGAGTCCGCCCCGAGGGCTATTCGCCGTATCTCGTTGGCACAATCTCAAGTAGGGCTCCTCCTCCCTCTCAACTCCCTCTTAGTTCCCTATGTCCCTCTTAACTCTCCCTCCCTTTCTCAGGCCAAAGACTCCTTTCAGAGGTTCAGTGAGCGGGCGCATAGAGGAGAGTGACGAATGAAGTAAACTCTTCTTCTTCTCCTTCGTCTTCCCCTCTCCCCCCTTAGTTCGTTCGCCCAAAGCGAAGCTTCTCCACTCTTAATGGCCTATAGAAGAGAGTGCGAAGACGGAGGAAGGGCAAGCCCGTGGACCGCGTGTTTGCAAAGAATATGTCAAATATCAAATCATGAAAAGATTTGTTCGAATGATAGAGCCACGCAGCAAAACGGATGGAACCCACTCCATTCCAAGCGTTCTAATAGCGAATGGCGGTTTCCGCGCATAGGATTTGATCCTGTAGGCGGATAAGTAAAACGAAAATTATGAATTTAAAAGGGTATGTTTGTTCCTTTGAATTCTTTAAGCTCTGAAAGTTTGGTATAGATTGATTCAGCCACTCTTGAGGAAATTCAAAAATTGCGGTCAATTCGCTATTAGACACATTCTTCACCGGGCGGAATTCTGTGAACCATTGCTTTCGAAACTAATCTCAGAGATCTAGAGTTATAAAGGTATTTACTCTTTCATGTAAAAAAGCTTAAACTAAAATTGTAGCTAGCAGAACAAGGCTATTCAAAATAATTAAGAACCTTATTTCTCACTAGGGAGCGGAAAACGGACCAAGTTTTCGTTATGTTTCATGCCCCTTTATAAACAGCTATTGCCTATACAGGCAGTCTGTCGCAAAGCGGAACAATAGCAGACGAAAGGATTCCTGGTGCACTCAAGTATGGATAACAGACGAACGAGATATCATGAAGAATAGGAAGGAGGAAGAAAGATCGAGAGATCGGCTAGAATAGAAGTACCATGGACGTTGTGAGTTGTGATCCACGCATCATTAACACAAGGATTGCTGCATCGTTCAGATTAGACAATCACACGTTCTGGATCAGGTATGCGATGCGAATAAGCCTATGACAAGCTTGGATGTTGATATGACCAAAGCGCGATAGCAACAGCAGTATTCCTTGTACGCTTTCAACTGGATCCCGCTTCTAGTGTCTCATAGAAGAGCCATCGGTGACGGGAAAATACAAATTCAGAGAAGGCAGGGAACACACAGCGAACCATATCACTGACTAATGCACAAAAAGACCAGCAAGGAAGCCAACGCAGGCATTCGACCGAAGGGAGCTGCTTGCAGCGACGCTGTTGTTTATAGGGGACGTTGTAGTGAGAGAAGAAGGCGATGGAGAGAGAACGAGGAGAGGCACCTCTTCGTCCTTTGGCATGCATGGAAAGTAGCCCCCGAATGGGCCACTCGCCATCTAAACCTCCACATTTTCCCTATGCAGCTCACCGTGTCCCGAAACAGCACACCGGCGTATATCAGGCCCGTCCAGAGAGGTATCATGTCTCTTCTCAATATCTCAACCTTGCAGATATACGACCTTACAGTGCTTTCAGAAAAAGCATTGAGTCTACGCATGGGAACGCCTGGTCAGCGAAATGCCAGCTAGCATAGCGACCGGCCCATATTGCTGTATTACAGACCGGTTCAAGATGAGGCAAACGTGTGCAAGGTACTGCCGGAATACTACTGCCTCAACAACTCGCCGACTTCTCAGAACACACTTTCTCTCTCGCTCTGGCTCAACTCGTCCATTCAATATTACTCCTAACTCCGTCTCTCGCTCTCTCCATGGGCCCCCATTCTCCGGCAGACAGAATGAACGACAGACAGCAAATGACGCAGAAATACGACGTCTAAATAAATGCATCTAACGAGGAATTCTGACGAACCGTCCAGTGAAATTTGTACGTTATTGTCGAAAGCGTTCCTTCAGTAGACTCTTTCCTAGTTCGTCTGCACTCTCTTCATACCGTTTCGCCCGCTCTTTGGAAATAGTAAGCATGAAAACTGACGGAACATTTTCCTTAACCATAGTAAGAGAGAAATAATTCAGTGTAGTTCAGAGCAATTTGATTTTTTTAGACAGGTCAGAATGCAATCATTCTAAATTGCACAATAACCTATGCAGCACGTGCCGATCAGCATGGAGTAATGAAACGCGATGGAACAGCGTCTTTGTGATCTATCAGAGTTGACAGCAAACAAATATATATCCGAAACGGACGTATTCGATCAAGGATGCCTAATACACGGCGCATCGAACCAGCGGTCTGCTATGACAGCCACAGTGTTCTGACAACACTCAAAATGTTAAGCGAACGAGATGCCGAAAAATAACCCTGATTTCGGCAGGAACTCTCGCACGGAAAACACCGTATCCTATGCAAATGGGTCGTTCGCTTAACATTTAGAACACTGTGCAGCACACAGACAACCTGCGTGTTTTGCCGTCTAGCCCCAGTCTCTACCTATGGAGCCATTCGGCATATTGGCCTTCGCTACGCTTCGATTGCGAACAGCACATAGCTTTCCAAACGAGACAGATGATTGGAAATCGTGCGATCGCACAAGATATCGGAGACCATTCGGAAAAGCTAAAAGTGCGAAAAAGGGCACCGAAAGGAGTGTAGGAAATACGCGGAGCAGAGAGTGCGGAGAAGGGAAGGGCGCATTGCGCCTCAGGGGGCCGGCTTGCCAAGGAGCGCTCTCCCTCCTTTTCCCCGTCTCCTCCTCCCGAAGGGAGAGCAGGACTAATCAACTTTGGAGAAAGCGGAGGCCACTGCCAGAAGGGGGAGAGAGACGTGGAGGGGAGGCGGAGGGAACAAGGCCCTCTTCTCTCTCTTCCCTTCTCTCCGGTCCTGGTCCCCCCTTCCTTCTTCGCCGTCTCTGCCTCTGCTCTCTTCAACCTTCCCTCCGCTTCCTCTATTCCCTCCCTTCTCTGAGTAAGTACTATTCGCGGGGACGACGACGAGTCGTTTTTATGCGCTCGTTGGAGTCCGTCACGAGGAGGATGAGAAGAGGAGGAGAGGACGGGAGGAAGATGAGGAAGGACATTCGGAGAAGATGAACTAGCGGACTTCCACGAATGGGACCACGAAGTGGTAGATTGACTGCACTGCATATAGCTAGACTCTTATGCAAGAACAATATCGATGAAGTGATAGGACTTGACCTGACAAGTGCATCCATCAGCACGCACAGTTTAGGATAGATCATCGAAATGCTTGCAGACAATGGACTACGATAGGAACAAGATACTTCGAACTGCCAACTGCTTCTGGACTGCGACATGCCCACTTACATACCCACAACAAGTATAGAGACACGTGTTCGTCCGACTCGCATTACCGAACGCGAAACAACCTCAGCTGCCTTCCCTCACCAATCTAGTTTCGCCAGACGAAAACGAACCTACTCCCTCCCTCGCGACGTGAAACGATTCGATCATGAGATGCCTCGCCAGCTACACCCTTGTTGTCGTACAGTAGTGCAGACTGTGTCTTGACACGAGCCACAAACACTTCATCGTGGAGAAAAACGGTGGTTCTCTCCGCGAAAAATATCACCGTGATCTGGTTTGATCGAAAAGATGAAGAGATGGCAACATCTCACGGGGGCATTTGACGAATGTGAAGATCAACGGAACGCGACAGGGACAAAACAGATCGTAACGCCGGCCAACTGGTTTACCACAATCGCTACTGGCTGAACCACATTCATTAGGCAGCCCGTTAATCGCGTGGGAGAAGAACTACAGCATGACGCATCGGAGATGTTTTCAATGCGGCTGTTCCAGCTAGAGACCGGGTTGATCTAGGTGGAGATAGGACAACTTCGAGTATAGAGGCAATATCGCTGACAGGTGCGGCGCTTCGCGGAAAGGCGAGTGCGAAACGTAGAAAAAGCGACAGGCGTCTCGAAACTACGCACACGCGCCGCTCGCAACATGAACGAAGCAGTCTCACGAAAAAGCCCATGAATAAACTCGGAGAGTGTCGCTAAGAAGGACTGACGGGAGAGATGGAAACGGAGAAGAAGAAGAAGCAGAAACAGAAGAAAGGCTCTGAGCAGGAGGAGGGACGAGACTGAAGGGAACAGAGGGCATGACGAAGGAAGAGAGGAAGATGGAGAAGAAGAGAAGGACATCAGACTTGCTGAGGAGAGATGACTCGTCGAAGATGGACAGAAGGGACGAGTTGGACGGGAAGAACATTGAGAGATATGCCAAGTCTCAACTCTTTTATTTCAATTGATGTTACATGCGTACTTAACGAATCTTTTGAATTTTGCTTAAAATAATTTCACAGATCACAGACAGATGTCAGTGAAGAGGCGTTCACTAGACAAAACCACGTGGAGTACAAACTCTCTGTTTATGCCCCAATTCGGTGGTGCAATGTTTTTGTCAGCTTTGCAGCCGAGGTAGTAACCCTCCTAGTAAATAAGATCATAAAAACGTCAGACTTCACTACCTGAACACAAGTTCTGCCGAGCTTTTCACGATTCTCAAACCATTCTATCAATTACAAAGTCTTCCATATCTTTGTTGTCAAGCAGAAAGCTGTAAAGAACAACACTGTCAAGACGGACCGGCTACAGTTCCATACTCGCTCAATGCAATCCACCCCCAGACGATCTGGCCTAACGGTGATCTCTCACTTCAGTCCGAAAATAGTCTCTTATCGAGATTGTTTGGTATGATGCGTACTAGTCACGCAAGATTGAATCGCCCTTCATCTCAGCTCATAAATCTCGGAGCCTTGTCAGACTATGTCACCGAGATCTCTCCCTCATTTCGACTCCTTCTCTCTCCTCTCCTATGGGAGAGAGGTGATAAACACTAAGACCGTACTCTTCTCGAGAAGAGAGCAGAGAGAGAAAGACGCCCCTACTGAGAGCTATCTTTAGCCGAGAGGCGTGTGACACAGACTGAACCGAGTAGATACTTAAGGAGCGAGAGGAACCGTTGAACCCAGAGGAGAAGATGCTCTTACGGTTAACCGCCGGCCTTCTACTAATACAGTACGCCATCGGCGGCTCCATCTACAAGGTCAGTCCATACTCATACTGTAGAAGCATACTGTGAATCTACTGCTGAATCCTATTATTCCCGAAATTGCCTGAATAAACTGCTTTCCTTCAGTACGGATGGCAGACAAATCGCCTGCTTGACCACCTCACAAAAGGACCGGAGAAGGGAGAACCGATGCGATTCCTGGAGGAACTGTGTGATGACTACGGAGCACGACCAACGGGAAGCAAGAACCTCGAGAAGTAAGCACAGTAGCCACGGTGTGCAATTATTACGCTTTTAATATCTCTTGCTTTCCTAACTGAATCGCTTCTATGTCGAAGCATAGCTTAGCAGTTTCAAGCGCAGCGTGCAATATAGTGTACCAATCTAGGTCATAAAAACGAATCTCCTCCAAGACAAACCTAATTTGTCCTAGACTCTAGCATCGCTTACTTCGTACCCCTATTAGAACGACTGCTCAATTCGCTCTATCCCACCGCTAAAAGCGATAAATCAGCCGAGAAGTCTAAAGTAAGTGAGAGTGGCGATAAACGAGAGAAGAGATAAGAGGGATGCGGAACCGTTCGAGAAAGGGAGACGAGATAGACGAGTAATTGACGAAATTGGAGAACTACTTTCACGCTGGGATAATGCGATAGCAATGTCTTTAAAGGCTTCTTTATCCAAAGCTGACGATTGGAGCACACAGCTAGTGTTTAGCGCCATCAACTTCGTCGTTGGCAAGTTGCGCGAGGACGGTTTCGACAACGTCCACACGGAAGACGTGCACGACCTGCCCAATTGGGTTCGAGGCGAAGACAAGGTTGAGATGATCGGTGAGTGCTTTCCTAAGTGTTAGCTTATAAGCAGGATCCCCAATTATCTGTGGAATGCGTTTACATGCCAAACCGTGTTCAGTGGAACACGGTTAACCCGAATACCGCCGTTCTTTGGGCGATGCTCATCGAATCAGCGATAAGGAACTTAGCGCCTGCACTCCCAACCGTGTCCACAAATAGCTCCCAGTTAGGGGGGGGGTGGGGATAGGCCAGACCAGTTAGGGAACTTGGCAGTTTCGATTTACGTCACCTCGGTGTTGATGATATCTCCTCACATCACGCGGCCAACAATATCTTTCTCCCTTCTCTCGAACCTTTTTTCTTCATATTTTGAGAACGAGATCGGCAACTCGACGAGTGAGTGCGATGCTCGAAAAATGGTGTGACTTTGCCCGTCGCACTCGAGAATGGTCTGGGTGGAACGATAAAGGGCGACGCGGTAGTAACCTTGGGGACGCTCTCTCACTGATAAACCCAAGATCAACTCGAGTTAAGAGTGGTGACCGAGACTAACACGAACCACTCCCAATTAGAACGCGGAACAAAACAAAGTGACAAGGGAGCACGCTGGTCGTTAAAACTGAAATGAATCAGCCTCGCAATATAACATGTTGATAGCGTAACTGGCAAGCGACCACGAGGAAGTAATCATTGGGAGGTGCCTGTGAACTCGCGGTTTCAGAGCCACGCTACCACAAATTCAACGTGCTCGCTACGGCGGGATCGCCCTCCGGCTTCGTGCAGGGAGAGATCGTTGTCGTGCGCAACTATGGAGAACTTGCGGTGAGCTACACCTCCGAGTCACGAATCCCTCTATCTTCTCAATCGTCAACTTCAGAGAACAAAGTGTGCTTTCAGAGACTCAACTACGACGGCAAGATCGTTGTCGTCGCTGAGCCGTACTTCGGCTACGGCCGCTCCTACCAGCTCCGTCGTGCACCCCTCGTACTCGCGGAACGCGGTGCCCGTGCTGTGCTTCTCAACTCGGCAACGCCTCTGTCGCTGTATACGCCGCATACCGGAGACGGAGCATACGGTAAGGATGGGAGAGGACGATCTACTACTGAAGCATGCGACTGAATTACGCCTTGCAGGCTCGACGATTCCCTCGCTGAGCATCACAAACGAGGAGGCGCAGATGCTGCTGCGTATGTACGACCGCAAGAAGCGCGTCGTCCTCCGCCTCGACATTCGCAGCCGCGACATGCCGTACAAGATCAGCTCGAAGAACATCGTCTTCGAGATCAAGGGCAAGAAGAAGCCGAAGGAGGTCGTCCTGATCTCGGCCCACATCGACAGCTGGGACGTCGGACAGGTATAGCCTTTGTCTAGTGCGAATCCAACTAAACAGTCACCAGTGCGATTGTGGAGACTCTTTCACAGCAATCAAATTCGTGTTCAGGGAGCCGTCGACGACGGCGGAGGAATGGCATCGATTCGGTCGGCGATGCGAGCCATCCTCGAGATGTCGCGACTCGACGAACGTTTCGCACCCGACCGCACCATTCGCGGAGTCTTCTTCACGGCCGAGGAACAGGGATACCTCGGAGCCATGTACGTTGCTACATATTAAGAGAATCGACTAAATTGAACAGAGACATCAATGACCAAGTTTTCGTACTTATCGCTGCCCAGCTACTACGGACTACAATGACTTAATCCCGTTCAGAGCCTACAGCAAAGCGCACAAGGAGGACGACATCGTCTTCGTGGCGGAAACCGATCAAGGAGCCTTCCGACCGCGACTTCGCAACAGCACCTTCAACTTCATGGGCGACACGGGAAAGGTATCAGGCGAAAGTAAACTGACGGAAAGATAAAGCAACGATTCCAGGAATACCGCATCCGCCAAATCGCCGACCAGCTCACCGCTAACCAAGTGCCGCTGAGCGTTACGTACTCTACCAGTCAGGTACGGTAGTCGGGATACTTACCAGTCCCTTACTTTAGCCAGACATATGACTCTGTTTATCCCAATCACCGCACTCCCTTCAGGGTGATGTGTACCACTTGGCCGATGATCGCAACATTCCCTGTGTGAGCTTCGTACCCGACAAAGGTCAGATTAATCGTCTATCTACTGTCTATCGTATCTCTTGTCTTCATAATCGGCGACCGGTTTTCGTTCTCGAGAGACTAAGCGATTGCGCTGTTCCGCGTTCGCACTCAATTAGAGAAAACTGTTAATACCCCAACCATGCCAGCGTAAACTTTGCCAAAGCCTCTAGTAGAATATTTTGATAGAAAGATAAAGCCCCATAGCATATAAAATAGCCAATGAACAAGTTACAGGAGCCGACTACTACTTCCGATTCCACCACTCGAACGCCGACTACCTCAACGCCTTCGAAGATGGCGACTTGGAGTACACAGCAGGAGTCTTCGCTACGATGGCCAACGTTATCGCCAACATGGACGGATGGTGGTAGCCACGTAAGATGGTCAACTCATTCAAGCCTACCTCGCCATGAACACGAAACCCACAGATTTCATCTTCAAATGCACACTCGGCTACTGTATTTAGTCCACAATTGCGCGATCCTCGACCAACAGTTACCCTAATTTCTTTTAATTAACCAATTGTTCCCCGTGTTCTTGCCACGAAACCTGTTGTCGCGTTCTCTAATTGAAAGATTTCATCTTTCATTTCGTAGCGCATCTCCTGTTCCTTTGTTCAATCTGCCTTGTCTTCTTCTGTCACATGCTGCTTCCCAAAAGGTTGATATGTGTATGTACATAATACCGTATCCAAGTTGTTTGTTACCCCGATTTTGATCCTCATCAAAGGGTTCCCGCAATACCTTCTCTGTTGTTGATGTACAGTTTTCTCCCTTCTCATATTTTCACCCGCTTTACCCTTTTGTCTTTCGTACTCCGATCAATTGTAAATACTTTGCGATGCGGACCATTCATACTAACAATTGTATACAAACGTAAATCTGATAAACTATCAATATCTTATTCACAAACGGGTATTTCAAGGGCACAACTATTGAAATGAATCACATTAACTTTTGAAATGTATCACACAAAGGGAGTAGGAATGTTCGACCGTAAGCGTTCAAAAACTACAGGGCGTTCCTCACCTAATCGAATTACGAAAGTAAAGAGGGAAAGGGCTAGAACAAGCACGTACATAAGGCATTCCCAACAAAACAAGACAACTACAGTAAGCCAAGGCTGAACGCATTCCGCAGACACAAACTACGGGTAAGGAGAACAAGTTACGAGGCTACAGTACACTTTGCTGTAATGCTAGCACATAAAAAGTTAAAATAAGCCACGGACTGTGAAGGGGCCTGATAAGATTGCTTTTCACGAACATGTTTAGGGCACTACGGCAACGCAACTGAATAATGTTCATGGAAGGCTATTTACGTGTCCTAGTCAACATGCCCTAGAGTGAAGCAGCCTCGCAGTCGTCCATCCTCTTACCAGTCCTCCTTAGTCTTGTACGGGAAATGAGGATGGTGCGAGTCGCGGAAGGACAGGTCCAGAATGCGCCAATTCTGCCATCATTTTCATTTTCATAACACAAAGTAAAGTACTAAAAAGGTTAAGATAAAGCGATTACTTGCTTGTTTGCTCATACAACTATATTTATCGTTCTTTTATCTAGTCACCGGCTGACTGAATATTTTAATTTTGAATTAAATTTTTACAGGCCATGTGCTTCTGGCTATTAACGTCTCAGCACAAGACTACCGTAGTCATCGCAGCCCTTTATGGAATGCACACACTCGGGGGTGTTCTTGCGTGCATTCCTCTCGGTGTCACGAGTTCCCTACCTCACACAACCTCTCCAACCTATTATCCCTGTAGAGACGGAGAGGAGGAGGGAGGGTTAGTGGAACACGAGCATGCAAAAAGGTCCACGCGGAGATCAGCTGGTAGTACCTTATCTCCCGTGTGCATATACACAGTCATTAAATGAAGACGGGGTGAAGGATGATCAAGGGATGGTTGTGGTAACATGTGTGCACCATAACTTATAGTAGTTTGACCAAGTAGTCAGTCACCTTCTGTATTTTGAATCCACCGGTGGGGCCCTACTAATTCTGAACATTAGTTCTACCGAAGAGATTTGAGCAATCGCGCATGGTTGCTCAAATCTATGGAATTCCGCAGTTGTATGAGACTGACGATCCACTTAACAATAATGTAAGTTACCTTGTCCAGTCCGTCAATCGTCTTCACCTCCGCATCAGTCAGTTCGAACGAGAACAGGTCCAGGTTCTCCTGTAAATACCATATTAGATACCATGCCAATACCATACTATTTAATGCAACTAAGAGCGGACAGATACTTCAAGGTAACAGGTCCCTGCCCCGTGATCATTGCACCCTGTGCTAAATTCAATCCTCACACAATGTGCTCACCTTGATCCTCTGTGGATTGGTCGACTTCGGAATGACGTGAATGCCGTGTTGAATAGCCCATCGAAGGGCTACTTGAGCCGTCGACTGCAATTACATCATATATTTTATTATCGGCAAGTCGAAACGAGTTAAACGAATAAAGTGATAGAAAATTGCCGGCCTTATCTCTTACAATTGTACAATAAAAACACTATAACCTTTCCATGTGCCTTAGCAATCTCTTGTACCACAGCATCATTGAGGATATTCGGATCACCCTCCTTTCTGAAATGCGGCAAATTAGAGAATAATATACTCGAAATAGACTGGAAATAATTGGGAAACTTTTGGGCCCTCAAAAAAACCTAAGACTGCCTACCGTACTTCAAACAGTAACCTGAATGGCATGGAGGGGTTTCCGAGCGAGGAGAAGGCGGTGATCGAAATGCCCTTTTCCTTCAGCCACGCACGCAACTTTGGCTGTTGGAAGTACGGGTGCAGTTCCACCTGAGAATGAATGTTGAGATTACAATTGTGTATTACAAGTCCTTGATACACTACAGCCCCTTTTGAGTGGCTCAGTCAATTTCAAGAAAGGGCATGTATGTGGGGAGTTGTGATTAGACTGAAAAGTTGAATTCATTGCAAGCAGCCACCATCTCGTCGTTCCTTGGGCCCCGTTCTCCGATGTGAACTTCAAGTTGCTTCTACCTTATTATTTTATAATTTTCTTCTTTTTATATACTTTCTTTTTATTCTTTTTTACATTCTTCGGGGTCATGAAGAAGATATGATATTAGCATGAAGTCGGCAATTGTTTTAGCCAAGCGATTCGAAGTCGCTTTTGTAAAAACGGACGACTTCCAGAGTGTGTTCAGCAAAAACAGCGATGCAGTAATTGATGCACAATTCATTAGACGAGAGTACAACCATCGATGAGTTGAATGTATTGGGTAGACGACGGTTAAATCGTCGAACAACTTGAAAAGGAGGCAAAATCAAGATTGCGCATGCAGATTTTCGGAATTTACGTGAAAACTGACCTAGAAAGTTGTGTTTGAGTGTAAAAAGAACAAAACAGATATCCCGCGAATCTTATGACGGGGCCGTCAACTCTACCACGGTTAGGTAGATATGGGAACCTCCACTCGGAGGCTGTCAACTCGCTTCCAACCACACGGTTGGATTAGCATATCAGGGGCGACTCTGAACTCGGTCCAGGGGGACAAATCCACTCGGATACCACTAAACCACCTGGCACACATCCGGGATCGGCTATCTCATCCTCTTGACTCGCGGTTCGGTCCCTTCTTTCTCTTCGCTGGATCTCCGTCATTTTTTCGCGCATTTTATTGCCCTTTTACAGAGATGTTTCTGGTGAGCATTTTAAAATTTATATGAAATGTTTTACAGGTAAGCTTTTAAGCTTTACGGGCCCGCGTCATTTAGGATGAACCTCCCTACTCCCTCCACTCTCTTTGCTTGTTCCCTTCGCTCTTGCACGGCCTTTTACCAGGCCGCGTTCCGAAATTGCGAATGTATCTGCGTCCCTCCAATTTCCATGCTCTCTTGCCTCCACTCTCTTAATTTGCATACGAATTTATTCTACGAAGCATAACGTTGTGTTATTATTGCTTATCGTTGACTATGAGATGAGATAAGGTCATCTCCTTTTTGACCCCGGTCGAGGGTTTGGCCTTATACTCCATGGCCCTATGGGAAAGTGAGAGTTCGGTCCATCGCAATTCTTCCTCACTCCCGCCATCTCCTCGCAGACGATCTTTAGGGGAGGGAAGGATGGATCTTTACTATGATCTTAGATTGGTTTCCAGTGAAGAGGCATCGTTCACAGCATCTACCGTACCCTCACTACCGTAATCCTCCCCCCTCCCAACCTGCAGCATGGCTGGCTTGATCTTGGCTGCTCCGATCAGCCTCTCGATCTGGTTGTGGTTGAAGTTGGAGACGCCGATCGAACGGATCTTCCCTGAATTAGAAGAGTGAGCTACCGTAATCGGGCATGTTATGAAGGCACGAGTATTTTCCTTGTCCAGAAAGTTTAGCAAAAGTATTTGTATGTTTATCCGTTTGATTTACCGGAACAGAGAAACGACAATAAAATACAAGCCTCTCACCCTCGCCGACTGCTTCTTCCAGAGCCTTCCACGTGTCAAGATAGTCTTCATTTGAGAAGCGCATCTTGTCACCATCCTCAACAAATCTATTACATAAGGAAGTTGTCATACAAAACAGATTGAAAAAATGACATGACCAGCTCATGTATGGTCTATTTTCTTCCTCGATATTCTAGCCTATCGACTCTATGTATGAGACGTTGTAGTGCCCAATACTGTTGGCAAACCCGATAACGAGAATCTCGGTCAGGAATGATCCCCATCCTATTCCTAGCCAAAGTTTCATATGTAATGAGGTAAAGTGCAACGATATTCTCGGGTCTCTCATTCTCCACCCGAGGTTCTCGCTCACAACGAGTTTCATTCCTAGTGGTTCTCCCGTTGAAGTGCGGTTTAACTCAATTATTGCTAGAACATGGAAGGGAGTGATGGTGGAAACAAATTGACCGACCGACTGATACGAGGTAAGAATGAGATAGCGAGGTTCTCGCAATGAGCGAGAATATCGGCCCTATTATTTGAATGCATAAAGGTCTCGTCTTTTCCTTCTCGCTCACTCTTGCGGAGAATACCCGAGGAATCGTTATCGGGTTTGCCAACACTAGTGCCCAAGTACGGGTCAACTCTAGAGTTGTGCAGACTGGTCAGTACAATGATGACGCATCTCGTCGCCAAAAGTTTAAAAAAAACATATTGGCCAAAATGAGCAGTCTGCACAACTCTAGTCAACTTCCCGATCCCATACCTTCGGGAAGAGCGGTCCGCCCTCTTCAAAACCCATGGGCCAGTGTACCAGCATCAGGTCGATGTATTTGAGTTCCAGATCCTTCAGAATCGAATCGACAGCCTCCTGAATGAAAACTGCGCAGTTGTCAACTGCACCAAAATATAATCAGCAATACTACCGTAACCCGCCTATAACTGAAGTACACCATCGCCGTACCTACAGTACCCACTCCTCGCCAAACAACTATAGAATAACGACAACTTCCTCAAGTCAGTCGGTTCATCAAATAGATCAAAACTGACGATTGTGGGAAATACTATTTCTACCATATAGCTTATGAGAGCTTAGCAACGAATTTTCCAAGTCAGACTTCTAAACGTCTCTCAACATCCATGCCCACAAAACACGTCTCCTACCGTACCTTGGCTCTACCGTACGAGTGGAAGGTATTCCACACTTTCGACGTGATGAAGACATCCTCGCGCTACAAAGTTTTTGATCAAACGTGCGAAACCTTGGTACTTTTAAAGAACTTTAGTAGGTTCACACTTGCCAAAATTGTTCGATTGGTAGGCTATGATAGTGGTAGACCGGTGTCTAAAAATACGAAGAGAAAGGCTGCCCATATATGATCGCGACTTTGAGCCATAACTAAATCAGCCATAGTGACTGAATGCTTATCTAACAGCGATGAAGACGCTGCTACCAGCATTGTTAGTATTGCTGCAAGTAAACTCTCTAATACTCCCTCCCCGAACCTTGACACTCTTCTCCTCCTCGAAGACCTTCTTAAAAGCGGCTCCAATCTCCGGCTGGTTACCGTATCCCTGGGCACAGTCAATGTGACGGTAGCCGGCCTTCAGAGCCTGCAACCTTCTATGATATTCTCACGGAATCGTGCAATTGGCTCTTCTACTGGACTACAAAAACACTACTTTCCGAGGGAAGTTGCATCGGAAGACACGAGCACTAGACGCTATCTCTTCTTCACTTCACTTCTTCTCTCTACTCTCTCCAGACCCTACCGTTAACCGTCTGCTTCTCGTCTCCCTTCCCCCATCCCCCCTAAACCGTCTCCTTTCCCCCCTCTCCTACCCACCTCCTCCACGGCCGCCCCCACCACTCCGGGTGCAGCCATCCACGTTCCCAGTCCAACCCACGGCATCTCATACCCCGACGACAGCTTCTCACAAGGAACAGGGGACATGGCTGGAATGGAATCAGGAAGGGGATTGGAGGGAGGGAAACGGTGACACGGGACTAAACTTGCGAGAGGAGACCCTCAATTGAATACTGGAAAACGCAGGAAAAGAGAGCCAAGGCTTTTAGAGTTTCTGCAGATAAGAGTGTAACGAGATGAAAACGTTAGGGGGAGCTATGAGAGAGTTTCGCACTGTTTCAATGCTTCGAACGACGCGTGCTCAATTGACCGATAGGGATGATGGCAAATGGGTAATAAAGCAGAGAATACGGGTTAATTACATCTATTTCATCGGTTCTGGAATACGTTTCACATCTCACATATAAGATTACCAACTCACAAACTTCGATAGTTTTTTCTTCTATCGCAATCCAAGTATAACTTGATGAAAAGTCAATGCCGACAGCATTTCGGTAGATACGTCAAAAAGGGAAATAAAACGTAGAGGATGCAGGCAAGGTGAATCAGCGTCATTCAAGAGAAAAGCTCGAGAGAAGGGCAGAGCGAGGAGAGTAGTCAGTTAGACGAAGCAAGAGAGTACGGTATACACACAGATATACAAACACATAAACGTACATGCTAGAGCCAAATGATCAACTTCCATCTCTCTCTATGCTGTTGATATTGATTCGAACCTACACCTCTGCATAGCTTGAAGATAAATGATCAATTGAGAAACACAGAGCTGTATCGGGCGAAAAATAGTAGAGAATCCGGACGGAAAGCTTCACTCGAGAAAGAAAAGAAAGAAAACCACACCCTTTCTGTCCACAAGTGCGTTTGTCCACTCAAAGGCAAACATACCGATAAGATAGCGATTCCAAGCATATGGACACCCTTGGAAATTTGACCGCTATAGTCTTACAGAATTGAAGACGCTTCATACTTCCCCAAGCACTAAACAAGCTATACTCCAAGCCCCTACATAATTGGCCGCGTGCCAATTCCCTCGCTAAACACCGGTCACAATATGCAGAGAGGCGCTCGCTAACCTTCATCACTTGCAATACGGCGGGAATAGTCCAATCAACTTTATCGCATCTCAAAGATCAAAGATCAACAACCAACAAACAAACAACAAACAATCTGAATACTGCCACTAGACAGACATGTATTGTGTGTGCATGTGAGGACCAGTGAACATTCGGCGAAGAACCAAAGTGAAAGGAGCAAAAAAAAGAAAAAAGGAGGTTTTTGTGTATGCCTAACGCACACTGAACAACAAAATTGAGCCGAACGAAAAGGTAAATATTAAGCTAACGGACGGAGTACGGTACTGCTAGCCTCAGTTCTCAACGGACCCCGACAACTCTCACCACGACTATCCAGAGTACGGCAGCATGCGGCTACCGTAATCCAGCAATCGCGTCGAGAGCCAGCGGGGACAGCCGAGAAAAGAGGCGCTAAACAGGCGTACTCAAAAAGGAGAGGAAAAGGCAAAGGCATTTCTGATTATGTACAAGAATGTGATTGGAGGGGGTTGGTGATATTGGGGATGGTAAGAGGAATAGAATGGGGGAAACGGAGGGGGTGATCCTGGTAGGGGTGGGAATGTCTGTGGGGGTGACAAGCCGCCGTCATAACCGATTACAGTAACCGATCTTAGCTTAGAGCCTAAGAGGAGGGGAAAAAGGGTGGTTGACTATGAAAAGATTGGATGAGGAATACGCTATTTACGGGGCAATGACCATGAGACTTCAATGCATACCGATAATTAGCACAACTCTCGAGAGAATATCAAGACACTGAATGACTTGGATGATATACCCTACAAGCCACGCTGATTAGGAGGAGCACATTGACAGTCGAAAGATCAAAGATCAAAGAAGCTATGAAAGAAGTCGGGGGGTGGGGGGGAGATAAACTCGTCTTAGAAGATGATGGGGGAAACATATTCAGAACAGGGGGGAGGGGTCCGGGGAGGGCGAGAACCAGTGATTGTAGCAAAATTAACAGTAATAATGGTAGAGATGGGGATATAAGGGGAGGGGAGTATTGTTGTTGTCTAGAGAGAGTAATCCTGCTGATTATTACAATATCCGTAAACATAGGGGTATTGATTGGAGGGAACTAAATACCTACTGTAATCTACCGTAATCCTTGAACAACGATAGAGAAAAGCAATGTACCAGAGAGAGGGGGAATGGGAAGGGAATATGCACCAAGAAAACAAACTATTGCAGAGACAATGATAAAATGGGGGAGTTAATTGAAAACGGTACGAGTTTTAAAGGGATACGGTATACACTCTACAGTATTCCAGGTGGTAGGAGGGCATACTGTTGAAAGCTACCGTATCCCGGTCCAACCGTCTAAATAAGGTCGGGGAAGGGGGGGGGGGGGGGGGGCAGGGAAAAGCATAGAATAAGATATCGATTACAGGAATGATTGCAAACAGGGGACCAACGCGTAGTCCAAAGGAAACACCGTTGGTTGGGTGGGGGGGATCACTACTCGGGCATACAAATGGATTCCGGGCTAAGCTTTACGAACTAACGGGGGTTACCGATAGGAGGGAGAGGCCATCGGATATTAGAAACTACCAGATCGACAGTACAGGGGAACAGGAGTCTAGCACGGGAATATCACGAACTGAGGGGGGATTGTGTACTGCAATAACATGGGATGGGAAGGGAACAAGGGAGGGGACATGGGAGGAATGTGGAAGAGGGTGATACTACAACAACGAGGAACGATGAATACCAACGCCGATAGAGATACCGTACCCACCACCATGGGACTACCGTATTCAAGAGAATACGGGTGGTCTCAGAGCGATCGGGCTACCGCACCTCCAAAGGAAGAGGCCGTCAGCGTGCTCATTACCACAATACCGTAACCTTCTCCCAGTCATTCCACCTACCTACTACCGTAATCTCTTCATAAGTGTATGTGCATAAACGTAGCATATACTACTGGACAAACGGGGTGGTGCACAAGCTATAGATGAAACTACGATAATACGAACTTGAGAGCTTATTATAAAAGAGTGGGAAAAGGGGGGTCTGCTACAAAGACTATACAGCGCACTGCTGCGTAGAAACTGCATGCAAAAAGTCGGGGAGATTGAGAAAACTAGGAAAAGGAGAAATTACAAAAGAGGAGGAAAACAAGACAACAACACGTGATCCAGCTAGGCTGGAGGCACGAGCCTCGAACTATTATGCTACTATGTATACGTATGTATAGGGGACCGAACCTGGTAGGGAAAAGCCTGGGTTCGGAGAGGAACAGCCAACTACTATGAGAGCAGAAGCTCAGTTGGCAGGCCCTCCACGAAGACCAAGTCCCCTTGGAACAAGTCGGTTGGATAACGATAAAAATGTGAGAAAGGAGGGGGGAACGAGAGGTAGTAGGGTCCGGTGGGTTGGGGATTAGGGGTGGTATGGAAGGAGGGGGGGGGAAGTTAACCGGTGGTAAAGACCATCTATACGCGATATGGAGGGGGATGTTGGTGTGAAGGGGACTAAGAGTCATGGATGAAAACAGAAGGAATAAGAGAAAACGGATAAAAAGGCGCAATTATTTGCTCCGTAGGAGCACGCTGGCATTGAACTACGATTAAAAAGATGGGAATATTACGAATAATAAGAACTACGGTTGCCCTTGGAAGATACTATATATACGTAGACGGAGTGCGGTGAGGTGACTATAAGAACAAAAAAAAGAGAGAGGCTTAGCGAGGGAGGGTTACGGTAGCCGAGCGAATTGCGAACTGACGGCGACAGTCTAGTGGTCCGAGCCACACGTCTCCAGGAAGGTCGACACGTTACGGAAGGGACCGCAGCAGGCCTGCGCGAAGCCGTGTCCTGAATGAGATCAGCGATTAAAATACAAAGATCAAGATCAAACTACAAAGATCACTAGAGACCAAGCCCCTACCGCTGGCGTTCAGGTCAATCGTGACGTTCGACTCGAGGAAAGGCTGGAGGTAGCACGGGGCCTGGAAGGCCGCACCCTGCAAGGCAAAGGATTACGCAACTTTGAGAGATCAAAGATCAAAGACCAAAGACCAAAGATCCCTCCCCACCTTGAGAGCATCGATGCCGAGGTAGGTACTGTAGCCACCGCCAATCACAGCCAGCACTGCAACATTACATTACGTTTTGAATATAATCTATAGAATCTACTAGCAGCCTGCTTAATATGAATATTTATAATTCTAAAATAGCAAAATGAAAACGCACGAATGATGGCCAGGTTGAGGACGAGCGTCGTCTTCTTCGTGCGTCTCATCACACTGCAAGCGGGTTACTGTAGCTCAACCCATATGCTAATTCAGAACAAAAAAATATTATTCAAGAAACTATTAGGGTGTCCCTTAATTTATGCACCAAGTTGTTCTGACTTTTCTAAAAAATTAAGTGAGCCGAATGAACTCCTCTTTTCGTGTACATTCATTCCCTCATTCCTCCCCCTCCACGCCGGTCGGCTGCCCTCCTTCGTCCTCTTCTTCCCTCACCCGCCATGCCCCAGTCTTCTCTGCACGTCAGACAGTCCCTTCTCGACCATCACCGTGCTGGCCACAGTCGAAGCGAGACCCGGACTGCTATGGACGGTCTCCTTGGCCACGATGCCCCCTCCCGATGGACAATCAACCGTTGGTTCACCAGGTTCGATAATGGTGACTTTTCCCTCGATGATTCTGAACACAGTGGAAGACCCCCCTCCGTAGCCCGAAGTCCCATTCTCGACAGTGTGAAGTCGCGGCCTCAGACCAGTCTCCGCAATATCTCCGCGGCCACGGGTGCCTCCAAGTCCACCGTGCACCGTACCCTTCGTTCTGCTGGTATACGTCCTATCCACTCGACTCTCGTTCCCCATTCTCTCACTCCTGACCTTATGAAGAAGAGAGTCGAGTCGTGTCAGGAGAACCTCCGTAACTTTCCAAACTCGCAATCTCTGAACGCAATCATTGCACAGGATGAGAAATGGGTTGTCTTCAACAACGAAAACCACTTGCTCTCCTGGATCCCCTATGGAGAAGCCGCCGCCCCGCAACCCAAGGTGGATCCTCATGTCGACAAGAGAATGCTCTCCTTCTGGTTTTGCAAGTCTGGCCCGTTCTACTGGAGATTGGAGAATAAGGGTACTACGGTGACCGCAGACGTCATCTGCGAAGAATTGGAGAGTATGAAGAAGAATCTTCGTCGTGTCTGCCCGGGACACCGTGACATGGCCCTGCTCTTCGATAACGCCCGCCCTTATAAATGTAAGGTGACACAGCTCAAGCTGCAGGAGCTTTCAATCATCCCAATCGTGCATCCACCGTATTCCCCGGACCTCTCCCCCTGCGATTACCACATCTTCCGGAGTCTGCAGCATTCCCTGGATGGACAACAATTCAAGGATTCGGACGAGGTGGAAGCAGCGATCTCCCGCTGGATCCAATCCCGCCCCCCTTCATTCTGAAGCGAAGGAATCGAACAGCTGCGTGTACGATGGGAGAAGGTCATGCAAGTCAACGGACAGTATCTCACCCCCGACAACTTCCCTCACTAAAAGATATCTATGAATAAAAAAATTCAGTGACTTGGTGCATAAATTATGGGACACCCTAATACGTTCCATCTAACCAATCGCCACTACGTATATATAGCTCACTCCATGAAGCTGGGGATCTGGTTCTTCTGCCATTCGTACTCCTCCGCTGCGTTGATGTACACGTAGAAGAGCGAGGGAAGAACCGCGCAGCCGAGGGGAATGGTAGAGGCACCTACCACGTTCATTACCTGCAAGAGGGCGATGACTGGGATCACATCATCCTTCCTTTCAACACACAAACATTGCAAAACTGACGAAAATTACGCCCCTAATTTACTTGAAAGGGTAAGGAGTAGGGTAAAAAGGGTTAAAAAAATTGAGAGATCAAAGATCAAAGACCAAATAGGCCTCTTACGGGGGAGAAGTCGGGGACGGTGAGAGCGACGAAGATGACGAGAAGCAGAACGATCGTACGGACGGTGAAGCGACCACGGCCGAAATCTAAGAGGGAGGAGAGGGTAGACGGAGGACTCAGTAGGCTTACAAGGAGTTGTTAGACCATTTTAAAGGCACTTCGTCAATTTCATCCCATTTTTATGCGTTTACAGTGATAATGCCATAGAAAATACTGTAACCCCTTCCATCTCTTCCCCGTGAACTCACGATGCGCAATCTTGAAGAACTCCTCGACCTCCTGGTTGACCGGGTTGATGACGATCACCTACAGTAGGCTTTCCGCTTCCCGCCAAATTCGAAATTCAAAAAAAAACAAAAACCGCCTGCCTATACACCAATGCAATGCCTAACTACATATATACAAAAAATGCTTACGAGAGTGAGAATGCAGTGGACGGCGATCATGAGATTGGCGAAGAGCTGGAGGGGATAGGTCTGGACTGAGTAGACGACCGATTGATGCAGGGAATCACCGTAGGTGAGGAAGGACAGGGCAGACAACGGCATGTACAGGACTACCACCACTGAAACGAGAGAGGGATGGATCGTTGCCTTCTAGGGGTGGTAGAATGGCTGTGAAAGGGCAAGAACAGTGCACCGCTAAGGCGAAATAGTGAAGAGGAATGAAGAGAGTCAGGTTGTGAGATCGCGCATATTTGCACTTTCACATCCATTTTGCCAGCCCTATTGCCTTCCAAGTACCTTTCACGATTATCTTTCACTCAATACATATCTGCGTTCGCAGCACTACAGCAGTATACGCATCTTTCCTTGCTACAGGTGAAAGTCTGCAAATAAGCCTTACAGAAGAATCCGAGAGTGACGGATCGGGTGAACTTCTTCGGCTCGCGCATATCGTGTTGGATCGTGGGGAAGACGTAGTGACCAGAGAAGGCGAAGAGGAAGACTCCTGAAGGAGGGAATAGCATGCAATGGGGATCGGCCATTATGACGGCTATCGTCCTCCAACACTTTCAGAGCACAACCTTATTGTTAGTAGAGAATGACACTCTAAAAAAATAAAAAGTAGAAATAGATACTCTTTATAGAATGGACCCCTAGTCAAACGTCATTCAATCCCTAACTTTGCATTTATGGCTCATCGACTAGTGTGTACTCTCGTTATTCCGTACCATTACCCCTCCAACGCCCCCTTCGCCTCTTTCTCAGTATATCTCTGCTCGTCTGCGTCTCTTCTATTCACAGTACTTTCTCGCCCTCTTTATCCTCCGATCCCCTATTAGTATGCGGAAAATTGACGTTCCTTTTCACAAAGGAACGCACGCTGTGTGCTAGGTCACAAGATCAAAGTCGAGCTCTACAATTTTCACGTTCATTTCGTTCTGCTACTGGAAAGAAAGAACGCACCCAAAATGAAAAAAAATACAAAAGCAAAATTGCTCATCTGTCAGAATCACTGCCAATATTTCGCCTTAAACACGCGACAAATGTGTTGTAAGTGTCAGTAAAGTAACACATGTATGTGTACATTGTTCATGTGATCCGTTCCAGTCCATTTCCTTGTTCCCCTATCCATCCAGATGGATAAAATTGAACAGCTGCCCCGTTCCATTCAACCCCCCCCCCCCTTGCCATTTCTTTCGTCATACATAGCAGTCTCCTCGAAGCACAACTATTCGCAGAATCATTCGCCTCAACCAATGCATTCCACTAAATCAGAGCATACGATTCGCAGAGGCAGCAATGTTTCAAAATGATACACCCCTCGCCTATATAGCTAGCTATAAGCGAAGCATACTAATGAAAAAGACGCGAATCGTATGCTCTAGTTCCAATCCCCCCCCCCCTCTCCCCTCAACTAACCAACGCTCTGGATGATGACGGTCGGCTCGTTATTGGGAAGTCTCGCAACGGCCCCACACTTGGGCATGTCCCTGAAGACGCCGGCCATAATGGCCACCACAGCAAGGGTCGTAGTCGCCATCGCAGCAACGATCACCGGCCTGCAATACACACCAAATCCTTTTTGTACACTTATTTTAACCTAATTTACATAATTTACAAGCATATAACAGTAATTTCCACTTAAAATACCCTTCAGCAAACTCCGGGGCCAAACGAAGACTTACCAAAAGTCGGCGGGACTCTTGAGGTAGGTAAAGGGCGACAGGATCACAGCCAGCACCACGATCGTCTGCACAGTCACACACTTATCACTTTGCTCTTCCCGCGCTTTTCGAAATTCAAATTTCACAATAGAAATGGCAGTACCTGGCAGTAGGAGAGCTGGTAGGCGGACGGGAGGAAGTTGGAGACGAAGAAGTAGGCAATGTTGGCTGAGAGAAGGAGGTAGACGACGCAGATTCCGAAGAGGGTGACGTTGACCAGGATCGAGGTGAACTTCCTGAGGGAGGGGGAAGATCCACGGGGACACCATACCATTCAGTTGTGCTTACTATCGGTGCCTTGTGTGAGATGAAGATAACACAAAAAGAAGGAGAATTCATCTGGACATCAATCACTTCCAACTCTCCATAGCTATTGTCGATCCTCGCATTCAAATTTGCGTACCGATCGTAATGATTCCGTCTTCCCTTGGTTATTTGCACTTTTAGCTGTGCATTCATGCTAAATAACGCAAGTCCAATCAAGAACGCGTGGAGCGAAAATTTGAATACGAGGACCGACAATACACTAATCAATAAACTGACTTAGCAGCCGGTCCCATACTCCGTCTGGCAATCTCCGGAAAAGGCTTGCGACAGTGATCGTGGTACTGAGGCCAACGCTCCTGCAACCATTACGAGTTACCGTAATCCATCACGGTACAGTATTCCGGAAGCAGGATTCCTTCATGTCTCCTCATGCGCTTCCACTACCGTATCCCCACTCTTGAGCTACCGTACCCTCCCCCTCTCTCCGTTCTACCGTATCCCCACTCTTCAGCCACCGTACCCTCCCCTCTCCCCCTCCATTCTACCGTATACCTGCATGATGTTCCAGACAACGCCCAGTTGGTATCCCGTGTACATGAAGATAATGGCGATTCCGACCATGAACACGACTCCGAAGAACAGGCCTGCAAGAGAGGGAATTGACGCTGCAGCTTTCATCTGGAACAAAGCATACCCAAAGCATTTCGGGTCACAATTTTCACAGGATATCATGTCAAATTGTATATTTTGATAGAGAAATACGGTTCCTTGAAGGAAAACATTTATTATGTCGTCCTAATGACAGGAAACTGTCGGCATATCAGCGCACACATTCCAAGCTAACTTTGTTCATTGTACAAGTCCCCCGATCGCACGACTCCAGTACCATCTCCATAGTACCCAATCCTTCCCAACCACCATCCTCGTAATTATCATCAACTCTCTTGCGATCACACCGCGTCCACGTTCTATAAACCCTTCCTCAAACAGCCCCATCTTCTTCTTTTTCTCTTCCATAATACTTCTTGATAATCGTCAACTCTCTCCCCTTCCCTCAGTCTCTACTCTAGTTTATGTACCCTCAACTGGCCACCAATCTTTCATGATTTTCTGCGCCCAACAGTTCTCATGTCGTAGCATTGTGACTCTCTTTCTTTTCCTACTCAACTTCCACCTTCGTCGATACTCGTCGAGACTAAACATCCAAGAAATTGAAGGCAAACTAAAACCGAGAATCCGTAAAGACATAACATATGTGATTTTGATTTTATCAACTTTCAAAACCCACAAACCATTACGTATCTTTGCCTACTAGCCCACCTTCCTTTTGCCACCTACCGTACTACTATAGCTCCACGCCCTTCCCTTCCCCTCCACTCACAAACACAGCCACCTCTCCTCCTGCCCCCTCCACAGTCCATTATCCTTCACAGGTCGTCCCCCCTTTCCCTTCCCATCTCCCCGTGCCCATTTCATCCCCTTCTCTCCTTCCCTGTTCTCTGTCATCATATACTTCTTTTTCAGTCGTAGCTGCCCTCAACAACCCAATGTTGTTGACACTTATCCCACCATCCATCCACTCAGTCACCGTGTACTCTTCGTTTTGCCCACAAGCAAACACCAATGGATCGCTTTCCTCGAATTACACGATCTGTGTAACGCTCATTGTCAGTACTATGAAATATAGGATATTTAGCTTTTAAAGTGTTTTTTTTGTGTGGAAACCCCGCAGTGATGGCAGACTCAGAGCCCACCTATAGCCGCTAAAGATTGCTTTGCATAAACATAAACACACTCCATATGCATATATGCGGAGCGTGTGATGCGCTAACGATGCTACACACTAATCACGTGCCCATCCCCTTAGTCTATTTCGAGTCTACTCAAATAACTCGCACCTGCCCGCGGGGCTAATATTTGCAAGAGGTTAAACCACTACGCTATCATTTGCCGATAAACCTGATTTCTTGGGCTCCGAGTCATAACATTTTCGAATGATCAGGCTACAATAACAACAAAGTGCTTGATTACAGTACCATCCTCTCCGCATCCCATTTGAAATATTCAAGAAAAAGAGAACCTAAATAGGTCCTAAACACTTACTTTCTCAAAGGCAAAACACATTGTTTGTTGTTCTCTACAAAATACTTGTGTGCTACGTGAGTTTCAGTCCTCTGTGTCCATATTTATCCTCCCTCCACTCCTCTTCAGTCTTCTTCTTATTGTCTACTCGGATCTTCGTCCTAACCGAGTCCCACGATGGATCTACTTACACGTCTCCTCAGGCCCTTTATTGTTGTTGTTTTTTGCAGTCCACTTTATCCTATCCACCCGAACAGAGATACGCACACACAGAAACAGCCCCTCTATGTGCAGTCTCCGACAACAGTGCCCTGAGGGCAGAAAGTGATCGCTGTGTGTGGCATCGGTTAAATATTCATGCGCCCGCGAGGAGTAACACTCATCATACGAGGAGCGGTGTTTGCATGTATTATAGACTGATGCAGTTACCGTGAAGACAATTGGACCCTGTCGAGGAGTATATTACAGTTCATGTCAATCTTTCACTATTACTGGGCTTCTAATGCATGCTCCTTTAGACCAAAACACGTGCGCCCCAAGAAAACGTCGCTGCGTAGTAGCAAGAAAGGCACGACGGGGACAGAGTGCACGTAGAGAATGAGAAGGGGGGGCTATATCCAGGGCTAATTTGCAATTTGAGATGAGCAGAAGAGGGCGAAAGAGAGCCCAGAGGTCGTCGACGTCGTCCCTTTCCCCAGAAGAGACCCTCGACATCAACGAGCATATAGGCTTATTTGCGGCCATTGTGCACGTAGAACCCTGCCTGATCAGATCGAGCATTTCATGTCAATCTAAATAATTGAAGCTTATTACTGTAGCTCGGTATTGCCCCCCTTCTTATTCTCCTTCCTATTATGCCTTGTCGTTGTGTTGACCCCTCGTTTTCCTTTCCTTCACAGCCCCTTCTCTCCCTCCATATTCCCCCTCTCTCCTGCCCTTTCCACTTTCCTCCTTGTCCACTCTCCCTCCGCTCCCCTCTCTTCATTCCCTTCCCTCTCTCTCCCTCCCTTTCCTCTTTTAAAGGCCAGCTGCCCAACGCATTGGTCATCTCCACACACACATTTCCCCCCTCGTCCGATACTCTCTCTACCCTTTTTCCCTCTCTTCACTCCTCTCCCTCCCTCGCAATGCCCATTCATCGTCCACACAGGAAGAAGAGTGGGGAAGAACACGTGACGAGAGAGTGTGGGAATAGAAGAGAGTCGGACAGTCAGAGACAGTCATACACGGAGACTCGGCTCGCGCGATGAATGTGTTTCTGCCTTTCGCAAGACCTTTCCCCTTCCCTCGGTAGACACTCTCTATCTATCTCAGCCAGTCATCAGATAGATACAATGCCCCATAGTCACAAGATAAGGGAAGAGGGGGGAGTGATAAAGGCAAGCTGGAGCTTCCGTGATTGCACTAGATAACTACCAGACCGCTTACCGTACCCCCTCCTTACTGACGAAACTCCGTGCCGACTCTCCTCCGATTTCAGTTCGCGATACTCGTCCACCGTATCCTACCGTACCCTCCCCCGTCCACTCACCCGACTGCACGAAGGCGACAGGCATGGCCACGACTCCTCCTCCCACCATATCGGCCACGATGAAGAGGGCAGACACGATCCAGCCCAGCTTGTGGCCCATCGAAACTGCAAGGAGAGGGAGTGGAGGTGGGCAGTGAAGTAGGGCATACTAGTCATTTTGGACAATATGTTTCGCTGCTTTTGGTGACGAGACACGTCGCGGTTAAGAATGATGCATGAAACATAATCATTGTACTGACCAGTCTGCATATCTCTAGTGCAAAGGAACGGGTAGGTAGTATCTGGTAGATAGGAACCGGCTAATTTGAAGCATTTTCATTGTTTTCGTTATATTGTTCCACGCATAGCGCACCCTTTGCTACTTCATCCTGCTTTCCTGAGGTCTGACGAAAAGCCGCAGCCCAGATCACAGCTTGCACACAACACGGTGCAAAGGCAGTGCAATCCGATATCCCCCCCTCTTCTTATTATTCTTTCGCGCGCACAGCTTGACTACGTGCCTCTGTACAGAATATGATGCATATCCGGGGGTACTTCATGCTTCTTCTGAACCCAAGACTATCGCGCTCCCTGGGGGATAAAAGGGGGTGACCCCGGGGGATGATACAAGTATACCTGGAAGCGGGGGTGTAGTGACTTCTTCACTCCGTCCCTTTCCCTCCCGATCCTCGTCCATTTGCCACTTCATGGCTGAACTGGACAACAACCGTCTACTGGGAAACTACGGCTATTACGGGGGTTAACCATCGAATAGAGAGAGAAACGTGCAGAGTCAGGAACAGAAGAAACACGAGGACTGCGCTAAACCAAGCCACTTTCAAAATGCCAGAACGCGCAAAGTAAATGGATGGATCTAAGTTTAGCTGATGAGGCAACGTTGAATAGGCTGACCAGAACAGATCAGTTGTACGGTATTTGCATTGCGCCGTAGGGCTAAGTCCAAAGAAGCAACAAGCATGAACGACCGCGCATGAAAGAAGCGAGAGACTGAATGATTTGAAATTTGCATATCACACTCGTGACTTCGTCGATTCCTATTATCCGCCACAAGCAAACGAGCTTTGAGGCTGCGGTCAAGGAAGACAAGATAGAGGAGGATGTCGCATCGCTCCGACTAAAAGATGAAACCAAGGCAGGCGATTGATCCGTCATCTGCGGTGATATTCGCTCAACGCGCCACATAATCCTCACCGTCAGAATGCATCTGCCCCCTTCTATCCCCTCCTCCTTCCAATGGCAAATACAGACCGTCCGTCTGCCACTCACTCCTCTCTTCCCCCTTGCCAACTTTCCCCCGTCTCCCCACTGAACCATCAGATTGGATTCCCGTGTGCCGAGAGAGATAGATACAATCACCCCAGGGTTCGCAAACAGCGCCTCTATTTATTTATCGATTCTTCTCCTGGCAATCTGCCAAGAAGTGTCGTTCATCAGTTGTCCCTTTACGCTATTCCATATACTCTTTGGTCATGGCAGCATTCCGGAGCACTCTAATGCATTACTTTCAACAGGACAACAATGGCAATGACCAAATCTTCCCGTCCCTTTCACCATCTTCCAACCCAACTCTAGCTGCATTATCACTCTCTCCGACAGGAATCCATTAACGCCACCGCATTTCCTTGTCAATTCGCTCAGCCTAGAGTCCAGGAAAAGGAAAAGTGGAGTGTTCTTTGACCCCGCCGAGAGAATGCCATAACAACACGAAAATGGCCATTCACCATTACTCAACTCATACTTAAACATACAGGTTAGTCACTGCAAGTATTACAGACGCCAGTTGCCGAACCCGGCTCGTCTAGGCCGCACTCCGTCGTCCCTCCTCCCCTCCCCATCCCCTCACCGGTACTGCTGTTCTCGTTCGAACCATCCTCAATCTTGCCTCCACCGAGGGTCAGATGACTTCTCGAGCCTTCGCCCATCAGAGGCCGTGCAGATGAAGTCATCTTCTGGTCCTGGAGGGTTACCTGAATCAGGAAGGGATTACGGTAGTCAACAAGGCAATCAAGATACAAATGTGAAGGAAGCCTGTAGCCAACGTTACCGTACTTTCCCCACTACGGCTCTTTGTTTTTGTACCTCTTGTAGAATGAACTATCTATCTAGGGGAAAACCAGAATTGCAAACAAACTAAGAGGAAAAAAACAAGAGAGCGGCAGAGATCAAGCTCGGGTCAAGAGTACGGGCTTATCGTGCCTTTTCCAGGCAAAAGACTAAGATAAGGCCCAGTTTCGAGTCCGTTTAGAGAGGGCTGGTACAAAAGCTCATAAAAGGGTGGGGGGGGGGGGTGCTATAAACCCGATTGGCACACGTGTTCAACACCTTATCCCCCGCCTCTTCCTTATCTCTTCCAGAAACAATAAAACGACCCACGACAGATCAAGCACACTCCGCGTGCGCGTGTCCTCACAAGACCAGCCAAGACCGAATTTGACAGATAACCCCATTCCGGAAACCGGGTTTAAGCGATTAAACTTCCCGGCCCGCCTATCTACCGGACCGCGATCAGGTGCAATAGTGATTTCAGATAGTTAAAGGCGTGGGTGAGCACAGACAAAACGTGCAGTATATTCTGAAAACTGCCTCTGGCTACATAAATCATGAGGAATTGGCCTGCGACCGAGCGCCGTCCTCGCGTATACTTGGCCAACTGACTGGCAGTACTAATAACACCCAGCCAATCCCACCCCGGAAGCGAAGTGAAAACAGCCTTGCACAGTTTCGAAACGAATTCCATCTACCGGAAGTCTTTGCGCACTCTTTTCTAATAATATCAAGTTTCTGGAAACGCAAAAATTAGTCTAGTCTCCAATGGGGGGAAGTAATAACGCAAGTTTTCAATCTCGAACCCTAGAACTATGCAAATAGGGAAGTAAGGCCCGCGTGGAAACTTTTAATAACCGGTATACTCTCTCGATTCGCACCCCCTATCTCACGCAGCATAGACGCGAAACATCTTTGCCCTCGGGGTCGTCTAATCTCCTCATCCCCCCAGAATCCCTCTCCCGATAAAGATACAGGCCTTTGCTCCCCGGGCCTATCATAAAGCCCAATCAACTAGAAACGCGCCAATAGCAAACATCCGCGCCTTCGCCAATCCTTCCAAAATAATTTTGAAAAATAGAAATTTTACTTTACTGAAATTACTGAACCAAAATAAGTAGCATGTTTTAAGCGACCCTACGCCGGCCATATCATACGTCCCGAGATCCCGAGATATTTTCAAAAAGGGGCTATTATCCAAAAAAACTCGGGGTTACCATTCATGTAAATCCGGCGGCGCTTTGCGCTTTTTTCATCCGATTTTCACATTTTAATTTTTTTTACACATTTTAAATCTTAAAAGAATTTGTGCGGCTGCGCTTCGCGCCACCGAAAGAAGGTTGTTCTCTGCCATGACTCGCGTGTCTGCTAACATTTGTGAATGTCTCCAGTCCCTACTTACTCCATCTTTCAGGATGATACTGGATACACATTTCTGGATGCATACTATGATTACCTTCGTATGAAGGGTCCTCTATGCAAAAACATTTCCCCCAATTTTTTTCTTATATACTCCGTTTGAATGGCCGCCGTATTTTCGCTCATTGTCAGTCAACTTCCCTCGTGAAACATATTCATGACAGCACCCCCTCAAGCCATTAATACATTACCACCAGCTTGCCCTGTTTTTCTTCCCCAGACCTCCACGACACAAAACCTGCTCATGTAATAGGAAATAGTAAGACATAGAATGGCGGGAAACTCAAAAATTGATAATAATAGAAAAAAACTGACCATTGTCGAAGTAGCAGTGGTCGCTAGCTTACACGCTCCGTTGCTTACGATTGAGAGTGGATGAGAAGTGGATTCTGGAGAGGAAGATAAGGGGAACGAGAACATCACAGAGATGGTACACGGCATCCGAGGGAATACGAGGGGAGGGAGAGGGGAGGGAGAGCGAGGGCAGCGAGAGAGATACAGGAAGCGAACGCCTCAGGGGTCATCAACGAGCGTCTAAACAGCGCTCTTGACCAGAGAGCGTGTTGAAACGATAGAGCACAGAGAAAGAGAGACAGAGTGGTGCCAGTTTCAGGAATAATGCACACAGAAAAAAGGAGCGCGCGGCGCGCGCCGCCGGCGAGAGAGCGAAGGCGGATGAAGAGACGCAGACAGGGCAGAGAAGGGGAGAGAGCGCAGCAATGGAAGAGTGCGCGTCAGAGACGCAGAAACCAGTCAGCGTCGTTCCCTTCTTATGATGATCACCATCACTATCGTGATATAATATGCTCCTGAACTCTCTCTCCCCCTATTCATGAAACCTTCAATATTCTTTGTTTTCTAATCCGCATTTACTCGAATTCCTACTGTCTCTGCATCTCTTACACACACACACACACACACTATCCCGCTTCATATAGTTCAAAATGCAGCTACCTGCTAGTAACTCCCTCCCCCTCCCCATTACCTCTCAATTCCCTCCCTTTTTCTCTGCCAACATGTTCTTAGTCCCTATCCTCAAACAGAAGACGATGCTTCATCCTTGTCAGCATGATACAAGGGCTACTTAGAGAAGAAGAAGAGGAGTCACGTGAGGGTGGGACAGACCGAGAGACTAGAGGGTAGGGGGAGGGGGAGGGGGACGGGGGAGGGGGAGAGATCCGAGGGAAAAGCTGCATACATCGATATCTGTTTGATCGACCGTCTGTCTCTCATCTCTTCCCCTTTTCCCTCTCTCAAATGCGAAATGAAAACTGTCCCAATAGCGCCATGAGAAACACTTCATTATTTTGTAAACCCCGAGTTTTTTATCTAAAACCAGACAATAAAGGTGCCCCTGTAGGACTTCTACAACTCTGTCACGGTATTACTCGTAACTAAAACCCAGCCTCGCTCAGACGTTAAAAGGTAGATGACTGGATATCAAACACTAGAAAAACAGCACCTCAGAAGAATAGACTGGCGCCCCAGCAACCCACGCAGTAGACCATCAATATCAGACGGATCACAAAATAAATCACAACTTTGCGGCTACTCGAAAATTTAGCAATTATTTAGAGAATACCGATCGACACTATTTATGGAACTCGCGCCTTTTGTCAAAAAAACCCCAATGTATATTCCAAATTTCATTTTCCTCCATATGCGAAGAAAGGGAAAATATTAAGCTTCTACAGTATCACTGCATATCGCCTCCGACTTGCGTAATCCGTACCCTTATTTACATGTACTGTAATAACTACAATAACCCTGGTTACGGTAACCTCAGATAAGTGAAATCGCCTACAGGGAGTAATAGACAGTTTAGAAAAGAGCGAAAGAAAGGCGCGAAAGTCAAAAATTCAAAATAAGAGGAGAGAAGAGGGAGGCAACCAGCCGCCAGAGCTGCTCTCTCAGTGAATGCCGGAGATGCGCCATCCCGAGCGGCGACCGAGGGGCGGGGCGAGGGAAAGAGAGGAGGGGGAGAGGAGAGGGGGAAGAGAGGAGGGGGAGAGGAGAGGGGGAAGAGAGGGAGAGATGGAAGCGAGGGTGGAAGGCAAGCTAGCAAAGAAGGAAGGCAGAGAGACGAAAGAGAAGGATAGAGAGTGAAGGGAGGGTTGATAGAGGAGAAGAAGGGAAGGAAAAAAGAGGAGAGAAAGAGTGTGAGACAGATCATGGCAACCGTACTGAAAAGGGTACGCGAAAAAATGATCAAATACGCGAAACAGTACCACGATTATTGCAAAAGCAGGCATTTACAAAGGCTGTCACATAAACAGCAAGAAGCTTGCGATTCCCCTGGCTTATCTTGTACTCGACCAGGAGGATCAAGCGACATTTTCAGAAACAGCCATTTCAAGCGTAACAACTACTGGGGCCACTACATTCCCATCAACCCCTCCCCCCTACCCGATTCCATTATCTCCCCCATCCCCTCAGCCATTCCCCTCTTTGTTCTTTGTCCCCCCCCCCCTTCTTCCCCTAACCATCCATCAGACAACCCGACACATCGTCTGTACTCTGATCTGTCAGCAAGCGTGAAATTCACGCCTTTTCCCGTCCCACAACAACAACAACACCTCCCCCAACAGAAGATCAAACAATGTCCCGTACTGAGTGAACAGAGCAAAATTTGACTCATTTCGTAACTAGAGTAGGTTAGAGAAGCAACTCTGCTCCTGTAGAGTAGACTTTGGCCACCCACATGTACTAAACAATTTCATAAATATGATGCAATCGCGAGCTTTCCCCACGGCTATCACCCGCAATACATCAGTTCACGTATGGAGCTTCATTCTGTTTTAATCGAGCCACATACTCTACATTACATACCAGTAATTCCCAATTCCGTAACAACTACAACAATAACTCTGAAGAATATTTGAAGTCCTTGATCTCTCCTATCTATATCACCCTCCTTCGGACTCCAATATAATGTCCTGATAAAGTTGATAAACTTAAACCGGGAAATAGCTTAATGTAAACAAAGCAGGTTTCGATTACTGCAGTCGCTACAGCTGTCCCTCCCCTCAATGCAACACTCGGTGCAATATACGAACACGAGTGGGGAGAGATAACGGGACCGAGACTGGACCACAAGACCCTCCCTCTTCATTCCCTCTCTCTATTCTCCCTTTACATCTCTCCCCAGCAGATGCCTCTTCGTATTTAGCACAGAGACCGACCGATCAGTCCTCCCTTCAGCTATTTGTTGTTATTTCCCTACAACTAGACACTTGCCATTGCATTAAATGCTAAACCTCAATGAAAATAGCCACTTTCAAGAATCTCCCCACATATTGAAATGAAATATAATAAAATAAAGTTATAAATACGACAGAAAGTCAGGAGGAGGGGCACAAAAGAGATAGCCTCAGGCCATTGTCCACTTATCAGTGCTCTCTTCTCTACCGCCAGCCATTCCCTCCATTTAAAGCCCTCGCAATCAGAATAGTCCTTATCTCCATTTACCACCCCCTCAAGCGATCGGGCACATGACATTCATATGTCATATTTGTTATTTTAAGCCCTCTGGCTACAAAGTAAGAAAAAAACATAATAAGGGCGATTTCATCATTCTTACAGGGGAGTACTACGTGACTGTGAGGTGTCTACTTCTAAGAGGAAGTTTCCCAACACTCTCAGATCTAATCAGTCTATCGCCCCCTCGGCAGTCTCCATTTGCCTGTACTTCATATCTATTTGTCGGCATCTCGCAAGGTAGACGCTCATACGTGGTCAAGGGGTCTGCCGGCAGCTTACTGCAGTGGTTCTCCCATACACACAGATTGTTTAGCTACTATATTATTTAGCAGTGAGCTAACCAGTATTAGAAAAAGTTCGGGAAGTAGCTACCCAACCACGGTGCCTGCAACCATGCCCATCTACGTAACAGTTTAATTTGATCATCGCTTCCCCGGCGGTGTCAAACCCCTCCTTACCCACAGTGTCAACCCAACTTACAACTAATCCATCACCTCTGACCGAGTAAGGTTGTGTTAGGGAAGAGGTGAGAGAGTTGAAGAATCGGGGAGAGTACAGACGGTTAATGTAACGAGGGAGTGAGAGATGGATAGAGGCACAGAGAAGGAGGGAAATGAGGAGTGAAATGAGCAACGTAGCTTGAACGGAAACAGCGTCACTTTCCATACGCGTACTGGCAAACTGTCTGATGCAACGAGTTGTATTACTCATCTTTAGAGGTTATGCTCTAAACTGGCTTTGTAAATGCGGAAATATAAAATATCTGCTAAAGCATCGTTGAATTATAGTGAAATCTGGTCGAATTAGTTACGGTAGGGTACAAAACCCCGGCAGAATAATTGCAAACTCCGGAATGAACAGGACAATTTCCCCGCAGGCCTAGACTGCACTAATAAGGGCAAGCGAATGCAGTGGGACTTCCAAAGTTGCTGGAGAGACAGCAAGCCTCGAGGCAGCGCTTATTACAGTAATAGTACCGGAAATGAAAAAGCAGAACGCAGGGCAAAGAATGCACGGGTTATATGACGAGTCCAAAAAGTCCCCAGAACAATCAAATATAAAGGAAAGCTTGAACGAAGATGGCAATATGTACGTGGCGCACCGCTAGTGCAGACACAATACAGAGCCTCTTTTTATCTGAATCACTCCCTTCCTCTATCCGTGTCCCACTTCATCTATGCAAAGTTTCCACTAAAACAAATACAACAAAAAGCACGCTAATAAATGAGATGTTGCCACGAAAAAAGCTCGTAGCACTAAAGGCGTAGCCCGAGGGCAGGGACGCCAGAAAAGGTGTTCACATAAAAGGGAAAGGATGGCGCTTGTTAGATAAGCCTTGCCTAAGGGGGCAAAACGCCGAGGAAAACTGAATTCGAACGGTGGTGGGACCGACTTCTTATGGCAAAGCGCATACCAGCCAACACAATGGCAAACCACCTTTAAATCAAAAAATGTCGTTTCACCAAAAACAAATGTAAAATCCAGGCTGATGAAAAGACTGATGAAATTGTGGCCTCCCAAGGTATGCATACGTAATACGCGAAACACGCTACAACCAACTAAAATTGTTTGTACGGAAGAGGTCTTCAACGAGAGTATAGTCGGAAGAAACAAAGACTGGGGAGGACATAGTACATGCACTATTCAGAGAGCGAAGAAAAGGGGGACGGGGATAGTACAAGGAGGAGGAGATGGATAGAAGGAAAGGTTGCGAGGGAACGAGGGGAAGAAGCAAGGGAATGGAGTGGGGGGACACATGTGGGGAACAGGAGATGGAGGCAACGGGGGGAAGAGGGACGGAGGGAGGGGGAAAGAGAAGTGAATGGCACAAAGGACAGACCAGAGACACCCGCCACGTGCTTCTCCCTCTGATTCATTGTTGACTGTATAGCATAAAGCCATCCACCCTACACTCCTACCACAGTTCATCGCACACGACTTCCCCATCACACCCATATACGGGACCCTCACAAATAAATTGCTCATTTCTTTACAGCAGAATAAATCTAATTAGTAGACTGCTCAGAGCATCAGTTTATACATGAATAGTACGTATTCTTATAAATGGGCACGTCAACCTACGATCACATATACTAGTTCCGCTGACAAACCAAAATAAAAAACTAGCCATAACCCCTGTATTACATTACCTTAACCAAGTCCCTCAGTTCAGTCCGCGATACTCCCAATTCCCCCGATCACTCTCCCGTTCCTTCCCCTTCCCCTACTTCCTCCTCTCTCCTTTGCTTCTCGTTCTTTCCACAGCTCTCCCCTAGCCCTCTTCTCTTGGCTCCTCTCTCATTCTCTCCTATTCCCCCCTAACTCTATCTCACTCTCCCTCTACCCTCTCGCCCACCTTTCCTTTATCTCCCTAAATGTGGTGTAACTTCTCCCACCTTGGAATGCGAACGATGATACGAACCGAGAGAAGAATGACGATGAAACTACCCAAGATGAACCCGATACGCACCCACAGGATAAACCATATTGAGATCATACATAAGCAGTTCGTATTTTTTATTACGGGGCACAACATTGGAAAGCTTCCCATTCCCATTCCAACATCCCACCATTAGATGCTCAAAATAATCAAGTGTACCTCGGTCGCTGATCAATCTATTTAACAGTTAAAGAACTTGAGATGAACTCAAAGAGCACTGTCGTATCAAGTTCTTTGTAGAAACCCTCTCGCTTTACAAGTTATCAAGCACTATCCCAAGTACAGTACAAGTTCACTCAGAATACGAATGAAACTACACGATCGGACACTAGGATGTTCACCATATGTGGGCAGGGTTTGGTGTTAGTTTACTGCAGAGGACTACATAGACATACAGATCCAACAGATTGGTTAGATTGTTTTTCTGCAGTAAGCAATCCAGAACTTGTAAAAATTTCTGCAGTAAGAAACTCAACCACGGTACTCATCTATGGCATTGAGCACAAAGCGGAATGGCAAAACGCCTAAGTGCATTGTCAGTAATCGACATTGCTTTCTCCACCAGTAGATAACAACACGTTGGTGGATGCTGCATCACTGCTACAGTAGTTGATCTTCTCCAGAAGACTAGAATAGCAATCCCTCCGCCCTTCCTCTAGTCTTGCCTTCGAAATGGCACGCACACACAGTGTCCAATGACGTATCCCTCATCGTACCCAATCACTAGATCAGTAGCATAAACCACGTTCCTCTTACTTCTCCTTAGAGTGGCTTAAAAAGTGATGGGCAGAACGCAGCGGTATTAGAGGTAGAACTGCAATCACTACTTTATGATAGTTGAGCACCTTCTATCTTCTATTTGAAGAGGTAATGGTAGAAGCAATAGATAAAATAGTAACGTCATAGAAATTCAAAGTGCCTTAATTCTTTTATAAATAAGCAGGTAAAGTTTTCATGATTTACACTAAAACCATGATTTACACTAGAAAAACACTGAGTGCATCCTGCGGCAACTTGGCAGTTTGCACTAAATAAGGTTTAATGGAAACAATTCCGATAGGTAATAAATTCTGCCAAAATCCGCGTAAACTAATTAAGCACAAAAGAAGATGATAAATGTTCGGAGTGGATTGACCCCATTAAGCCATGCGACAACTCGCTTGCAGTCAGTCTCTCCTTATCATTCCAGACTCCACCCCCTTTCATCCCCCCCCCCCCCCTACTTGATATCAAACACTCCTCGGTTTCCGGTCTGCTACTACTCTCTATCGGCTTACTCGTGGTGTGAGGGTAACCGAAAGATCAACCCGACTGCACCTAGGTTAATGTAGTAGAAAACGTGAGAATATATTATATTAAATTTATTCTAATATTTTTGATTTACACGCGACACATTTTTTCCTTCAAACCGCGTGTCCAATTTCTTTGTATCATGTATACTCGTAATTTACATTATAAACGCCCGCGTCATTTCCACAACGCTCCGAATAGTGGTTGAACGAAAAAAACTGTCCTTTGAAAAAAAGAACGAAAAGGGCAAACAGGAAAAAAACGACGCGTATACCATTTCAAAGTCTGCAAATGCCACTCCAAGGCGCTGAGTGCAATGACACATTACAAATTAATTGAATATTTAAAAATCATTTTTTCATGAACTTGCTACCAGATCGCGGCTAGTCTGATGCAACAAGGGCAAAGAGTAGCATAGGGAGGTGTTGCGTGCAAGATAGTGCAGAGATATTGGGGAGAGTAAGGGGGGGGGGGTGGAGGAGCAGGGAAAGCTACACGGAACATACGAGAGCAGTTGCACCCATTCCACCGCTCGACAGAGTGATAAATTACTCCAATATCAAGAAATGAACCACAATTTATGGTGCCATTATCAAGAGATCAAGCCAAAACACGAGATTTTAATTTTTTTAAATATGAAAAACGATAATAGTGTGAGTTGGTAGTCAGGCACCAGAATGATGCAAGCGCAAAGACCGCTGAGCAATCAAAGTTGGAAGCAAGGGAGAGAGACTGAGTGGCTGTAAAAGGCAGCAAAGGGAAGAGAAGCCAAGTTCGAGGAAAATTGCGAAACTGCACTTATTAGGGGACGGGAAATGAGCACGGTGGGTAATTAGCAGAGCAGGGACATGGAGAAGCATGGAATGGACGAAGGAGAAGAGGAAAAGCACAGAAAACTACATGGAAACGAGAATAAAACAAAGAAAACACGAAAAAAAGCAGATCCGAAAATGAATTTCGACACGAATCTTTCGGTGTCATCGCAAAGTAGCAAAATGCACGTACGCTCGGAACGATTAAATGTACGGTATTATGGTATGATTTATATCAATTTTCTACTGTAACTTTTTTACACAATTTCGTTTAAATTTCCTTTTCTCATTTTCTCTCCAACATTCACAAAATAAAACGCAAAATAAAAGGATGCATTTGTCAATTTTGAGAAAGATTCGTTCGAGCAGCTTTGATTACCTGAGATTTTGCAAATTACGTATATTCCGCAGTCCCTCTCAAAATCAACGCGAGGCCTCGACTCCCCTTCTCCTCTCATTATTTGTATCTGCTCTGATCCTGGGCGGCTGAGTCTCTCCTCTCTCTCTGCTCTCTTCTCCAACCTACAATCAGGCAACCATGAGTAAGTCTCTACACAGCCGGATGAAAACAAAAGGACCTATCCGATTATTGTCTTGAACTAAAAACAAAATTTTGCTGGATGCTGTAGCATTTTTAGCTTATATTTGACCTAAATTTGAAATTTGGCAAATTGCCAAGTCAAACGTCCATTCCAAGCGAGGGTGGGACGACCGGTAGGGTCATCCGGCTGTGCTCTTCAGTACTCCCAAATCTCCCCAATCTTACACGGTCCTACCGTACTCTACCCTCCTCATGTTAACTCAAATAATCTTAACGTAAGCCATACTGGTCTCCCCTACCATTAGTGAACCATTCCCTTCCTTATCCTTCTGCTACAGTAATCCCCGCTATCAATCGATAACGTACTCCGTTTTCCGTTCAAGACGTCGACGGATCGGAAGCGGTCAACAACAACATGCCCCAGCCAGCTGTCCAGAACGAGCAGATACCGTCGAGTGAACTCAGTGGTAAGCCCTAGCCACCCCATGGATACTGTAGACTCCAGTTTGCAGTAGATTCTACCCATGGCCATGTAACCATTTAGACTCGTATCGTATCAATGAGGAAAGGGTTCCGTCAGTTGAATGAGTTGACTAACAATAAGCAATGAGTTGCTGCCTACCGTAACCGTGTCATACTGTAGCTGTTTCCAGCTTCGAGGACGTCGGCGTCAGAGACCTCCGTAACCGCCTCGGATGTCTCCGACACGGTTACCCGACCGCTCTACACCGTAAAGTGGGCTGATCGTTGATCTTTGATCTTTGATCTTTGTTCAGGTTCCAGCTCAAGGAGGGCGAGTTTATGCATGACGCGCGCGAGGATGATCCCGATCTGAAGCAGTGCGTTTTCCATTGTCTTTTTTGTATTTACAATCATTGTCAAGATACCCATGCTGTTTTCTACGCAGCACAAATAAGGAAATAAGAAATCGCAAAGAAAATTTGCAGTTTCGCCAAGAAGATGTCCGACTCGTCGGTTCCTCGCATGTTCTACGAATACTCGGACATCATCTCGGTCAGTTTGTGATCGGAGATCAAAGATCAATCTAGAAGATCAAAGATCAAAGATCACCTCTTCCTTAACAGAACGACCAAAGCCGCGACTCGTCGTCCTTCCGGAATAATCTCAACTGCAATCGATACATCGACATCCCGTGCTTCGAGGAATTGCGTGTACAGCTCAAGTGAGAGACCAAAGATCAGACTACAAAGATCAGAGAACAAACTAAAAAGGCCAAAGAAGAATCTGGTTGAGGGCCTTTGGTGAGAACGATTACATCCACGCCAACTACCTGGACGGCTTCCGCAAGCTCAAGTGAGATCAAAGTCCAAACTGCACAGAGTTCAAAGATCAAATATCATCTCCAGGAAGTACATCAACGCGCAGACGCCCGTGCCGTCGATGGTCGAGAAGTTTTGGGAGATGATCTGGCAGGTGAGCGGAGATTAAAGATCAAAGAACATTAAAAAGTCCTTCAAAAATCAAAGATCATGCATATCAGGAGAAGGCGGTGGTGGTGATTTCGATGCACTCGCTGGACAACCCGCACTTCCCCATCACCTCGGGGGAGGAGAAGACCTACGGGGCGATTACTCTCGTGCACCAGGTAGATAGACACGATTCCGTACGCAATCTCACTCCTATGGTTGAGGAAAATGTTCCGTCAGTCTTCTCATTCCTATTTACGACGAGAGAGGTATGGAGAGAGTGCAGACAAAGTAGGAATCAGTTTACTGACGGAACGTTTTCATCAATAATACGCAGAGTTCCGTCGGTATCTCATTCCTACTTTGCCTGCGCTCTCTTCATATCCCTTCGCTCCCTCGTCAGAGACTGGAATGAGACAACTGGCGGAGCGTTGTTCCTCAACTGAACATTTTTCCTCAAAGTGATCTCTCAGGGAACGCGCAATGTCCGTCAAGCCTACGACGCTACCGTACTCAATGTAAGTCGGGAGTTCACACGGACTATAGACCAGAGATCAAAGATTAAAGATAAAAGATGAAAGATCGAAGTTGGCATTTCAGATGAAGAAGGGCACCGAGTCGCGCCGCATCCTTCACTTCGAATACTTCGACTGGCCGCAGAGGTCGACCCCGAGACGACCGAGTGAGGTGATTGATGAGGGGAGGGGTGTACGACTAAAGACGAAAGTTCAAAGATCAAGGTCAAGGTTCAAAGATTAAAGATCACTATTCCAGGTCCTCCATCTCCTCGCCGACGTCCGCCACAACTTCCAGCTGATGCGGCTTTGCGCGGAGAATGCGGGATGGCTGGCGCCCCAGGAGAAGTGAGAGAATGACGATGACACTGACATTGGGGGAATGAGAATGACATAGTTGCTTAGCAGAATGACAGTGACAAGTGCAGATGAATGACATTGAATGACAATGACAGTTCCCTTCAGTTCTCCTCTCGTTGTCGTCTGCCAAACCGGCGTCGGTCGCTCCTCGTCCTTCATTGCCCTCGACATTGTCTGCGAGAAGATGGACGCCACTCTTGGCGCGGGGTACGGTAGCCGCGACGCGTGTGACACACGCGTTGCGGCTATGGCATTCATTTCAGTCGCTGCCTGATCAATGTCGCCGACACGGTCAAGCGCATGCGCTGGCAGCGCGCCTTCGCTGTTCAGGTGAGAAAGAAAGAATCGGTCTTCAAAGGTCAAACGTAGAGATCAAAGATCAAAGATCAAGGATAGAGATCAAAGATCAAATGTAGAGATCAAAGATCAAAGATTAAGGACAGAGATCAAATGTAGAGATCAAAGATCAAAGATCAAATGTAGAGATCAAAGATCAAAGATCAAGGACAGAGATCAACGATCAAAGATCAAATGTAGAGATCAAAGATCAAAGATCAAGGACAGAGATCAAAGATCAAATGTAGAGATCAAAGATCAAAGATGACTGTTCAGAAGCCGGAACAGTTCGTCTTCCTGCTGTTGGCGGCGCTCGAGTACGCGATCCGAAGGCGCTACATGGAGGCGGATGTTGTGTCGAAGGTAAGCGGGATAGATATGACAATGACAATGACAGTTGAGTATAATAACTATGGCATGTATATAGATATGGGGACAATGGCAATGACAATGGCATGCCTGCAGATCCATCTGTCCAACTTCTACCTCTTCTTCGAGGACAAGCAGGACGGGAACGCGTCTGCCTGAGATTCCCCCACATAACAGGGATAAAGTTTTGGGAAGAAGAGCGAGGATGACAAGGACAGTGACAATGACAATGACAATTACTGCAGCGTTTAACTCATTTCTTTATACTTTATTAGCATTTCGTTTAGACGGAAACAATTAGTGGCTAGAGCAAAGGAAAGGGTACACGTGAGGATAGGCAAAAGATGCGTGTCAACGAAGCTACGAATCAGCGATTTTGTGATTATGAAACACATGAGCAGCAGGCTAATATGACAGGAAGGATTACAAGAGTAGCTTGCCACACTAGAAGCAGAAACCGGGTAAAAGCATGTTATCGAATCGAGATCAAGAGTGGCGCAGAGTTGTTAGCAAGGATACGTGCAGAAGGATTTGAAGGAGATCAGCGAAACTTATTGAGGCAAGAGATGTGTTATAGCTCTCTACATCCCGTTTGAGCGGTATTGTTTCGTGCGGCAGTCCTTTGTGTGGAGTCCTCAGGAGGTGAGAGTGGCTATGAATAGTGCACGTTCATCAACTGTCTCAACTGTTCCATGTGCCTCCTTCGTTGAGAGATGACGAGAGCCACGGTTATCGCCTGAATCTTCCATATTATGACTAGCGCTAACAATACGAAGCTTGGCAGATCTGCAATCGAGTCCTTTTGGTCCGTATCTTTCACTGCTTTCCGTGACCACACGCGTCGCGGTTACGAATGATGCGCGAAACATAGGCATGAAAAGGGCTCGATTGCACATCTCTAGTATTCCCTTCCGTACCTGGAGCACCATGGCCACGAGAATGACACCCCCCAGGGGCAGGATCATGCCCTGCAGACAGGACTGTTCCCTCTCGGGTTGTCTTCTCTGCTGTGCAGCCCTCAGTCCCTCCCCTCCTTCCGCCCCATTCCTCAACTGTCGCAGATTGCGCGAGTCGCTGTGGTGCGAATCCTCGCGAAGCGCCGCCTCCTCGTGGGTTAGAACGAGGATCTGAAGGGGTGGACGAAGGAGTGGGTTGAACACAGCTGTAGATCGTATCGGGTGCTACAGATAGAGTGCTATATATATCCGCTAGTCGCACTCTATTGCGCTTTCGCGTTTTCCTAAATGAGCTTATTGTTAGATCTGGATGACCCACTTCATCAGTCTGCACATCGAGAGTCACTCGTCCCTCGGGGGGTACGGTATCGAGGGCGCGACGGGACCGGGAATTGGCACGGAAGATCGTCGCCTGGTTGGGAGAGGGGAAGGAGTCCCAGGCTGGCAGCATCCTGACAGAACAAAAAATCAAAAAATCAAAGGAAAATTGACCCTTTCGATGCCAAATATCAGAAAACAGACTTCCTATCGTGAAGTGTTCAAGGAAGATTTTAGCTGAAGTCAGCGTGAAATCGTATATGTTTTGTTCAAGTCTAACAAACTTGTGAAACAGAGTAACTAAGCCAAATTATATCCCCTTGTTCTTCCCTCTTTCCCCTTCCCCCCTCACCACGGAGTGTTCAACAGTGGATGGTCCCGTGGCAGGCTGTTCAGTCCCGCTGCGCCTACCGTAAGCGGCGGAATCGTGCCGGGAGCCAGTGGGTTGAAGGACGGGAAGAAGGGCGCTAAACTCCGGATTCCGGGAAGTTCGGCTATGCTAAAAGCCGGTCGTGAACCTACGCTGTGGGGCGATGGCCCGTCGTTCGGGCTCGCGTAGAAGCTGTTCTCGAGGAGGGGGACGGATGACTGCCTGGTCGATCGCTCTCAACGAAGAGTAGATATTATTGACGAAAAAAATTGCGTCGGTAAACTCATTCCTACTTCGTCTGGACTCTCTTCATACAGCTCCGCTCTCTCGTCGGAAATAGGAATGATACGACGGACGGAATATTTTCTCAACAATAGATTACGGAAACGGAAACGACGAATTTCGTATTTTCCCATCTCATTTCCTCGTTTCCCTTCTCACTTCTTCCTCCCGCTCTCGTCGATGCTCATGCCCATCTCCGTGTCGTACGTTCCGGTATTCGGGCCTGAACCGGGAATTACAAGAGTCAAAAAGTCCGGCCACCAAAAGTAATAATACAGGTAAGAGCCGTGATTTAGGAATCATTTCTACTTACCGGCTCGCATCTGGCCGGCAACTTGTGATGAGGAAAATGCGGGGACGGAGGAGAAGGGTTCTCGGGGAGAGGAGAAGTAGTTGGAGGGAAGGGGAGGCAGCATACCGTAGGTCTCTGTAAGAAAACGGTTAAGGTTTTTTATTTACGAAAAAGTTCCGTCAGTAACCTCATTCCTATTTTGGCACTCTCTTCGCTTGCTTGTCGCAAATAGCACGAGACCACTGACGTAATTTTTTTCCTCAACCACATTACCCGACCTGGCCTGGCCTCTTCCTGTTCCTCTACAGCGGGAGTAGGACTGGGAGACCCTCTCGTCGTGCCCTTCGTTGTCGTCGGGACGGATGACGTCGTCATCGAGGGAATCCGAGGGGGAGGAGTGACTTGAGAGGAGGAGGAAGAGGACCGGGAGAGAGAAGGATAGACGACGGGGGTTGAGGGAGAGGCCTGCGTGGGTTATTTCGAGAGTTTACACATTACGCAAAGACAATTGCAACTTGCTTGATGAACTATACAGCGGATACCTGGCATTAGGGATGGCAAAGTGAGAGGGAAAGTGCAAGTAAATATGCATGATCTAGCAACCTGACTCTCTTCGTTCTTCTTCACTATTTCGCTCGAAAGGTGCGCTGCCTTTGCACGTTCCCCTCTCATTCTGCCATCCCTACCAGGCATCACTCACTCGGGAAGTTGCGGTAGAAGGGGTAGGGGAAGAGGAGGAAGAAGAGGGGACGACCGTTGATCCGGCCTCCTGAATAGTGCATTTTGAAGCACTTTGACAGTTGACCTCACCAATTTTACTGTATAATTTTACTATATAGCACCTATCTACATCACTGTTTATTACAAGTTCCATGAGAGTTGTCCAAAAGTGGGCGAACGATTGCGAACTATCCACATTTCATTAATCCATGCCGTAAGGAATAGTTTGTTTTTTAAAATTTCAATCAAAAGTTGGCAATCATTCCGTACTAGTTGACAACTCCCGTGAAACCTGTAATATTTACTGATGTCTCACACACTGCACTTATGCTCCGCATCATTTTCCTCATTGATCAGAGACGTTCTTGTCGAACCTTCTCAAATGCTGTCGTCATTCCCGTGCTCTTCGTCGTGTGCTCCGGTCGACGAGTGGCAAACGTCGTCGACGATCTGGTGGGAATGGACGGAGATGAGGGGGAGGAGTAGTGAGGGGATGTATGGGAAGTGGTGGAGGTGGAGGGCGGAGACTGGGTAGAGAGTATGGTAGCAGGACGGGTACTGTAATGGGTGAGGGATGGGATAAAGAGCGGCCATTCGCTTTTTCATACTATGACATTCGGCTTGTGGGTGGCTGAAGATGCAATGCTTGCAATGCTACTACTCACGAAGCTGTCCGCGCGGTCGCTCCACTTGTCCCTCCTACAGTACTCCCCGTCGTCCCCTCCCCTCTCCGTGTAGAGGCTACCGTAACCGCAGGAACTTGGTCGCGGGAGGCGGGCGACACTGGAAAATCATAAATTAACTATTTGACCTATACAGTGGATTGCGCTGAATGGAATAATTGAAAAAAACCAACATGTCTCATAAGTCTCGTCATTAGGATAGGGCGTCGATGTTTCGATTCCCTCCAATTGCCTCGAGATCTTCGTCAGATCGAGAGTCTTGTCCTTGTGTTCAGCTGAAGATGAAGAACCGGCTGAGATGAGATTGTGACCTAGGTACAAGTTGTTATAATTGGTTGAAGTGCTTCGGTAACAGCAAACCAGAATGTTTTACTTAGTTGCTAGTTCTCTTCAGTATAAGAACAGTGTATCTCTAACAAGAAAGAGATAAAAAATTCCCATTCATTTATATTCAAGGAGAATCGTATTTAGTTCAAATCCAAGCTTGCCCTCGGAATCCCCTCTGTCACTCCACGAATCAAGAATCTGCTGCTTCAGATGCTCCCGTTCCTCCTCCGACAGGTCACCGTTTCGAACCTGCGTTGTTTGTATTCGCATGATTTTACGTTGAAAGTTGCTAAATCAACTATGCAAATTTCACGATCCATAGTAATTGGGTACCTTCTCCAACAATGCCTCCTCCTCGTTCTCCCTCTGCTGCATCTTCTCTTCCCAACTGAGTCGCAATCGTTCGTCGCTAAAATGTTCCCGTCACTCATTGTGTTTCCCCCAGATTGGATAACTACTTTATACTAATATCTTCCCCCCTCTCTAAAGTGCGACTATCAAATGAGATAATGCGATCGGACATGCCGAGAGAGCGGAGATGAATGAAGAGAATGAGATTTGGAGAGAATGTAAATGTATTCGATAGTCGCACTCCCCCCCCCCCTTTCTGCTCACTTTTCCCTGGCTTCCTTCTCGCTGTCAGTGTCTCCCGAATGTCCCACGACCTTCCTGTACTCAGTGTGCATGGGCACGTCTATCGACATCTTCGTACAGACCGGGGGCTGCAAAGAGGAAGTTAAATTTAACTATCGAGCATTATTTAGAGATCTGAAATCGCGCTCCCCTACTGTTTATGTTCCATGCACCCTTCAAAAATAATTGGCGAAAAGTACTTGATTATAACGATTAGAGTTCGGGAGATTACTCGTGATCAAGTTATGAAAGTGCATTCTCCGTCTCTTCATTCCTCTCTCCTGGCTCGGTTGATTCTTGCACTTTCATGACCAAGTCATTGGTCATCTTCGAAACTCTAATAGAGATGAATAAGCAGATAAATGAGCAGATGCAGATAAATGAACATATGCTTCAGAGGCAGCACAAAGACAACCACATTCATTAATTTTTCTAATGGAGAACGTGCACCGGAGGGCAAAAATATTGAATGTAGGCTGAAATGAGAAAGAAAAAGAAATGATGATGGTAAACTCACGGCGATCCCCTCACAACCGTTATCCGCCAATTCGCATAGAGTTATCTGACACGTGAAGAGCACGAGCAACTAGAATGGAGTTTGATCTTTGATCTTCGGGTTTTCATGTTAGATCTTTGATCTTTGCCGAGAATACACCACTCTCCCACCTGGTCTGCGAAGCGGAAGGCAGGAATCGTAACGTGGACTTCGTCCAGTTTGGCCGAGTAGTTGAGAGGGGGAACCAGCGAAGAGTCAATGACACAGCTCAACGGAAACATACATAGATACCTATAATTGACGAAAAAGTTCCGTTAGTAAACTCGTTCCTACTTTGTCTGCATTCTCTTCATACCGCTTCGCTCTCTCGTAGAAAGCAGGAATGAGAATATTTACGGAACATTTTCGCCAACCATACATTCAGTTTTAATTTAGAAAAGGGCATAGCAAACGTTTAGTGATTGGTCTGGAAACATAAGACAAATGTTGTTATCCTGGCCGCATCTCACGGTAAATGTCGGAAAATATGAAGAAGCAGAGATGATGCAATAACCATGGAAGACCGGGGGAAGGAAAACTTGCTAGATGGAATGAGAAGATCTCACCCTCTCTCATCGATCAGTTGGTACTCTCCTCCTCCAGGATCCTTCACTGTGCACGAGTGAACAAGAAAGCCTACGTTGCCTACAACAATATCCTGATGGGACCATCCCCTGCATTCTAAATTATCTTCTGTATAGAATCAAGAATCGGATGCAATATGGACCCTTGCTACGATTTTCACAGTTCTACAGTGCCCCAGTAGCTACCGTACCCGCATCGCAACTCCACTTGTGTTCTACAGCCTGTCCTACGGTAGCCGAGCGTATGGGTGTTCCGTCGGTTGAGAGCACGTCGTATCTGTAAATGGTCGTGCTACAAATTGAGAGTACTGTGTCATCCTCATTGTCATTCTCATTGAGACATTGTCATTCAAACATGTCGCTTTTTCAGCTTCCGGCCCTTCAAATTATGATTGTCCATCGAAAAGAGAAGAAATCAAACATTGGTCCGCTTACCGACATGACGTCGTGGAAGTCCCGGAGGCGGGTGCGAGAGTTGCCGGAGGCAGCTCACTGCAAAACAGATAGGTACAGTTCGCTGGTCAACATATGGAGATAGAAAAGAGATGCGACATGTATTCTACTTCCCCAATAAATCTACAGTATAGTTGGCGAAAATGTTCCGTCAGTCGTCTCATTCCTACTTCCGATGAGAGAGCGAAGCGGTGTGATGAGAGTGCAGACAAAGTAGGAATGCGTTTACTGACGGAACTTTTCCGTCAATAATATCCTACCTCACGTCGAGCGAATTGTTGAGTAACGCATTGGTCTGTCGGTAGAAACAGTTGAGACGGTAGGCATGGTCACCTCAATTGCGATCGATCCCCATGGGGAAGGTTCGATAGCGGTCATCGTTTTTCGGCTCCTTTCAGAAAGCATAATTTGAGATTGCTCAAATACTTACCAGAAGTCACGAGCAGTCGATGCTTCTGCACGACGACAACGACTGAGAACAATACACCCGGAGGGTTCATCTGAAGGCCAATCGATATTGCAGATGAACAGTGCAAAGGAGTCGAGAACAACTCTGCCCTGTACGATATCCTTTGCATTCTCAAAACCCACGGTCATCCCCTGAATGCCTCGGGTTGTCGAGTACTGCAGAATTTATCTTGGAACAATATTATATAGGGGTGAGAGATGGTGCGATGGCTGACTCACCGCAAGCCCTCTGCCCAACACTAACTCATCACCTCCCCCCCTTAATCCCTTACTCATCTCCTAGACACTCGCAAACCGTCCCTCTGGCTTCAATCGACCTTGGATGACACAATTTCTTGCCCCCTTTCATGTCCACCACCGTGTTTGGCAACCTTCATCCCTCGGATCATTTACCTCCTTCCCTCCCTCGCTCCCTCTACCCTCTGCCCTCTTAACTCTCCTGAAATCCGCAGGCAAGGCTGGGGTTTATGGCGGTGTGAATGAAGCCACCCCTCACACACACACACACACACACTTTTCGCATGAAACACATGAATGGAAATCGAAAGGGAGGGGGGGTAATACAAACGGAGAGTGTGAATGGGCAGAGGACCGACCGCCCAGCGGGAGTCCACAGTGAAAGGGAGCGACGCGCTGCAACTTGTTTGCCACGAGGCTGCGCGCTTTTCACATCACACCCGGGAATGGTATGACGTAGTCCGGTCACGGTATGCATGGGAAAGATCAAAGATCAAAGTTAAGACTACAAACTAGACTGTAGTTTGATCCCCCACCATTCTCTGCTTGGACACAGCACAGTCCCCGAGGTAGGGTACGTCGACGAAGAACGGCGTAGCCATCGGCTTATCGCAGTAGTCGAGGTGGCATCTGGACGGAGATTAAAGATCAAAGATCAAATAGCAGAGGTCAAAGATCAAATAGCAGAGATCAAAGATCAAATATCAGAGATCAAAGATCAAATATCAGAGATGAAAGATCAAAGATCAGCTCACTTCTTATCGGCGAAGAAGCCACGTACGTATACGTGTCCGGCAAATGGTTCGTTGGGCCGGAAGTGGAGCCGGAGGCCGGAAGATAGACACTCCTGCATTGAGACGCTTCCACAGGTACTGCACACTTTCCTTGGATTTGATCTAATTGCAAGCAATCAGCATATTTATCTGTTTCCATCTCTATCACTGTCCTAGCCGTTCCGTCCAGGCAGTCTCCATACTCCCCTTTCCCCTAATGCGTTCGTCGGGTCTCCCTCTCTAATGGGATTGCATGTCGCATCCCCTCTCGATCCAGATCATGAATAAGCGGAAGAGGAAAAGGGAGAAGAAAGACAATGCTGCCTTCCTAGGTACTCTGTTTCAGAAGGATCTTGCCGTAAAATGATCGCAAGTGCTCAATAGTGGTCACAAATATCGTCTCGATTTCACCTTACTAAGACATGATCATTCAAAGTACATAATAGGTAAATAAGGACGGGATTGCTCCTTTGCGTAATGCCTTGACCCCCCGAGTATTTGCTTACTCCTAGGATGCACTATTTGAATGTCTGCACTCATGCGAACGTAAGTTTGGGGAATTGGGCATCGTCTGCTTTCCTTCACCTCAACACAGCATTCTGCAGTATCAAAAAGCGAATAAGACTGCCGGATAAGAATAAGACCGAATAAGAACTAGACTGCACAGGCAAAGTGCGCTTTATAAAGTGTACATGATTTGAACTTCACAGATCACGGCATTCCGACCGAAAGGGCAAGTGTCTAATAGTGAATGGGCAGCTAATTTTGAATTTACTCCACTAAGGCTCTATGAATCTTCATCAAATTTTGGCAGCTCTTTGGACTGATGGGGAAGAGCTTATGTTTTTTTAAATCAGTGAATTTTCGCTCATTATTAAGCCCGCAGTAGCGATAGATCACAGCGGAGACCGCCATTCGCTAATCGAACGCTAGGAATGCTGTGAGATGCTGTCTACATTTTCTCATATCTAGATAGCCTAAATACAATGTTGATGTATCGAACGCAACTATACTAACGGCATGCATAGAAAGGTTGAAACATTCTTCAACCAGCGCATGCTTCAGAAGACAAAAAACGCGCTAGAAGTGTTCTGCCTCTATCTATGTACAAGGAGCGCGCTTCCATACCTCTTCTTTATTCCCTCTTCTATTCTCCCAGGCTGTCTTACTGTATTTGCAAGATGCTTGGATTGTGCCTTCCAATAGCAGATCTCGTGACTGTCTCACTAGATCACTTACTCGCAAGTTATGCCAACAATATCGAATCAGACTCAAGGGAGAGTTGAGAACCTGTCCTCTCAAGTAGCGTTTTATGAACGAAGCAAAGTTCCCACATTAGAAAAGCGTCGCGGTAAAAGTCTCGGGTTCGCAGGGGGAGAACGAGCAGGGAACATTAGGGAAAACATTAGGGAAATGGCATGAGCTGGGAAGAACTCTATGCAATTCGAGCTGTGCACAGGGCAACAACAAACGGACCTGAACTTGATTCAATTCAGTCTACGCGTAATGGTGTATATTTCAAAAGTATGATTCAGTAGATCAGGGCACAGTATGAGATTTTTTAATTTGGTTTGTGATTATGATTTTCCAAAATGAGTCTAATTCTCTCACATTTGAACACTCTCTCGCCTTATATTTCCTACGGATCTTTTTAATCCACTATAGATGCGGAATGAAGACGGACTCCTATTGTGACAGACAACGTTTTTTTGCGGTCCCCAAGAGCTGACTGACCAAACGATGAAAACAAAGGTAGAACTCACCAAATTCGGCTTTTCCATGGGTCGAACATCGTTGGCAGTCATGGATATCCTCGCAGTAACCAACACAACCCACACCACGTCCCCGAGGCCTAATCGCGGCCCCATACGCGACTGCAATTCCTGTCACGAATATAACATTTCACAAATAATATTTCTACTAAATAATTGGATATTCCCTCCTTCTAAAATACTGGAATATTTTCTTTCTTGATAGATATAAAAATAATTTGTTAATCAATTCAAGACGACAAAGCTAGGTAGAGGCGAGGACGGGAAGAAAGAGGAAAAAGAGGAGGAGCGGGGATGGTTAACACAGGGATTGTTCAAAGGGTAGAGGGGGAGGAGTCGGCGGGGCACAGGGCATTACAGGTGGCTTTATGGGCACTTGCCTAGATGCATAGCCAGATGCATGGCTAGATGGATGCCCGGATGGATGCCCGGATGGACAGTTAACTGGCCGGATCGGATGAATGCATTAGAGGAATGAGGGGCAAAAACCTTGTCGGAATGGGTCGCCTGTGAAGCTGGCTTGGATTTAGACAAACATTCTCTAGATGGAAGGCTGGAATGGATGCTCAGATGGATTCGCAGATAGATGTCTTTTGATAGATGTCGTTTGAGATAATACTGCATATGGATGATAATATTTTGAAGGGTTTTTTCTCTTGCATTGTACGTTGTTTTCAGTAAATCACATCATTATGAGAACCGGCTCATTGTTTGTACCCGATGCAAAACAAAAAAAAAATCATATTTTTAATTTTTCTTTTGGAATTCTCACTATCATCCTTATCTGCAAATTTCAAAATTAACTTTTCCTGCTAACAATAAGCTCGCTTTTCAGAGATATATTTATTCAATCAGTCGGCTAAAGCAGGGGGTTCATTGCGTACAGTATACAATACAATGTGTGAAAATTGTGAAGTGAAATAGCGAGGCAGGTGGGGAGCATTGAAATCGCTTACGTAACGACGGTACCGGTTATAAGGGGGTTTTCAAGATAGGAGAAGCCTAGCTTAGATATTCCCCTGTGCGAAATAGAAGGTGTCTACAATTTGTACTCTCTAATAGCTGGGAAGGGGCTTCGAAATGGACCAGTGAAATGCGAATATTCTTTCTTCTCGTAGTAAAATTTGCATTATCTTCCATCTTTTCAGAACAAGTACATATGGGAATCTGAATGCAGGGATGAACAGTAGCAATCACTTCCTTTTTCTACCTGCTCGTATTGGCTAGCACTCATTCTCTACTACATGAGTAGATGGATCGAAAGAGGGAGGAAACGAGAAAGTAGAACAGACAAACAATTGGCGCGCTTATTTCTGGAACGATAGAGTGAGAGAAAGAGTGGGAAATGTGAAGTGTAAGTAGTCCCTAACAAGTGTGCCTTAGGAGACACCTTAGCTGAGCGACGAATCCTTAGCGTTAACGAGAGGGGACTTTAGGAAGCCGTAACCGTCAGGGGAACTTACAAGGAGGGAAGGGTAATGGGATCAGCTTTAGTCAAGGAGAAGAATGCATAGTTGATCCCACCACTGTAACTATCGGACGAACTAGCATAGGGAGTACCGGTAGGAGAGTGCAATTGAGAATCGGTATAGAATTGTGGAGGGGAAACCCCTCCGGAATTGCAAAGAAACGATACATATCAAATATATGTTGGGCAAACGCTCGGAAATGGACAGCCAACGGCAAGAAGAAATCCGGAAAGTTCGAGGGAAGATCCGGGAATTGCTGTTTCCAGCCGGCGTTTAGCTGAGCTCCGGCGGCGGATTGTACACCGTCTTCTCCTTGTAGTAGACCTGCACATCAACGGTTTGAAATTGAAAAAGGCGGGAGATTCAAATTTGAATTTGGCGGGAAAGCGGACCTCTTCGTGTTCCTTGTCGCAGATGAGCAGTAGCGAGGCTCCGAAGGTGAACAACGTCGCTCCCCAGGCAAGGCCGTACGACCAATCCACCTTTAATTCGCCTATTCATATCAGCATTTAAAGAGTCCCTCCACCCATCTCATTCATTCCAAGAGATAACCAATTAAGAGCGGTTGATTGATTGTGAGAGACAAGAGAGTAATGAAGAGACGCAGACAGCGAGAGAAATCTTTGCACAGCTTTTTCTCAGCAATGGTGAAGTTTAAACTAAAAAGGAGAGAGGAAGAGATTCAGGGCATTGAGGGCTATCCAATGATGTAGAAAAATGCATATAGTAGATATAGCCTAGAGGGGCCCTTTAATATTGTTATTTGTTATTTTATATTCATAATCTAATAACTAAATAAATTTGAAAGTATACCTCCCATTCGCGACGCGCTCCGTACTCCTTCATTTTGACGTAGAAAGCAGCCGGGAAGAGAATGAGTGCTGTGAGCTCGAGAAGAACTATAATGAGCACATTATTGCTCAAACGTAAAATCTATAGAATGGGGTTACGGAGGTTCATATTGGAAACGATAACGGGGACATGCAACGATTGTCAGGTGTAGACAGCTCATTACTTATACAAACTTTGAAACGTATGTAAACCAGGTTGATTGGTCCATCGGAATTACTACGCACAGTAGTGATTTATGATGCCTATGGTGTTCCCAGCTAATCCTCCACCCCCTCCTCCTCTTCCTCCTCCCACCTCCCCCTACACCCGGATATTAGCCCCCTTAACCTCTCGTAAACCGCGAGGCAACCGATTCGAGGCTTTTGGCGGTCGTTTCACGGCTAATTTTGGGATAAAGATTAGATGGGGAGAAGAGAAGAGGAGGAAGGGGGGAGGAAGAAGGGGACGGGGAACCAGTAGGATTGTGATGCAAATAGGGGAGATCCCTGGGGCACCGAAAAGGGGAATCAAGGACGGAGAATAGAGAACAAGAGGGGAAGTGGGTGTGAAGCGATCACACATTTACTTTTACCCAGAGGGATCTTGAGGGATTGTGGTATACACTTTGTTAAAATAGAAAAAAACGTCATCGTGATTGCGATTCAATGTGCTACTTGGATTATATTTTACTGCTAAAAAAGAATAGCGTTCTACAGCACATTTTGGACGAAAGGGGGGAACAGGAAAGATAAGAATGTTGGCGTTTGAGAATGATACGAAGTATGGTAAGGACTGTGAAAGTACAGAGAGGAAAGGCTTGAGAATAAAAAGAAAGTTATTTACCTGCAAGAATGGCGATCCACGTTGCGAATCGGTAGAAGATGTACTTTCTACGGGCATCCGACTGGATAAGGCCTGAACCATCTGTATTATTGATTTCTACTAAATATTTAGAAAGAATAGATAATTAATATTGATTTTTTGCGGAGCTCGTAGAGACAAAAATATGGCATTCATGAAGATATTTAAAAGCTGAACTCAGCCAGACAACAAATGAGTAAAGATCTGCAATCGAGCCCTTTTGATCAATGTGTTTCATTACTTTTGGTGAACAGACGCGTTGCGGATATGAATGCATGAAGCGTAGGCCTCAAAAGGACTCGATTACGCATCCCTTAAAATAAGCCTTACCGCAAACGTTGAGGATGAATGCAATGAAGGTGAGGACGAGTGCCGTGATCAGCAGTCCCGCTGATGCAGTGATGAAGCCTGTAACACGGCCAATTATTTCACTCACTTCAATCTTCTAACATTCTTCAACTATTGAGATGTTTCCGTAACGAACCGACATTTCGTGCAATCGGTGTCTTTTATATACCCCATGAAGCCTAACCCATTATTGAAGAGCAGTCAGTCAGGAGTTAGAAAGATGCAATTTTAATTTCATGACACGCTACACGTTGTGATAGCCTTCCATTGATCGCCTTGAAAAAATTAGGTTTATGGAAAATGTTGAAAGAGTTCACGTGAATTTTCCCCGACAGCCTAAATACCAAAAGCCTACTAAAATGGCCGTTCTGTGAAGGTGCCCAAATCGATTTTCTACTCTCGCCCGCTCCAAAGAATGATGGGTTCCGGAAAACCTTGTTGGCCCCAATTTCCATAGAAATGATGCGGCAATTTCATTGACTTGGCATTCCCCAAGGGGTAGATAGGGCGATGAGCACTAGACTACGCATTTACACATGGAAATGCCCACTGATCAACCCTTACCTAATATTTTCGCCTGGAAACGGGCTGTAATTTCTCGTTTTTGAATTCTGATACTATGAAGACGAAAAAAAGTTCTCTTCTCGTTTCACAACCTCGCATTCCGAACATTCTCAGCTCTCATCATTCTCAGTCAAGAGTCTCGAGACCGCGGCATATGCTGTCCTCCTCTTCCCTTTCCTCTCCCACTCTTTCCGACGAGAGAGCACGCAGATTGGAGAGACGCAGACGGTCAGAGAGAGATCATTAATGCGGGTAAACACGCATCAATCAACCACGTTTCAACAGCGGCCGGAGACCGGAAGACCGGGATTTAGAGGGCGGTAGCTACTTACCGGAATCGCGGCCGGGCGCGTGGCACTTGCCGGGCGGTGGGGCGCCGACCAGAGGGGCTTGCTGAAACCCGGATGGGTTATATTTTACCATGACTATTTACAGGCTTTAGAAAGTGTGCAGCACAATGGTTGAAAGTATGCGATTTTATAGATAGCAGGAAACAGACAAAGTTTTCGGCTCCGTTTCATTTCCCTTTATAAACGGCTATTGTCTATACAGGCAGTCTCATGAAGCATAACCATGAAAATGGTCCGTTTCCCGCTGCCTATCATATTAGGTAAGTCTCTATGGATTCAGCTCACCCTAGACCGTATTTGGTTGTATCTACAGTCTAAGCTTATAAGAACGTACTCCTCTGGGCTCGTCGATGGCGGTGCATTCCTGGAAAAGACCCGTCCGGAAGGATCCCGAACGGAGCCACCATGTAGAGGAGAGAGCCACCACCGCGAGGATCAGACCCACGGCTAGACAGAGCAGGGAGATGACCTGAGGGGGTGGATTGGTAGGGGGAAAGAAGTGGGGTAAAGCGGGGATGCGGGGGAAAGGGTGGAGGGACAATTGAAGTCGGTATAAGCTATTCTCTATAGTTAGATAGTTCTGCATTTCAGGATATTTCAGCTTCAGACTCATTAAGACTCTCTTTGTATTCATAGCTAGGTATTCTCGACCTCTCGATATTCCTTCTCACGATCGCGCACCCGCAGCCTACTCTTCCATTCATAGCCGATGAATGGATGGGAACGAAGAGTGAAGAGGGGACCCGTTGTGAAAGTATCGCGATCGCTATTATTGGGAAAACATTCCGTCATTTAACTCATTCCTACTTCGTTCGCACAGTGTTCTGATAACAGTGAAAATGTTAAAGGGAAATGGAAGCCAAAAAAGATTGGCTTTCATATGAAAGTTTATCGCCTAAATAATATAAAAACCAAAATCAGAGTGCATAAAAATGTCTACTTCGCGAGATATCCTAAAAATCGTTTCCCAGCCAAGGCGCAGTCTTACTGCGTTTAGCGCATAGTAACGGGGCAAATGGCATCGAGGTATTCCCGGAACAAATAAATATTTCTCGCTAAAGAAATTTTAAAAAAATATTTTTTCAAAAGCTATTATGTTTATTATCGTCTAAGAAACATATTTTACAAATATAACCATATTAGGTTTCAAAAAATTTCTTTCCATGTCCCTTTAAGCGAACGAGATGCCGAGAAGTAACCCTGACTTCGGAAGGAACTCTCGCACGGAAAATACCGTATCCTAAACATTTTGGCTCGTTCGCTTAACATTTAGAACAATGTGTTCGCACTCTCTTTATGCCGCTTCGCTCTCTCGTCAATATGAATAACGGAACATTTCCTCAACAACATTTGCAGTTGTGCTTGCTTGAAACTGCGAGCACATTGTCAGTGAAATTTGAACAATCTCGCGGGTGAGGTGGTCTAGATGAATAGAAGTTTGCACGTCCATCAATCATCTCCAGATCTCGGCTAATAAAGGGTTCGTCTGTCTTACTTCCCCCCAATTCCCTTCCATATTCCGCTCCAGTTGCTCCTTACTCCCCTGTTCCCTCCATTCTAACTCTTCCCTCTCAGAGGTCGTTAAACCATAAAATTCGGAGCCTCACCGCAGTAATTTCCAGTAGTGAACGCTAGCTCTTACGCTCTTTACATTTGCCTCTTTCTCTGCCGATTCCCTCTCAACCTCTCTTTACCTCTCTCCCTCTCCCTCTCCATTCCCTCTCGCCAGATCTATGCGAGGTCGGTCATCTCAAAAGGAGAGCGTGCATGATTATTGGTGGCATCCGCCAAAGTAAGAAATTGTCAAGGCCAAGGGGAATGGGATTACAGAAGAACAAGGAGAATTCCATTGGACAAGGACATGTTATAGTCGAACGTATAATTCTGTTTTACGAGTTGCGCTGTTTAGCAGATTTTTAGCACTTTGACACTACACCATTCCGCTCTAAAATAAGCTACGGACAAGAGGGAACGCTTTTTGAGATCACGATCACCAAGTCTTTCACATAGTGCATATTAGAATTGGATAGTATTACGCTAGAGGGTCCGGAATTGGAGCTACGCCCGGAACGATTATATCTTCCCTTTTTCTCTGCTATAGGAGATACGGTTACTTGATTAATTCAAGGATGATTTTATGAAGGTTACTGGCAAATTGTAGAAAAGTCTACCTACTTTATACATTTCACAATTATAACACTTATGTAATGGTTTAATTGTTTTGAGGAAATTAGGTCGATCGCTTACCTTGAGAGGCCTGACCACGCTCTTCGTCTCGATCGTCGTCGTTTGAACAGCCGCCATGGCCTGAATCAGGGACGAATGGAGGGCGGGAAATTCGAAAATTTTTCGCGAAACGCGACGCGCCGCGAAACAACACACTTGAGACGATGACGGATGTCAATCAGTCGGGGGGAGAAGTTGAAGAAGAACGTAAGAGAGATGGCAGGAAAGAGGACTGGGAAGAGGGAAAGGGTGCATAACGGATGGAATATGTTTCAGAGGTGATAGAAGAGGAGATAGAGCAGAGCACGAGGATTTCAAGGTCAACTTGAGCAAAGTCTAAGGACGAGAGATTGGGTTGAGGAATGCTACATTGGGGGTTGGAGGGGGGAGAGAAAACGAAGTTCATTCAGTTGATTGAGTACTCTTCGAGGACTGGGCAAGGCTTCCAATTTATGCGTAAGTTTGTCTCAATCAGGGAAAAGGACCCCCGGGGACACCTTAGAACTGCTTCAGAGCGTAGACGTAGAAATGGTTTTTTTCACTATCCCATTGCAAATGAAGCATTTCGAAATATGGTGCTAGGTGCAAGGAATCGTAGAGCGGGTGATAAGATAGACTGAGAGACTGAGAGAGAAAGAGGCCGCACCGATTGTAATAGAGGGGATAAAGAGAGAAGGGATGCGAAGAGAAGAGGAGGGATGAAGAGGGGAAGACAGAGAACAGAACACATGCGAACACCCACTAGTTGATAGACAACTAACTAGAGTATAGGCTGGAAGAGAAGGATCAAAGATCAAGCGAGATAATCGGCGGGGAGGAAATTGAATGCACATGTCACAAGCCTCCCATCAATTGTCCCTGAGGGGGCGAAAGGGAAAAGGAAAAGCCGGAAATGAAAGCAAAGACGAAACGGAATGCAAAGCTCTGAGACTTTTTAGACCTAAGCATTTTTGGCAGTTTTCTTGCGCTTCTTGTCTCTGTAGCATTGCGCACAAGTTTGCGAGAAGAAGTGAAAACATTTTCTTTTGAGTCGAGAAAACGCGATGGACAGACGATATCGTCGCGAGCAGTTGAAACAATGCTGGAAAGGGAAGAGAAGGGACGGAGAAGGGAGGCGACTCGTTAATGACCGATACTTCACAGGGAAAGGGGACCGGAGAGGTTCTAGGGGGGGAGGGGGGGAGAGTCTAACGTTTCGCGCGGAACCTTCCCCTGAGCAGGTTGGCGCCTTAGGGCAATAAGAAACCCGCGTGAAAGACAGAGAATGCGGTGGGGAGTTGTGCAGGGGAGAGAAGGGGATGGGACTGAAGTGGCAGGGAATAGAAGGGAAGCGGACTGACTGTAGATAATTATGGAATCAAGGTATGGTTGAGAAAGATGATCAGTCGGTTACCATTATTCCTATTTACGACTAGACAGTGAAGCTCTAAGCAAATAGAGTGCTTTTGCTAATAATATAAAGAAATAGAAATATAATGTATTCTTCTTCTAAAAGAGTGATATTGTAATACTGTAAGATAACAGGATAGATACTGTAAGATAATAGGATTAAATAGCAAAAAAAGGAGGAGAAGTGAGGTCATAGGGGTTTCTCGAACCGAAACAGCGGGCTTCATTCGTAATATCTATGCGGCCCTCACGCCAAACTGACGAAACGCAATCATCCACACGCTCTTATAGATAGATAGACCGAAGGGGGAAGGGGGGAAAGGGTCCGCTTGGATGATAGACATCGAGAGAGAAGAGAGTACGAAGTAGTCAACGGGATAGCGAGTGAGTTTCGAGGAAAGCTTGCAACGAGACATTCATAAATCTATTGAAAACGATCATTAAACCTCATTGTACAGAACAACGCACGATTATTTTCCTACGAGTATCGCAACTGTGAGGAATGCGTCTATGGAGAGCTGTGTTAACGCTCATAGGATGCCAGAATAAAATACTCTAAACTTAACCTTAGTCTCTAAGGCCAGCCTTAGCCTAAGGACCACCCGGGGTGCAGCAAGTACTCGGAATGACCACCGTAAAGAGCGCAAAGGACGCGTCTCTCTCTCCCTCCCACTCACAAAACAGAATGGCATGCGGTCTAATGAGGAATTGGAAAAAGAAAAGGGGAGGGATGAGGAAGAAGAAATGCAAGAGATGGGAAGACAACTGCGAATGACAAAAAGCTAACGGATAGGGGATGAGAGTCTGCTAACCGAATTAGTCACCATAAACTACGTTTCGCAAAAAAATATTAAAGAAATCCTGCACTGAAAGCTCGTGAATCTAATCTTGGTCTAGATATGGGAAGTCAAGAGATTGGAAGAGGGGGCACAAAATACGGGGATAAATAGGAGAGATGGAGGGATGGATGGCGGTACACCAAAACAAGAGCGGAGAGGGAATACAGACGGAGTGAATAGCATGGAATGCATGCACAGTAGGATAGAATAAGGTAGGTTTAGAGGCCTTCGTTTTTAGGATAGGAAAGGTACAGTTGAAAGAGAGCCTTTTAGTGATCTCACCGTGCACAATTCGAGCAATGAAAGGGGCTATTGAAAGTTGTACTAGAATGGTTGGATTACGTTTCAAGTTGACTATAAGACAAGACATTTTGAATAGCATCGCTAGACTCACGCTAGACAAACCTTAAAAAAACTTCAATGCAGAATCTGGATTGATATGATGGAGCTGTTTCGACAACCGGTATATTATGGCAGCTGGTCCATAGTAATTGTAATTAAATGTAATCAGTTACACAGTATTCTGCGGTATCAAAAAGCGAATAATATAGCCTGAAAAAAAAACAAAGTGTGGTTTGTAAAATGTGCATGATGTTGTGGTGGTTCATAGATGTTGCTTTGGCGCATGGTAGAGAAGCGCTACATTTTACAATTAAGATTAATCGTTTTCCGTGCGGGACCATTCGCAAAAGCGCAGATATAAAATTTGAACTGCAGTTTCGCTCTTTGATATTCTTGGCTTGGTTTATAATGATGTGGTTAGTAGTCTGTGGGTGGTCCGAGTTTGTTCATTCACTATCTTGGAAGGTCTAGCATCCCCAAGGGTAGACACAGAGGGGGGGGGGGTTCGCGCACCCCGTCAAAGCTTGGGAAAGGATGGACAGAGAGAGTTGAGTGCGCCCACGATGGTCATGCACTCTCGGTTGTTGAGAGGGGAGACGGAGGCGGAGGAGGAGATGACACTAGAAGGGTTGTCGGTGGGACTGCGTTGTTTGGACAGAGTCATGCAATGGACAAGAGAGACAAGAGAGGGAATACAACAATCGGAATACAAGGGAAAGGAAGGAAGTGGGGATATGGGATGGGGATGAGGGGAGTGGAAAGAGGAGGGATGCACCCGTACTGGACTGAGAGAATCATTATCTTTACCGATAAGAGTTTAACCCTGCTCATAGGTACGGTATCTTATTGAGCACTCACTTCAAGTCCATGGCAAGACCTCGCTATAATAATTATTGCTCTGCTATTAGCTTTGGCTAACACTGAGAGAGGCTCGAGACTGCACTGAGCGAAATTACCCCAGCTTTACGCCTTATGGGGTAAATTTTACACCGACTGGCTGGGGTAAATTTGAAATTACCCCAGATGGCTGGTGTAATTTCAAATTTACCCCAGCCAGTCGGTGTAAAATTTACCCCATAAGGCGTAAAGCTGGGGTAATTTCGCTCAGTGTGGGCAAGTTGAGATAAAGAGCGGAAGGGGTGGCAAACTAGCTAAAGGGAGTGATCAGAAACGGACTTGGGATGAGGGGGGAGGGAGAGAGATAGAGACAAGAGAGAACGGGGAACGGAAGGGGAAGAGCCTGTTCGTCGAAGAGCTTCTAGGGAGAAGGCTCCGTCGCGGAGAGGGGAGATGGGATCAAAGATCAACGATCAACGATCAACTACGACAACTATATAATAGAGGTTTAAAATCGGTTGCTTTTCGACGATATGTTTCGTTGTTTTTGGTGGCCAGACGCCTCGCGGCTATGAATGATGTGAAACATAAGCATCAAAAGGAACCGATTTTAAACCTCTACTATACAAGCAGCTAGTAAGAAGGTTGGCAGGACGAACCTGGCCAACTCCGTTCTAGTCCGCGGATCACAAAATTCTAACAAAAGTGCAACCGTTAAGCAATCGAATTGCCAGGTATATTCCCGATGCAGCTATAACACACAGTTTTCGGCTCGTTCGCTTAACCTTCTGAACATCGTGGGATGGAACGCCCTTATGTTACACTGAGCGAAATTACCCCAGCTTTACGCCTTATGGGGTAAATTTTACACCGACTGGCTGGGGTAAATTTGAAATTACCCCAGATGGCTGGTGTAATTTCAAATTTACCCCAGCCAGTCGGTGTAAAATTTACCCCATAAGGCGTAAAGCTGGGGTAATTTCGCTCAGTGTAGTCCCTCCATTCGCGCCCTTCCCCCAAGCTCACGTCTGTGTATGGTAGAGATTAGGAGGGGAGAAAGGGGACGATCTACCACGAACGCTTACAATTGCAAGAATTGGCAATTGTTTTGACACGTAAATTCGAAAACTCAATAGATAATACACACATGATAAAGATAGAACTGATGATACTGTGGGGAAATGAAAGGCGCTAAGATTTAGCTGATCTAGGTAGCAATCAATTGAGATACGCGAAGAGCTGACCATAGGGCCAAACTCTCAAGGCTTTCTGACCAGATCCGGCCACTAATAGACCGAGTCAAGATTGCGATAGGGAAGGGGGAAAGGGGAGAGGGGAGGGAGATGAGGGGGAAGATGTTATCTCCCCTATATCCCCCGCAAGATTAGCTAGCACCAAGGTTAGAAGAGGGGGATTGAGAGGGTGACCGAAAGAACTGGACTGTATTCAGTACAAGATCAACGGAAAAGCAAAATGGAGCCAAGGGCTGATCTAGAATAATCTCGAATAGGAAAAGCATAAGAGGTCAAGCGGCGAATCACCGGTTTCCCAGTTCATTGTGATTCTCGGTTCCAGCCCTTAGGGGCTTAGGCTCAGCCCCAGGGACGGCTCAAGGCTAGTCCTTAGGCGCTCGAACTAAGACGCGCGGGGTTTCCATACCGGAGAGTCAAACAGAGGGAGAGACGGAGAGACGGTGAAGCGCTACAAAATCGATGGAGAATGATGGGGGATGGAGGGAAGTGGAAGGGCACGAGAGACGATAGGACGAGTCATAACTCCTTATCGGATAGGGGACGACGGGTGGGGGAGGGAGAGGGAAGAGAAGAGCGAAGGAGAGAAGGAAGACAGAGACTGAATCACCTCGTTCTCGGCCCGTATGGGGAAAGAAGGGAGGGAGGGTGGTGAATCAGACGCATTATAGTGAACGGGGGAATAGGAACGATGAGTATAGTGGATTAAAAAGATCCGCCAGAAAATCATTCCGAATATAAGGCGAGAGAGTGTGCAAAAGTGAGAGAATTAGACTCATTTTGGAACGGAAGAGACTGACGGATCGGTTTATTTCACTATAGTACAGGAAAGCTCACGTTTTACAGGAAATATCCTAATACAGTAACTAGAACCTAGCTAACAATTGATCAGCCTGAAAGATTAGCAAAAATGGCAAAATGAGGAACGAAACGGGAGCCATCTACGTATAGGAGTCGCTCGTGGGAAGTGACCAGGGGTGGCCATGTCCGTGCAAATAGTATGTAAGTAAGAGGAGACAGGGGGACAGAGGGAAGGGAGAATGCAGGGAGCCAGGAAGAGTTGTGTTTCACACATTCTATATAAGACCGTGCGGGGTACCCGTAGTAGTGCTCAACGAACAGCCCGCTCAACAAGGAAATTGACAGAGACTCTCTACAATAGGGGAACAGACAGTGCACAGTTTTTGAACGAATTATTTCAGGCTGAGTGCGGAATAGATTGCAAAATAGGGAGGATGAGGCAAGTTGAAGGAGAGAATAAGGGGATCTTTGAGTGAGAGTTGAACCGATGAGCAGTTTGCGGTGAACGATCAACTAGGCACTGATATCGGAAGGAGTAAGGCAGAGGAACCGACAACGTGTGCACTTTGATGACTCGCCCCTGAATCATCTCACTAGTTCAGCCTAGTCAAACCGTAGACTATAGCCTGAGGGGGATAGCTATGGTGAGGGAAGGGTGAGAATGGGGTAAGAAGGGGGAAGAGGGGGATGGATAGGGGAGGGGGAGCAAGGGAGCGTATGCACACAACACATACAACACAGCAAGCACACTCACTCATTCACACCCCCGGGCACAATAGGGGTGAAGGGGGGAAGGTGGGGGGAGGGATGTATGAAGAGGCATAAGACAAGGGAGGAAGAGTGACCGTATGGGATGGCTGTCTGTGTGTCAGTTAGTAGGTGTGTACTTCAAATAGGTAGGTCTATGTTTGTTAAGAATGTAACCTGGAGGAAGTTAGAGGGCTGTATACTGTTGGGCGAATGATATATGTTTCAGGCTGCAATCTTATATCTTAGGAAAGATAGGTCCAATCTATCAAGCAGCATCAAGGCTAAAATAAATGTAGATACCGAGAAAGACTAACTGTGACAGACAAACAGACAGTCAACCTGGATGTGTCTGTCACGATGCTCAGGGGCGGCTCTTATTGCTATAGAGCAGAAGAAGAAGGCTTAGGCTCCGATCAAAGGCCTGCGATGGGGAGAAGAAGAAGGGAATAGACGCAGAGGGGGACGTGGGGGTGAAGTAAAGGGAGGAGGGAGATGGGAGGGGGGATTAATTCAGCGCTGTGATCAAGTCTGTATGTGTTGTGCGTACGAGGGG